>MU182302.1:40353-112039 GCA_016904865.1 Pissodes strobi
TATAAACAAAATTTAATGTTTTTGGTTAGTCGCCAAAATTCGGTTAATTTGGGTTAGTTTTAACTTCGGTACCTTAACATTTTTAATCTGTTCTGATAAGTTTTAGCCCATTTTGGTGCTTTTAATTACCTTTGGTTAGTCATTCAATCAACATTTGGTTACTTTCAGTTAGTTCCAAATTATTTTAGTCACATGAACCGGTTCCGATACGTTATAATCAAATTTAATGTTTGTTGTTTGTTTTCATTAGTCGCCATAATTCGGTCCGTTTTGGTTAATTTTAACTTAATTTAATTTTTATAATCTGTTCCAATAGGTTTTAGCCCGTTTTGGCGCTTATGGTTAGTTCTGGTTAGTGGTCCAATCAACTTTCGGTTAGTTTCAGTTAGTTCCAATTTATTTTAGTTATTTGAACCGGTTCCGATACGTTATAATCGAATTTAATGTTTTCGGTTAGTTTGGGGTTAGTCCCCATAATTCGGTTCGTTTTGATTAGTTTTAACTTCGTTTAAGTTTTGTAACCTGTAACGATACGTTTTAGTCCGTTTTGGTGCTTTTGGTTAGTTTTGGTTAGTCGTTCAATAAACTTTCTGTTAGTTTTAGTTAGTTCCAGTTTATTTTAATCATTTGAACCGATTTCGATACGTTTTAATCAAATTTAGGTTTAAATAAACAAACTAACACATTCTCTCACGCGGATGACGTCATGAATGTGGCAAATGTAGCATGCACTTTTTCACGATTTGAGGCCCTATATTAGGAAAACAGAAACATTTTTAATGTTAAAATGCATTTTTAGATTGTCAGACATGCAGAATTGATTGGTTAAAACAAAAGTTCCAATATCATAATAATAGAAAAATTTCCCATATGTGGCCAATATTCTGGCGCATACTGTATAACATTAGTTGGATTTAAAAAAGATTTAACTATAACATTGTATCTGCCAGTTTTCAGATTTAATTGAATTTCGTGCTTATTCGATTTTCGAATATGCAATAATTTTGGAAATAAGTGTGCGGGAGTGTGCATTAAACAACATTTATACATACCTTTCAGGATCGCAGGATAATTCAAATAATGATTTTTCGCCACCGCTTATTCCAATAAAGGCACTTATAAACAGGCATTTTTAACAAAAATTAAACAAAGATTAATTATTTTTCGTAACGCTCTCAGACTAAACCACAAGACTCGCGTGGCTCGTGTTTAGAATCACACTGGAGCTTGCCCTGACTATTTCTTCGGATGGCTGGCCATCCCAAGGAGGCGGAGCTTTAAACGAATTCTTGTTTCATACGTTAGGCGGGAGGTTTCGCATCTGGTGTGGGTTTATCTGGGACAATAGTACATGCAGTTTTTCAAGAACAGCAATACCACTTCAAACCCGCCGAAACATGTACTTAATGCACGATAGGGCAGGACCTCATTTCAGCGTAGCTGTGCTGGAGCACCTGAGTAATGCCTATCCAATCCATTGGATAGCTAGACGAGAACCTATCGCCTCCTCGATATCCCGACCTAACGCCATTGGACTTTAACCTGTGAGGACACCTTAAAACCTTGATGTATTCGACTCGGGTCGTCGGCCATGCCATGTAGTTAGTTTTCACGTGTTGAGAACCCCTAATCGCTTCGTGCGGAGTAATGGCGATAGTTTTAGATTGTATATAAATAGCAGGCAAAGCGCGTGCTGAATTAGTTAATCATTGAGTGTTGAATTGTAAATAGATATCAGTTGTAAAGTAATAAGAGTAGTTTAGTGCGTTTAATTGTATACAGTCATAAAGAATAAAGAGAGTATCAGTTTACAATAGTAAAAGTTTTAATTTCATTCAGAACCCACGGGAAAAAACGTAACATTTGGTGTTAACAGTCGGATTGTGAAGAGAGAGGACTTGTGAAGTATTCTTCGAGGAGAGAAGAGGGCACAAGTACGTCAACGAAGCCCTATTGCTTGGTGGATTCTCTGAGCAATTTATAACATTATATTTTTTTTATGGCAGTGGCACACACACCAAAGGCAGATCCTATGGCAATACAAGACAACAAACGGCAGAAATAAAGCAAATAAATTAAACGTCCGATTTTATGGAAAATTTAAGTGCTGAGAGACAAACAGAACAGGACCGGCTTCAGAATTTTTTTCAAGATCAAGAAGATAATAGTCAAGCGAGTCGAAAAGAGGATGAACGTAGAAGGCAAGTGGATCGGAAAGAGGATGAACGTAAAAGGCAAGCAGAACAAGATCGGCTTCAGAAAATTATACGAGTCCAAGAAGACAAAAAACAAATAGAACAGGACCGGCTTCAGAACATTTTTCAAGATCAAGAAGATAAAAGACAAGCGGATCGGGAGGAGGATGAACATAAAAGGCAAATAGGACAGGATCAACTTCAGAAATGGATGCTAGATGTAATTGTAGGCGAGCAATGAAAATTACAGAAAATATTGGACGGACAAAACGAGAAGTTTGAAAAAGAAGTAGACAATATACAAAAAGAAGTAAGAGACGTACGGAAAGTAATAAAGAATCTACAGGCATAAGTTACCAGACTAAAAAATCAAGGAGAGGGTATTCGCCACATGACAGAATATCAAACCGCCAACGTATGGTCCAACAACCTTGACAATGCACAGAAGACAATTTAAAGCCGCTGCTGTTGCCAATAGTTGGAATAACGAAGAAATGGCGCTGGTAGCGCTTCCTGGATCTGCCCGAGAGCTACTACAGACCATTTCCATCAGCCAAAAAGGGAAATATGACATACTTGTAGCTGCCTTGGAGAGACGATTTGGAGACAAACACAGAAGACAATTGTACCAGGCACAAATAAAGCCCCAACATCAGAAGCCTGGTGAAAACCTGCAAGAGGTTGCAGCAGACGTTAGACGTCTTACTCAGTTGGCCTAACCGGAAGCAACAGAAGAATTTCAAGAGGAACTTGCTGCCCAGTATTTCGTGGATGGTATCAGAGTTCCAGAAACTCAGAAAATGCTACGTCGAGCCAAATTTGACAACAGCAGTGAAGCTTTGGGCAGAGTCCTAGAAATCGAGGTGGCCTGTAACATCTCTAAGCCAAAAAATCAGGGCCGTATCTATCCGGGAAGAAAAGCCGGCGAACAGCTGTGAATTAACTGAGATGGGCGAAAGTTAACCGAAGTTCTTCAGGTCACGGGGAGATTCCGGGAGCGACTAAGAGATAGGCCACGTAACCGAAATACATCAAATCAGTGCTATAGATGTGGCAGGACTGGACATTTCAAAAAGTGCTGTCGAATACCAAGATTCCGGGAGCTACTAGAAGATAGGCCATGTGACCGTAATGTTTCAAATCATTGTTATAAAGGTGGCAGGATTGGGCATTTCAAGGGAGACTGTCGAGTACAACTACGGTCTACATCTCCATCCAGAGACGCTAGCAGTTCAAAGTCACGTCAGGAAGGGTTAAAACAATATAACTTTAAGGCTACGCGCAGGGAAGGAAGATGGCATAATAACACCGATGCTTTATCCAGAAGGTCATGCGAGGACCCACGAGAAGGAGTCACTCCCATTAGGCAAATCAGGTTTAAAAGTTGATCAGCAGTGGACCACAGAGCAACTAAATAAAGATCAGCTTAAGGATATGGAAAGAGCACTACTGCTAAAAGCTAAAGAAGAACGTTAACCAAGGCCAAGCTGGAGGAATTCACTTTTAAAACTCTGTGGGCTCAGTGGGTTATAGACTTCTTAAACGAGCCTGGGAAAGCGCCGATGGAAAAGTCGTAAAGACACAGTAAGTGGTACCAAGGAGGAAGGTATGGGAAGTTCTGTAAGAAGTTCATAATGGAAAGTCTAGTACTCATCTCGGAGTGAAAAAAACGATTGACAAAATCCGCGACAGATTTTACTAGGTCAACTACTGCCAGGATGTGAAATCGTGGTCTCTGTAGTGCTCAACCTGTGCCGCAAGTCAAGGCCCAAAACAAGATCTAGGGAGAAAATTAAACAGTATAATGTGGGCCTACCGTTTGAACGTATGCCTTCGAAGTAGCTGGCTTTTTTCCAGAAACAAGTAATGGTAGCAAGTACATTTTAGTGACAATTGACTACTTCAGTAAATGGCCTGAAGTATTTGCGATCCCTAATCAAGAAGCTGTTACCATAGCAGAGGTCCTCGTGAATAACCCATTCAGCAGATTTGGTGTTCCGTTAGAGCTGCACTCAGATCAAGGACGCAACTTCGAATTCAAGGTTTCCCAGAAAGCCTGTGATTTACTCAATATCCATAAAACACGGACTACAGCCTTACATCCACAATCAGACGGCATGGTTGAAAGGTTTAACAAGACCATTGAAGAACATTTGTCAAAGATCGTAGATGAACATCTGAAAGACTGGGACCAACACATACCACTATTTTTGATGGCATATAGATCAGCAAACCATGACACGGCAGGACTAATACCAGCCATGGTTTTATTTGGAAGAGAACTCCGTTTACCCTGTGACCTATTATTCGGAACGCCGGACAACCAGGATATGGAAATTCAAGACGACGCGGACTTCCTTAAGGAAAAGTTACTATACATCCATGAATTAGTCAGAGAAAACACAGAGAAAGCCAGTGACTGAATGAAGACACGATATGATCTCAAAGCTAATTCTATAGGATTTCAGATGTACGATAAAGTCTGGTTATATAATCTGCAAAGGAAGATCTCCCAAGCTAACGCCAGTATGGGAAGAGCCCTCCCTACACAGTCATCAAAAAATTAGTGACGTAGTGTATAGAATTCAACGTAGCCCCAGACGCAAACTGAAAGTTGTCCACCTCGATAGGCTCAAACCATACCACGGACATGAAGTAGCTGATCGGGTTTAAGAGGGAGGCAATGTCACGGCTAGCAACCATCCGAATGTGTTTGTGCTACCCTATACCCTTGTCGCGTCTACGTATGAGTCATCGCCGGCCGCGAATATTTAGAAATTGTGGAATTCTCCCGACGTCTGGTCGAGAATAATATAGAGAAGCCTCGCTTCGTCCAAAGTAATCGCGATAGATTTTAGATTGTATATAAATAGCAGGCAAAGCGCATGTTGAATTAGTTAATCATTGAGCGTTGAATTGTATAGAGCTCTTAGTTGTAAAGTTATAAGAGTAGTTTAGTGTGTTTAATTACAGTGATAAAGAAAAAAGAGAGTATTAGTTTAAAATAGTAAAAGTTGTAATTTCGTTCAGATCCCATGGGAAAAACCTTGGGAAAAACGTAACAATACTTAACAGCCATGCAAAAAATATTCGTGTCACTCAGCATTTTTTCTTTTGGATACAGGTGAACTTAATGGAATAATTTGAGGAAGTTTAAATAAAAGTATGTATTGATCTAAACAGAATTATTGCAGTTCTTTGAGTGTTGAATTGTATAGAGCTATTAGTTGTAAGGGTATAAGAGTAGTTTAGCGTGTTTAATTACAGTGCCTAAGAAAAAAGAGAGTATTAGTTTAAAATTGTAAAAGTTGTAATTTCGTTCAGATCCCATGGGAAAAACGTAACAATACTTAACAGCCATGCAAAAAATATTCGTGTCACTCAGCATTTTTTCTTTTGTACAGAGGTAAACTTAATGGAATAATTTGAGGAAGTTTAAGTAAAAGTATGTATTGATCTTTAGTTTTGTTAATGTAATGTGAAAAAAAGCTAAACTTTACGATAGGATATTAAGTAAGCGTGTATAAAATGAGTACCTACGCAAGCAGAAAAAAAAATCATGTGTGCAGTTCATACGCAGTATAGAAGTGAAACTTTCACACTACACCAAGGGGTCACCCATCCAAGTACTGACAACGCCTGACATTGCTTAACTTCAGTGATCGGACGAGAATTACTTTTCACTCTTAACAAACATGTAACAACTGTATAACTCATTCTTTCGTATACTGTATATCTATCTCATTCTCTCGCATTCTATAGATCTCTTTTATTGTCGCTTTTTCGTTTCATCGAGTCTCAAATCACACCCGTGCTAAAAATTGTTCACTGCAATAACCTTTTCTACGAGTTTATCTTTACGCACCCTTCTGCATGTGCAAAGTAATGTAAAACTAGCAAAAAATCTGGTAGGTAAGAAAAACGTATATGTATTTTATTTAATAACTATATACGATTTTATGTAACGTAAGAAACCGTTGCAAGGCTTAGTTTATTTTCTTTGAATCAATCGTCTACCCTTTTTTGCGTGTGGCAAGGTACCACTTTACGTGCTCATTAGGAAAATAAAATAGCTATTTACTACGATGTATGCAAATGAGAATATCTACAGTTTACGTGGCAAGAAAGCGCCTTATATCACACACGCGTTGAAAAATGTTTCATTACACATGTTGAAAAGTAATTTCAACAGGTTTCTATTAGAAAAGATGGCAGATGCTGTCAATTTGACAGCATATTTGATTTGACATATTAACTTGACAGATTTTTAAATTGAAAAGTGGATATCAGCAAGCGTGTGATGTTGAATCTAAAGAGTGCTTATTGTGGCATTGCCATAGATGGTCGTAGGAAAAATAGTGTACTTTACTCGTGTGACAGAGGATGGTTTCAACCTCGGAGGATGAAAGCTAGTACTTTCAACACTTTGTTATGTAATATACTATTTCACCCTCTCTATTTTTGTTAACAAAAATAGAATGTTACAAAAAAGAATGCTCTTATGTATACACATTTTCTCAATTTTTTTTACTAAATTTAAGTCAACAGATATTTCCCTTTGAAAAATATATTTCTTATAAATAATTGCATTTTCTTAAAAGCAAAATATGAATTATTCAAATTATTTTCTTGATTTAAAAACCTATTTTTGCTTAGAATTTCAAACAATTTTAATCAAAGATGCAGATAGATTTACTTTCAAAATATGCTACATATTTTATTCAAGATTCCTAAATATTTCAATGAACTTTATTAAGTTTTGACCAAGGAAAATAAAAAAAAATAATTTAAGAATATTATTTTCTCCGTCTAAAATAAATCTTCGCTTCACATTATTTAGTATAAGAAGACAATATTCTTCAAAAAAAATAATCGGGGAATTAAAAGATGTCATATCTCATGCATATTTTGAAACTACTACGGTTCCGCCTAAACTGAACATATTTTGTAGCATAAATCAAATACAAAATTAACTATGTTTACTAAAATTAAATATCTTGTTATTCATCTTGACTCAAGAATCCGGGAATCTGATTGCTCCCCTCCCCACATGTTCTCTAGATGGCCGAAAATATATTAATTAACCTAGTTTAGTTGATCGATAAGGTTGCTAGTGAGGCTGTGCGTGCAAGTGCGTGTGCTGTCCAGGACCATCGACTGATAAAGATCAATCCGCCTGAGAGGGATTGATTGTTTTTTAAGTCAGACAAATTTAATGATCCGAATAGTTAAAATTCCTTCATTTTGATATTCGGAAAAAAAGGAATCACACAAAATTAAAAAACAAATATATAAAACGTTCGCCATGAAGGACAAAAATGGTCGCCAAACGCTAAAAAATTGTAATATATTTATCTTGTAGCTAAAAGAACTCGGAGAATTAATGATAGAGAATTCAAACTTCACGCAGCCCTAGTGTGTGTTTTTTTTTATCTCAGATTGCTCGAACGAAGAGTTCAAAGCTGTTTTTAAGTTGTCAGGAAATAGAAAAATACCTACCTGTTCGTAGGATGCTAACTTTTATTTTGTATTGTTACTTGGAGCATTTAGTTTGTTTTAGGCGTTTTGAGACTTTTTGCTCTTCACACATTGTGAAAATGGGGCTTAAGAAATTTATATTGGTATCTTGTTAACATTCTCTAATATTCATTGTACATACGTCCTATTTAACTCATCTTAATGAAAACTGAAAATATTTTTAAAATACAGGTTGTAGCATAATATGATAGTCAATTAAAACTTAAATTTTAACGATACCCTATAATTCATTTGATAATTTGAAAAAACAACTTGCAAAACTGTAAGTTTTCACTTATTTTAATTCATAATATGAAATAAAGACTTTTTCTTGGTAGATCATATAACTGACGGTTTAAATTGTTTTAGATATGAGTATATCTGATATTTTATAGAATTTTACAGGCTGTAGAATCTAAACAGCTAAACTAACAAATAAACGTTTTTCACATTGCTGTCTTAGTTTCTCTGTCTTTCTAATTTATCATTTGATAGCATTGTATGTAACGATTAAGCCGGAAATGAACACAAAACGGATGTCCTGTGCTCTTGGTCAAACGAAACGTTAATCTCAAATAATGTAAAAAATGTGAGAAAAACGTTTTTTTCTCTAAGTTAAATTGTTTTGATTCATTCAGTTTCCTTTTTTAAAGTATCAATTTTAAAACGTAAATATCTCGAAAACAATTTAATTTAAAAATATATAACATATTTGTCCAAATTTTCATATTTCTAAACGTAGATTCCAAAAAAATGGTAATTTAAAACATTTTTTTATGGCAGTGGCACACACACTACAGTGTGATCCTATGGCGCTCGACGAGCGGTGTGTGTGCGAAGATGCTGATTGACACGGTTCATGAATAGTTGTAGGTTGTAATTGAGGGGAAACAGATGTACTGGGAGTAAGTTCCACAGTGATGCAGTGCGCTAGACAAAGAAGTTCTTGTAAAGCGTTGTTCTAGGTGTTTTTAGTTGTACGACGAACTGGTGCGCTCTTACCGTCTGTCGTGACTGTCTGACCGGCGTCGCCAGAGGCGGGATGAGGCGGGCCAAATCCTAGGAACATCTGCCGTGAATGTATCTGTAAAACAGGGACATCTCGGCCACATCTCTGCGGTGTTCCAGACCATCTAGATTCCGGGTCGCCGCACAACTTTCTTCTGAATGAAATCCAGCAGCTTTAGGGTGTGTTTTGGTGCGGCACCCCAGATATGTGAGCAATATTCTAAGCACGGTCTTATTTGCGCGTAGGTGTATGCATCTACCACCTAGGGCCGCTTCCACTGGAAGCATCGGCCTTAGACTCATTCCTGTGGTAGTCCCTAGTCTGAGAGGGGTAAGAATGGGGATTGTTGGGTCACTCCCCAGTGATCAGCTCCAGACTTTGTGCTTTGGTGTTCTCCAGCCTAGAGGACGATGATGAGATTTGATGGGCCACATCCCGTCGCAACTCGGAATGGCGAGGGCCGGGCGTCTCTCCCCGTAACCAACCTGCTCTCACCAGTTTGACGTTCCTGCCTGCTAATACAATGCAGCCCCTCTTATCACAAACTGTCATTGATCAGCTCCAGACTTTTTACTTCGGCGTTCTCCAGCCTGGTGTAGGATGATGGATTTGATGGGCCAGATCCCGTGGCAACTCGGAATGGCGGGGGCATCACTCCCCTTAATCAAACAGCTCTTACCAGTTTGACGTTCCTGCCTGCTAATACAATGCGGCCCCTCTTGTCACAAACTGTCATTGATCAGCTCCAGACTTTTTACTTCGGCGTTTTCTAGCCTGGGGGAGGACGATGGGATTTGATGGGACACATCCCGTGGTCAAAATGACGGGGGCGTCACTCCCCATAATCAAGCTACTATCACCAATTTGACTATCCTGCCAGCTCAGCTAAAACAATGCAGCCCCTCTTGTCACAAACTGTCACTGATCAGCTCTAGGCTTTCTCCAGCCTAGTGGAGGATGATGGGATTTGATGGGCCACATCCCGTGGCATCTCGGAATGGCGGAGGCGTCACTCCCCGTAATCGAACTGCTCTCGCCAGTTTGATGTTCCTCATTGTAAGTGGCCTGTAATATTGTTTTTTAAATTTTGTCTAAATTGACCTATGCAGGGTGATATTTAATTGCTGGTTAAAAACCCAGGAAATATTTTTTGTTCCATTTTAGGACTAAAAGTTCATATGTGCGTAGGGCTATCGTTTTTGAGATAAAGGGTGTTAAAGTTTTATTTTTTATGTTTTTTTTCATGCACCTCATACATTTCTATAGATATGTAACTCAAATTTGGCAAGTAAATGGCTAAAATACATTTTAGCAAAATCTACAGGGTGTTACTTTGTTCCGGATCGCGATCGCTTTACCCCCCGAATTTTTTTACTGTACGACACAGGCTTACGACCCGAAAAAAGGTAACACCCAGTAAATTTTGCTAAAATGAATTATGGCCATCTACTAGACATTGGTCATAGTATACCGAGAATCTCATACCTTTAGATTTCTAAAAAACTTTAATACCCTGTGTCTCAAAAACGAAGGTCATGCGCACAAATTAATGTGAACATTTAGTCCTAGAATTAGCCAAAAAATAGATCCTGCATTTTAGCCATCAACTAAATTACACCCTGTACATATATGCAAAAGCAAAAATATGTTTCAAATATTTTACAGATTTTCGTAAATACACCGAGGCCTATATGCATTTATAAGTAATAATATTTTTAGTTTGTATACTTACTCATTTTTCCAATATGCCAACTAGTTTAATCTATATTCAGTTGTTTTTTCCCCCTATTTAGCAAATAATTTCAATCATTTAGACAGTATACCTATCTTTGGAGAATTATCTGTTGATGACAAATAATACCAAAAATAACCACACTATGGACAAAATTAGAGCATCATCATTTTATTTTCCATAAGACTGAATGTAAATATACTAAAAGAAGTTACAATATTTTCCTAATGGAAAAAGTAAATTTTCACCTGTATATTCCACACAGTATATTCAAAGTTTCGGAGCTACACTGGAAATTGACTAAGCATTGGGTAAAATGTCCGGGAAATTTAAAACCCCCCCATGCAGTATAACTACAGTTAAAAATGAACCTTTCCTATTAGAGTTTAATGGAAAATAAAATAATGTTGCCTTAATTTTGTCCAGTAGTGTATAAAAATAAACTTCATTAGAGATATTTTTTGGTTTTATTTTGAGATTTTTAATGTTCTTAAACGAGATAGAAAAAGGAATAATTTAATATACTGCTTTTATAATAATTCATATTAACTCATATTTTTAAATTAATAAAATCATTTTAATTTAGAGAATAATGAAGTCATATATTATGTAGAAAATATTTGTTTGGATTGTGTAACAACGTTCACTATTTCAATACGTTCGTATTTTAAACCATATATTCTCTACTATTCATTTTGAGAAATAAGTTACTCACAGAAAGAATGTATATACTTAGATGAAAAAAAAACGAAATATTATTTTAATCTTAAAGCTGTTCAAGCAAAATAAATACAATTTTAATTGTAGTATATGTTTCCTTTAACCAAGAATAAAATTTCTCCTCCTGAGAATTAATTTACTTTGGTTTCAAATGATTCGAAATCTTGAACAACAATCCTGTGATTCTTAACTAATAATATAAAATAATTAAATCTAATATGTTGATTCTTGTTTTGTAACATAAATTAATCGGCACGGAATTACGCGATGTATTCACTTTATTATTTAAAATATTCAATTTAAATATATATTTCTTTGCCTATATATACAAAGCTAAGATTTATTCTAATTTAGTATTAAATTTTGAAAATGAGATATCTTTTTTTTTGTGTACACTTCAAATTGAGAATGTGATACAGCGAGCCGCAGATGGAATAAAATTGAGACCAACAATAATCGCAAATATAAAGAAGAATGGAATAAAATCAGACCAGGATTACGCTTCCAGTATGTCTTCCAAGCAAAAGACCGCAAAAACCAAAATTACAAAATATTTGAAAAATATAATTCGGGACACAATTTATTCTATGTACGCCAGAAAAGAATATGTAGCATTGACAACATAAGACAAAAGTTCAGGAAAAAAATTAAATATATTGAATTATCCATCGACTCCTTAAAAAGATGGATCAACAGTATAGGCATCAAGTGGAAAAAAATCAAATAATAGAAAATATTTGATGGACTTTGTTCATAACACAATGAGCTTTTTAAGCGAGTATATCAAAAATAGGAATATAGGTCCAGAAGGTTTTACTCTAGTTTTCATTGACGAAACGTGGATCTTTAGCAAGGGATCATTTCGTAGTAGTTGGCAAGATGACACCAAGCACACGGATTCAAGAAAAAACAATGAAGGTAAAAATATGTTGTAATTTTTTTAGATTTATTTTTTAAATAAAAACTGCTGCCTTGTAAGTCTTCATAATTCCGTCTGTTTCATATTTTTATCAGCTTATAAAAGTTACATTTTTTTTTTAATGTAGGTCTAATCGGACAGTTTGGAAGCTATGGCCCTTCTCAGTCCCCTCGCGTATCGAAGCAATATAAGCAATATATAGCCTAGGAATGCAAAATATTCATTTGACATATTTAAGGATTGTTACAGATTATGGAGCTCATAATATTGTTCGTGAATTTCTCGGAGACCTTATAAAGAGCCGTACCTCCCAAACAATCAAAACGATTTTTGATTTTGTTTCCTTTAAAAAAATGAGGGAGTTTGACTCTATGTACTATGTGCATGGAACATTACTTATTAATTATATTAAATTTATGTTCTGGTAGAATGATTTCGCAGCCTGCGGTCACCTTCAGAGGTTCTGCCTACATGGCAAATGGTAATAAACGAAATTTCTATAGATTCTTCTCAAAAATATGTTATTCATCCAGAAAATATAGTTCAAGAGGCTTGGGAGACATTACGAGGGTGTGATTCCTGTGACATTCCGCCACTTGTAATTACGACTGACGAAGACGACGACGATGAAGACAATATCTCTGACTTTAGTTCTGGCTCTGACACTACTGACGAGACTGATTAGGCTTTTTTGTTCTTGCAAATTTTATTTTATTATCGTCATTTAAGTATTCATGCCATTAACTTGGCAATGCAATATGTTGTGTTTTTTTTTTGAGTTTGTATGTTTCATTTTTTGGATTAACGTATTAATCCAGGCAGTATGGCAGTATCTTTTTTCATGAACAAATAAATTAAATTGTCAGTATTTTAATTTTTCCCTGTAAATAAATATAATTTTATTCCATTCTTCCTATTATTCACAATTTTTGTAAGCTCAGTTTTGTTACATCTACTGCTCATTGTATTCCATTCTCAATTTGAAATGCGATTCCGTTTCGAACTTCCAGTCGAAAAAAAGCCAATATATTTAAAATTATCATCTGCGTTTGTTCATTATTCATAATTAATCATAATAATTGTTAATTGTTATTAAGTTTGTTAATAAATAAATAAATGCTACAGGATTAATTTTATTTTTTGAAATTGAAAGTGTATAGACGAATGTAAAAAATATGATATACTGCTGAATCATCATTTGTTAATTTCTTGGAAAATTATAAAAGTATAAAAAACATAACAGACTATTAATTTCTGAACGCGATAGTAAATTTTATAACCTAATATTGAGTGGCAAAAATATCTACGCCATACGTTTTTTCTCACCTGATTGACTACAAATGGGTATAATTCCGACTTTACGTGGACAATTCTAATTCTTGTCATAGATACCTTCGCTCGGTATTGATTTATTGAATGAATTATTTTATTTCTTATTTAAATTAATATTAAACCGAAAGACCAAAAAATTAAAAACCTTCCTATGACTTTTCAAATATTTATTAGTATCTCCTCGTATAAGCACCATATAACGCCAATTCAACATTATAAGCGCCTCGGCAGTGTCGCAAGGTAGGAAGTTCTCCGGCCTTGCAAGGACGGTTGCTCGGTCTTTCACCTGGTGA
Organism: Pissodes strobi; assembly: GCA_016904865.1. Classification (NCBI taxonomy): domain Eukaryota; kingdom Metazoa; phylum Arthropoda; class Insecta; order Coleoptera; family Curculionidae; genus Pissodes; species Pissodes strobi. The sequence continues at coordinate 54,071 of MU182302.1, forward strand.
TCGTCCTTTGCAGTACTTCAACCTGTAAAAATTATTTAAGAATTAATTGTTGCCACAATAATTTAAACATATAAAGAGTTTTATAGATTTTATTTATTAAGTTTATTCATGCAGAACACGTTACACCATTACCTACAGTTATTAAAGATCTTTGTAGTTCTTGCGTCGATTTTTACTGTTTGTTTACAACATGTGAGATAACGTTTGCATTATGCTCCTTATCAGGACAATAGGTTCAGACTTTATATTTGTACCAAATGTTCGTTCCACCGATGCTCCATTAATTTTGCATCAGTACAAATTATCGATAATTTGCACTAGTGCGAGATTATTTGTTTATTTAAAACTTCACTTTGGAGTTAAGACACGGGGTCGGGTGTAAAGTCAACAAAAACTTACTGTGTGAAAATACTAATTATTTGTCTGACAATTGATATTGACTAACCGTGACTCACATTTGGTTTTATGCGGAGGTAGCCAAAATAGTTATAGGTACAAATTTTAAAAAATATATTTGTAATTCGTGTGATAAAAACATATCAATACCTTTTTGCAAATCTTCACTCAAGGAGGCCAAACTGAAAAAAAAACACTTTTTTGCAACTTTTGCATATTTGCAATCGGGCACATTTTCAAGAAATTAGCGATACTCTTAGTTTTTAAATTGAAATGTTAGTATTACCGTAATATAAGAATCGAATCCAAACTAACCCAGATGCGATAACATAAGCGCCTTAATTTTCATTTGGTACGTAATGCGAAAGTTTCAGTTGAAGATCTTTGTGGGATTATTGCGAATATGCGAATCGCGAAATTAGCCGGAGCAATAATTTGCCGCAATGAACATAGTTTATCATATGCAATACCACAAGTGCATCAACATTACTAATAATTTTATATGAGAGCGTGTTGCGTAAAAACTGCATGTGTTCATCTTCAAAATTCGGAGAACGAGCACCAACCCGAAGGTGAAGGGCTCTTTCTTAAAATTACGAAAATGAATATAGTTTCAACACGCTGTCATTGTAGATTGTAGATTGCTAGAGAGTCGTTTCGGCTAGTTTCAGCCGCCCGACACTGCTACCTTTACAGGTATTTTATGCATGATTCTACAACTTAATTTGTGTCCAAGAGACGTAAGATTCTTCAAACGAAGCAATTTTCTTCGGAGGTAGTTGACTCACTTCTTGAGGTGATAGCTGTACTTCTTCAAGTTAGTTGAGCGTTTTGCAGAGTTAGGTTGGCCATTGGCAGGGTAGATGTTCTCCGGTTGCATTATTGCAAAATCTGCATTTGTCATCTTCTGCTTTGCCTATTGCCTTTAGGTGGTATTTTACCGGGCAGTGTCCAGTGAGTAGTCCGGCGACAGTTTTAATATCTGCTCTGTGCATGTCTAAGAGTTGTTCTGCAGAGATGGTGATAAACATTTTCACCTGTCTTAGTCCCTGAGTGTTTCTCCAGTAGGGCGACAGTTGATCGGTGATGTGGATAAGATGGTATTCCAGCGCCTTCTTTCGCAAGGCAGTCTGCTTTTTCGTTGCCCTCTATGCCTCTATAACCAGGATCCCACAATAAAATTACCTGGATGCATGCCGCTAGTTGTTTTAGGGTTTGCTTGCATTTCCAGACTAGCACTTGAAAGCTTTTAGAGCTTTTAGGGTCGCCTGGTAGTCTAACAATATGCAGATGTGCTTTCTGTGAAGTCGTTGTGTGAGGCACTCTTCTGCGCATATATTTATGGCAAGCGCTTCCGCTTGGAAGATGGTTATTTATTTGCCTAGCGGTTTAGAAAGCTTACAGTTTGGACCTGAAATGCCCAATCGTGCTTCTTTCGCTAGCTTTGAACCATTTGTATGCCACAGCGATGCGTTATCAGCCTGAGGTAGTTTTTTTATTCTCCCATGACTGGCGGTCATCAATAACCCCTGCGAATGGGACATCTAGGTCCAACATGACCGTCATTTGGTCACCTGGTTTGTTGAATAAACAGATAGACAGTGCAGGGCACTTAATGTGAATTTGCCTGCTTGGTAGGCGAACTGCCTAGGCTGAAGCAGTGTGCTCGTTAGAGTTTCACTTCTTATGTATTGATCGATTAACTTTTTCATTGTTTTGAGGAGAGAGGAGGTTAAGGTGATGGGACGGGTATGATTTTGCTTCGTTCTCCGCGTCGGCCGGTCTTAGGTATAAATATCACATTTGCCTCCCTACAAGCTTGTGGTATATGTCCTAGTATAAGGCTAGCTAGCCTTGCAGATTTTCTGAAGGTGTACCTTCAGGATTTCATAGCCTTTCTGAAGCAGGGCAGGGAAGATCCCTTCTTTGACGGGGGATTTGTAGGGCTTAAAGCTATTGATTGCCCATTTTGTGCTATTGTTGGTGTGGATTTTTCCTGCCAGTCTCGTGTACCTCCCGTTTGGGTTCTGGAACCCTTCGTTGTAAGGATTAGTCTGGTTCTGGGTATCTTCTACGATTTGTGATCCAGGGAGTGCGTCTGTAATAGTACCTCTAAACTTTCCTTCTGATGGTTGCAGTATTTTCGGTTTGGCTTTTTTAATGGGCGAATACCGTTTGAATGAATAAATTTTTTAAAGGATTTTATATAGACGCTGTGTTGGGGCTAACTCGTCTATGGCTTCGCAGAATTGCCTCCATGATCTCTTTTTAGATTTTCTAAGTTCCTTGTTGGGCTGTTCTATACTCTGTTCAGTTTCCAGTAATGTCTGCCTAGTTGAACTGCTTTCTGGCATCGCGTTTTAAGCGACTCAGTTCCTCGTTCCATCAAGGCAATTTTGTATATCTCGAGGTTGCTTTAACAAATTTTTTCAAGCAATGAAATTTTAAATATCATTGAACATACCAACACTATACACTTGCATATGCGTGAATATACTGTTATGTTCACGGTTACTGTCATTTTGAACGTTTTTTTTTTTAATATGAGTTCTGATTGATTTGGAAGCGCTTCTTTTGAAGAAATCTAAAAAAAAGTTAAAAAACCACCCAAAAAAATATAAGAAAAAGAAGTACATAAGAGACCAGTTAGAACATTTTCGTGGCATACAAAACCATAAGTTAGAAACAGAAACATCTATTAAAGATTTGGGAAGTTGGACTCAAACCAGGAGGCAAAAAATTCAAAGAAAGAGTTGTGAAAATCATTGGGAATAATACAGGCCAAATGCTGCAAGATAGACATCAATCTTTCAATACACATCCTGGCGAATTCAAGTATATTGCATTTAAAAAAGCCAAGAAGTATAACATATCACGAATACAAAAGAATGATAAATTTATAAGACGGATAAAAAACGAAGCAGTTAGAACGCAAGTTCATCTATATTGCTTCAGTATAACTGGTATTGCGTGGCGGGGAAGCAGCACTATATCTAATCTCCTTTTTTTTTAAAGAAAAGTGAATAACAATGACCATAAAACAGGCAGGTGGGAATATAATACCACATTTTCCAAAATAAAATAGGATGGCGACAAAAATTTTACAAGTTCCAAATGGTTGGTACCGAACTTTAAAAGTCCTAACATGTGACCAGTTCACCTTCTAAATAAGCTATTGTTAAAAATTGAAAAAGAAATGTAACAACCCATCCTTTGGTCAAAATAACAAATCATTCCGTCAGAGCAACAGCAGTAGGTACTCTATCTCGTGCAAGAGTAGGCAACCATTTGAAAATAGTAGAGGATTTAAGGGAATATTCAAAAATAACACAGCCTTCGACATCTTTAGTTTAACTCTCTTTGAAATCAGCCGCAACCAACATTCCACATAGCAGCAACATCTTCGTCTTCTGTACTTCATCAACAAAAGAAGCAGGGCTATAATATAACAATTATGTGTTTAATAATTATTAATAATAAATTAAAATAATACATATTCGTTACCAGTACAGGTAACGCAACGTTTGTATTATGCTTCTTATTAGGACAATTTGTTGAGACTTTAACATTTGTACCGAATGTTCCAAGGGTGATCCATGTTTGTTATCTAATTTAGCATCATTACAAATTATCGATAGTTTACACTAGTGCAAGATTATTAGCTTATTTAAAAGTTTACTAAGTTAAGTCGAGGGCGTCGGCTGTAAAGACAACGAAAACTTAGCTCTACCTCAAGTAGTTTTGCTGAATATTGGGTTATATTCTATGCGTGCGGTTTTCTGACCATTGTTATCCGTTTCTTCTTTGAAAAGAAGATATTTGCGCGGTTGCATCCTCTACACTCCTATAGGCCAGCCCATAGAGAAGCACAAAAATAACTATTTCCCTGTAATTCCTCTGGTGTCGTCTCTTGACAACTATTAACTTAAATTTTTAGCTCGTTGTATGTTGAAAATGATGGAGCTTCTCGCCTTTTATTTTCATCATCTTTTTGCATTTCTGACTTCTCTGGCTGCTTTAAATTCCAATTTTTCAAAAGGACTTATTTTAATACGCTATTCATTAAAAAATGTTCTATCACTAACTTTGTTCTCACATTCCATAGCGTCTTGACGGTATGCTATTTGTACAGGGTGTCCGGTTGTAAATGTAACCCCCCTTTAACTTTTTTATTTACCCTCATATAAAAAAATGTTAATTACAAAAGTTGTAAGGATCTTCATATAGTTTTCTGCGGTGTTACTAGAAAAACAATTGAACATCGAAATACTACTCTTCAGATTAAATTAATGTTTTTTTAAATGGGACACCCTATATATTCTTCCGGATATCGGTAGAGCTCTTTAAGGCGAGTTCAGTATTATAAGGTTTGTTGGGTCTAGCTATAACAGTTACCTTGTAAATTGCAAGAATGTCGGATATCTGATTATTACTGAACCCCTCTCCTAAATTCTTTATTTGGTGACCTAGAAAAAAATGTTGTATACAAAAGTTGTAGGTTCCTTCAGGAGCTTTTCTGCGGTGTTACTAGGAAAACAATTGAACATCAGAAAAGCTTCTGAAAGAGGAATTTTTTTCTAGCTCACTAAATAAATAATTTAGGAGGGGGGTTCAGTAATAATCAGATGCCCGACATTCTTGCAATTTACGTGGTAATTATTATAGCTAGACCCAACAAACCCTATATTACTGAACTCGCCTTAAAGAGCTCTATCGAAATACAGAAGAATATACAGGGCGTCCCATTAAAAAAACATTAATTTAATCTGTACAGTAGAATTTCCATGTTCAATTGTTTTTCTAGTAACACCGCAGAAAACTGTATGAAAATCCTTACAACTTTTGTATTTAACATTTTTTTATGCGAGGGCAAATAAAAAAGTTAAAGGGGGGTTACATTTATAACCGGACAACCTGTACTCTGTTCCATCTGCTCACTTCTATCACGTGTACTGTGGTACAGGCGACTTTTTTACATGAAGGGCCCAAATTTGGGCGCAATATGGGCGCAAAACGAGTGAATTTTGATTTAGCTCATAATTCTTCTCTATGCATAAGGTCATGAATTGCTCCAATCTAAAGTTTGGATTTTTGTCGGAATACTGCTGATTTCTTTTGCAGAAACCGCCCCAAAACTCGGCATTTTGGCGATATAATTTTATTTAATCTAACAGGCGTTACGAACAATTACCGCTGTAGTTTTTGAAGGAATGAATATCAGAGGGATATTCAAGAAATTCGGAACTGGTTTCAACAAAACGACATTTTTGTTGTCGATCGAGGTTACCGCGATGCCATACCATTTTTACAAGAATTGGGTTTTGAGTGTAGAATGCCTTGCCAACTAAGACCCGGAGAGCAACAACTGACTACAGAGGAAGCGAATGCTTCTCGTTTAGTAACTAAGACTTGATGGATTGTGGAAGCTAGGAACGGACATATTCAAACAATTTTTAAGTTTTTCTCAGAAACGATACCAATCTCCCATATTACCACAGGATCTGTGGTGCTATTATCAACAAATATCTGGAACCTATAGCTATGCAAGGAGCCACAATAAAATTAGCTCATGAGATATTGGCATGGTCAAGAGAAATAAACAACCTCCAAGTAAGAGTCGAACGAGTCGAAAAAGAAATAGGTATAGAAATGCCAGATGGAGATGTTTAGAACAAAATCACGTCAGTGCGTTTCCCCGTCTTCATATGGCTTATCTAAGGGCCATTACTATAGGCATATGTCAGCTTAATCCTGCTCCTTCCTACATTCAAGATACAACTCAGAGGACACCGGATAAAGAACTCCAAATAGATACACTAATGGATAATCAAAACATAATTAGGTTGCGCATTTACTCGCGCCACCGCAATTATTAAACATCATTTGTTCATTGAATACCAAGAAGATGCAATTCGAGGATACTACTGTACTTGTAAATCTGGTGCAAGGAAATTAAGAACGTGTGCCCATGTTGCGTCAGTTTTGTGGTATCTGGGTTACTCACGATACGCAGAGCCAGTAAAATATCCAGCTACAACCTTATTAGAAACGGTTTTGGATGCTGGTAACAGAAGACATAATGCCAATATTTAAATTATTCTATAACGGTATAAATTGTTTTAAAATAAAACTACTCTGGTTATTTTTTTCTATTTACCGTATAGCCGCTTTTATAATCAAACATTTTTTTTTACAGAATGCCATAAATATTTCCAAGAAATATTTGCTTAATAAGTTGTGAAGAATAATACTGTTCGATATACTGCTATAGCGCGCTAAAGGCGGTCTAACAGAAAAGTGGTACTTTTCCTTTCACCTTGTATATTATCAATAATTTTTTTGTTTCCCTGACATGTATTTGACATTTTGTTGTTAATTTATTTTCGTCAAGTATAGTATTAATAAAAAATTCGTTGAGAGGAAATAGGTATATTTTCTATTGGTAGCGTTGTTGCAACTTTTTTGACGCACCCTGTACGTTTAAAATTATTTTTTTGACTTACCTAATATATATATACGATATTTTTAGATATATTCTAGTTAATATCATTTGTACCGGTACTATTAATAATAATTATTTGACGGACAAGATAGCTATTAGTATTTTGCTTCATTTTTGTCACACCCTGTACAATGTGAATGGCTTTTTTGATGTTCCTAGTATATTTGTTCAATATTTTAAGCATAATTATGTTTATTTCGTAACATATAAGTGACAACAAAACTGCATTTACAATTTGTGGTATCCTCTGAATACTAAGCCTTATTATTTTACCGCATACCCCAAACTGGGATTTGGCAGCAAATATCTCGAAAACCGCTCGAACGATTTCGTTGGTGCTATGATAACTTTTGATTGGGAACTCGAAAACAACATCATGTCAAAATTTCAGCCAATTTGACTGGAACCACTTTTCCATATGCTCCCTGCGAGGTCCTTTGCGATGAATGATAATTTAACGTCGTTGTCACAAAAAAGTAGCTGGTGTCATATTTTCATAGATAAGGTGGAATTAAACATTACTAATTATGTCCTTAGCAACTAAACAACAAAACAACTTTTGTCAAACAAGCAAGGTCACGTTTCGGCAATATTTCGATGAATAATATAGCCCAAAATATCGCAAATTTAACGCCAGTAAATACTAGACGATCTAAGTCGTCTATATGGTTGCAGTTCCAATTATTTTGCAAAGAAAAGGCGTATGTTTTGGACCGGGGCACATCTGTAGAACATTTAGTGGTAATAATGAAGGCCTGAGCATCCAATATGAGAAAAAAAAAATGGTGATGAATATAAGGAAGCCGATGTAAAAACTCTGTGGAACGTAACTGCGGAATTATTAAAAGAAAAGTACTTCAATGAATACGGTAGGAAAATAGACCTTTTTATTGATATTTTGTTCAAACCTGCAAGAGATGCTCGAAATGCTACCAGAAAAATATTACAAAAAAGGCTGACAAAAGATCAACCAGCGCGGTAGCTTTTAATTATGAGCAGTTTTTGAAAATGGTCAAATTATGGGATGAAAACACACCGGAAGGGCTGCAGAAGAAGGCTTTCCATGTTGTTTCTTATGAGCTTGCTTGGCGTGGCGGTGAAGCTGCAAACTGTTGGATGGTTTGGGTAGACTTGAATATAACCCAATTTTTTCGAAAACTGCCCAAGGTGGAGCTCGACATTTAACAGACAGTAAGTGGTTGATTCAAAATAAAGTAAACCTAGATATCTGCCCTGTAAGACTTTTTAAAAAACTTGTTTCTAAGCGAAGACCTAACATTAAAACGGATAGATTCTTTTTGACATCAAATCCTCAATGACAAGAAAACGGTATATGGTTCAAAAATTCGCCGATTGGACGAAACGAAATTTCTAAATGGACAGCAAAATCGGCTGAAAAGGCAGGAATAACATCAGATAGTAAAGTTAAGTACACCAGTCATTCGCATATAGGTCAGCAGTAGTTAACCATTTTTTACAAAAGGGAGTTGATGCTTCAAGAATAGTGAAAATGACAGGTCATTCGAATATAAGCTCAATCAAACCTTATCTGCAATTAAACTCAGAGTTTCACAATACACTTGTGAGTACAATGAGGGAAGCCGGAACCTCCATCGAAGGACAAATGGAGGCGCCCCATCAACCCTCGACATCAAATAGAAATCCCATTGTTATTAATTATAACAACTGTGTTATTAATTGCCAAAATTTGAATAATAAATAATTTGTATTGTTTTATAGATTTGTTTTTCTGAAATAAGCTGAACTAAATGAATGCTTATTTCTTTATTTCATTGAATATGACTTTGACAGAAAAACTATCGTAAGTAATTGAACAAGTGCATCAAAATTACCGAGAATTTTGCATGACAGCGTGTTGTCTAAAAACTGCATGAGAGAGAGCCCGACACCGAAGGTGGAGGGCTCTTTTTCCAAAATACGAAAATGACCGAATGCAGTTTTTCTAAGACAACACGCTCGAATGCAAAATTATCTTGTTTATTTGGATGCACGAGTGTAATTCGGGGGAATATTTCCCGAATAAGGACATGGTTTTAAAAAATACATTTTTATTTTTTTTTTTAATACAAAAACGTACATGTAACTGCAAACAAAGTAAAGAGACACAAAAATACGATTTTTTTAATCCGAAACGAGGCATTTTTAATACTTAATATATATTCACTTGACTTTGACGTTATTTATAAATGCTGTCATCGTAATTTTACAATGGAATTACCATAGATACGTACGATGCAATTATTGCTGTGCTCTTTCGGTTTCTACAGTGCAATTATCGCTGTAATTTTCCGAGAACTGCACTCCTCTAATGGGATTTTTTATACATGAGGGAAATATTCGGAAGTAATTGCACAAGTGCATAAAAATTACCGATAATTTTGCATGACAGCGTGTTGTCTAAAAACTGCATGAGTTCATTTTCATATTTTGGCGAAAGAGCCCGACACCGAAGGTGGAGGGCTCTTTTTCCAAAATATGAAAATGACCGAATGCAGTTTTTCTAAGACAACACGCTCGAATGCAAAATTATCTGGTTATTTTGATGCACGAGTGTAATTCGGGGGAATATTTCCAGAATAAGGCCATGGTTTTAAAAAATACATTTTTATTCTTTTTTTTTTTAATACAAAAACGTACATGTAACTGTAAACAAAGTAAAGGGACGCAAAAATATGATTTTTTTATCCGAAACGAGACATTTTTAATAATATATATTCATTTGACTTTGACGTTATATATAAATTGTCGCTGACATCGTAGGTTTACAATGGAATTACCATAGATACGTACGATGCAATTATCGCTGTGCTCTTTCGGTTTCTACAGTGCAATTATCGCTGTAATTTTCCGGTAATTGCACCCCTCTAATGGGATTTTTTATACATGAGGGAAATATTCGCGATAATTTTTTTTTAACAATCAAATAACTATGGTGACACCTACCAAAATAGTAATTTTAATTGTTAAAATATACATTGTTGCGGGTGAATGAAATTCTCATTACAATTCGGTTAAAATTGCACAATTGCTATGACAATTTTTATACCTGGGGAATGTGCTTTACAATAACTAATAAATCATATAATTTTATACTATAAGTATTACAAACTTTAATATCATAATTTTATTTTTAAATTCTTTTTTAACGCCATAATTTATAGGTAATTTATAAGCTGTAATAGACAACAAAAAATGCCAAAAATCAAACTAGGTGTTACATTACATATAGGTCATCCTGTATATTGTTCGCTAAAATTTGGATAATTAAGAAATTATATACTGTGTTTTCAGACATAGTCACTAATTAAAAGAATATTAAATATCAATTTGTAAACTTGTATCTAATCCTCCATAAGAATTTTAATTTCAATTATTGCAGTCGCAATTTAAAAACTGGTTTGCCGTATTATTTCAGCAATCTAGTTGTAGCTTAGAAGAGAGGGATGTTTAATGAATTTTTAACGGCAGCTCATATATTCCCACCAACGTAAATTTTTAAGAGTCGAGATATTAGACCCTTAAGTAAATGAAATTACATAATCCGACAGTTCTCAATGTAATGGAAAAAATAGGAGAACTCAGTTCTCCTATTTTTCAATTACATTTAATTCTCTGGGGCCTGTTGAAAGACGAATGAGATATATTTCAAGCACACAATTTTCAGAATATTTTGAAAATAGACTGGCCAGATTTAATGGCATATTTCCAACGTAAATAGACAAAATGACTTATAAATATGAGAACTGAAACTTTTGTATTTCGGGATATAGGGACTAAGCCAAACTAACCCACTTAACAGAATGATTTAAAAAGTATACTATGTGGAGATAATATGTTATTGTATATTAGGTTATATGTTATTGGCGGATATTAAGTATGGTTCTTAAAACAGTTTCGTTAGAAGACTAAAAAAATGAGACTCTCCCGAATAAGCACGTATATTGTGTCAGTTCGAAATGGACATCTTTAAATTGTGCTACATATTTTTTCTTCGACCGCATATAAATAATACGACATCATTATTAAACTGACTTATTTATGAACTAAATTGACAGTTATTGAAGATATTATAGTATATTATTGAAAATTTTGCAAAAGAAAAATGTCCTTAATAAAAATTGGTGCTTGATCTGAGGCCTCTAAGATAACGGCGCGGCGGTCGCCCCTTGGAGTACAGTCGACGCGAACGCGAAGCGTTGGCGATGCCGTACGATGCCGCGCTTACGGGGCGTCCTACGTGAGCGATTTGCAGCGAACGCGAACGCGAATCAGTGGCGATGCCGTGCGATTATATTAACTTTTCGTACGACGTGGTGACTGAGGGAATGCAACGGTGCGCGGCCGGTTTCATCGGCCCTTTCGAAGTAAAATGCACAAAAAGGAAAATTGTTTGCAAAGATTTGATAAAAGCAGAAGAAAACCTAACCAGTGGAATATACAATAAAAATCGTTCCTGATAAAATTTAGATTTAAATAAAAAGAGTCACGTGTAGCACAGTACACGTGTTAGAAGTGAATACTTCTTTACCAATTCCATAAGAGAGAGAGAGAGAAAGAAAGGGAGTCATATACTTTATCTTTCTTGCGAAACGAAAATTTCAAAAGGTGTCTTGACGCGTCCTTGAAATATCACTCTAATGCCGCTAAAGAAATATTAAAAAAATTAAATTAAATTTTTGTATTAGAATAAAAAAAATAAGACCACCTAATCTCTGGAATAAATTTTGCACTCTTGGTCAAATGGGTTAGTTAGATGATTTCCAGAACACTGGCACATAGAGCTCATACAAAAAATAAAAAAATAGATTATGTTATTGAAGATTGTACCATTAGTTACATTCTTCTGCAGATGATGATTTCAAAATGTAGTAATAATTAATCAATCAATTGATTTAAATATTAACTATTATTCCTTGTATTGAAAATTGTACCACAAGTTATACATTTTTCTGAAGATGAAGACTTCAAAATATTTAATTAATTAATTTTTTAATTTAAACTAGCTGACCCGGCGAACTTCGTACCGCCTAAGAGCCAATGAATATCGTGTTAACTTTTAGCTGAACTTAATTTATTATTTTATTAACATATTTAAAGAAAACAACGATTCAAAAAAAAAGTACAAAAATCAAGTATTTCAATGGCATGTCAGCAAGACATTTGCTTTATTGCAGCTATGTATATTGCTGCATTGGTTGACGCGGATTGATTCTCTTCACTGAAGCACATTGTGATATACGACATTTTTCGTTTTATTCTTAGCCGCAAGAACAAATAAAGCGGATGGTTTGCTGACACGTGAACATACCACGTACAATTGACCATGAGAAAAACTTGCATTTTCTACATTTAGACCACGCAAACACTCAAGGCTTGGCCTTGTGATCTGTTAATCGTCATGGCGAATGCAAGACAAAACGGAAATTGAATTCGTTTAAACTCAAAGGGCATATCGATTGGGATCATCGGAATCCTCTGAATGAGAACTTCGTCATCTTTGAATATTCCTTTGAGTATCGTCGCTTGAATCACACTGATCATCAGTTTTCTTATTACCAAACGCGTTTTATTGCATAGTTTTGGTTGGTTTAGATTTTGAAGCATGATGACTACCGAGCCAACCTTCAGTTGTAAATTGTGCGGTGGTAGGCCAGGCAAGGAGTTAAAAAATTCAGTTGGATAGTTAGTGGCTTCGTCTTCGTTTGTTACACAGTCAATAGATTTGAATGAATGCAGAGGACCAACGATTTGATTCTGAATTACGAAGTTTATGTCATTCATATCTTTGTTCTTAGCCGCCAAAATTGCTCGCGCACTCAACCATTTCTTATTTTTGAGGTGAGCAATGATATTCGGAAATACTTTGTTGATGAGCTCGTCTTTGGATGAGACGAAATTACAAAACTTCGGAGGAAATTAAATCAATCCGCTCGATTCGTCGACAGGAACACGACCATTACCGATAGTCAGCAATTGCTTTGAGAAATTTTCAGCAGATGGATCGTTCAGCAATGCAACTCTCATGTTTGCCGCCAGCTGAAGTTTATTCACATAGCGCCGCAGATTTGATGATTTGAGGCAAGCGTTTATTTCATCGCCAGCAGTCGATCTTGGAATGACTGGCAGTGTTTGGCGGAAATCGCCACTTGGAATGACTGGCAGTGTTTGGCGGAAATCGCCAGACAATAAAATCATTGCGCCTCCAAAACATCTCGAGTCATTGCGCAGATCTTTCAATGTTCAGTCAAGTGCTTCCAATGCGCGTTTGTGCGCCATTGTGCATTCGTCCCAGATGATGATTCTAGATGCTACTAAAACTTTGGCTATTGCTGAGTGTTTCGCAATATTACATGTCGGTTGTTCATTAGTTTGAAGGTTTAACGGCAATTTTAAGGCTGAATGAGCCATACGGCATCCTTCTAACAATGTGGCCGCTGTTCCAGAAGAAGCAACTGCTACCGCAATGTCAGATCTCGCACAAACAGTGGCCAAAATCAATCACATTAGGAATGTCTTCCCAGTTGCACCGGGGGCATCCAGAAAAAATAAGCCACAATTTCCATCATCAATTGCCTTCATTAATGTATTATAGACTTCCTTCTGTTGGGGGTTCAACAGGGGTACATTCGTTTGAACTGACCGGTAGAATTCACGTCGATCATATTCACGTTCACGTTCCAATTCTCCACTAAATGCGTCGTTCTTTCCACGTAACACATGTCTTCAATCAAGAGCAAAGCCTGGTTATGCATCTCCTGATTCACCTCAGATCGGGACTTATTAAACTGACATGAATTCGAAGTAAAATGTCTTCTGACACGTTATCCTTGTATTTGTTCCACAGGTCACGTGGATTCGATGGGAAGCATGTCGAAATGATAATTGCAAATAATGTGCGTATCTGACTTGGAGTTGCAGAAATAATTGTTTCAGCAATTGTCATGTCCCAATGAGCATCGTTTTTAAGGAAATTTAGCTCCTGACATGCAGCACGAAATGTTGGGCATACTATACTATATATTAACAGTTCGTAATGATTGAAATGATGTTGGCCCACGAAGATTCACCAGCAACAACCGCAAATAGAAGCATTCATCATTCTTCGGATAAAATGTGTAATTACGACCAAAAGCATCAGTAGAACGCACATCCGGATGGCCTGGAACCGTATCGCCTTGCTTCCGACGTTGAAATTTCTTCGATGAAGCGTTCCAAGTGCAACAACGTGGCATCTCCGAGTAAAGCAACGTTCGTGCAAACGGATCGCTTTGGCAAATCTCAAAGAAACTGGTCAATGTTGTCGCTGGAGAAGCTTCAGCACGTTGAACAACATTCGACGCGGTGAAATATACTCGTTGACCATTCCCTAGATGCACCGCCAAATGTACAACAGTGGAATGTCCGTTAATAGTGAATGAGAATATGCGCCAAATCGCCTCATTGTAGTTCACATATCCACCAACTTGATAGCGCGTAATTTCATCGTTGGTATTGGAAGTTTGGATGCCAAAAACCGCCATATCGCTCCCTTTTGTAACATGTTTGCAGATGTATTTGATGGACTTCACCGAATTGCAATACTCAATGTTGTTGATTTACTATCGATGTTTAAGCAACACTAAGTTTGGATGTCTGATCGACCGAATGATCTGGAATGATCGATACCAATCGATGTGACAGTTGTCATTTATTCTCTATAATTTTTTATATTTCGATTCGAGTACTTTCTATGTATTTCAATATCTTTCTAGATTTGAATAATATGATACTTTCCCACTATTTTCCGTTGAATTTCTATCCTATAATGTGGAGTATGTAACTGATTTGCAGTGGCCATCAAATATTACTAAAAAACTATAATCGTGCATGACATGAGCTGTCAATTGCGGAAGATGACGGAGTTCCAAGCCTAATTTATGACTAATTCTGTGTATAATTTTTTATCCGAGAAATTTTCCGATATTTTAATAGTTATTCTGCTAGTCGGGGCGGAGACAAATCCAACAAACCAAATATCATAAAAATCGGTTCAGACGTTCTTGAGTTATAAGTGACTAACCCGACTTTGTTTTATGTATATATATATATTATCCATTATTCTTTATATTGAAAACTGTACTACTAGTTATACATTTTTCTAAAGATGAATATTTCAAAATGCAGAAATTAATTAATTAATTTAAATATTAACTATTATTGGTTGCATTTTCACTTTATATCCTTATGGAAAAATAAATTAGTGTAATTTGCATTGAGCTTTTAAGTTTTCTGTAACCGGCATGCCCCCTGAGTTCAAAACTGCACACAAATATTGTCAAATATCCATCACGGATAAGTAACCAAACTATTTCGATACATTTGCTTACTCATTAGGGTATGCTAAAAGTTTACCTTAATTCAAATGCATCTATAATAGCTCAAATGCTAAACTTGAAATTAGCCGTAGATCAAAAACATCTGCTACAAAATAAGACACCAAAATTGTATTCTTTTATTAATTTAAAAATAAAACGCATTATTCTTTTTTTGTTACAGTTTTCAATTATACCCCATATAAGTAATAACGCAAACGTACACGAAATACGTAGCTACCCATGGCTGGCTAAATATTGCATATTTTGCGAAATTCCCTGCTTCGCTGACTCCATTGTGTTACTTAAACTTGGACTTTTGCAAGTGTTCGAATTATTAAATAGAATAACAACATAATGTGTAATATAAATAATAATCATTTTGCTCACGATTGCATCGAATGAGAATGGTTGGGAAAGGAAAGATGATCAAGTTCATACAAAGATCATAATACAGATTTTTTGTACTGGCATTTAAAAAACGTTTCGCATCGCCTATCATAGCCTGCATAAGTGAAAAATGTTACTGTATAACTAAAAGAGCGTTGTGGCTCTAGCAACACGACTAGGGCAAAAAATAGAGCAAAAAACGCTAATTTCACATAAGAAATTAAATCTTCATTATCGTTAGTTGTTACAAAAATTCTTTTAACGCTGTTTTTGGTCTGTGGAATTTTTGCTATAGCTGCATCATTTTTGATTTCGATGTCTTGTAACTTTATTCTATGTATCTCGTTTATTCAAAATGCCCCAGCTACTCCGATTTTTTATATGTTCGGTACACACACACAAAAGAAAAATCCTATACTACTCAACAAGCGGTGCGTGTGCGGAGGAGATGGTGGACGTTGGACTTGAAGCGCTGCAGGTTGTAATTTTCGGGAATGATGTTACTCCGAAGTCCATTCCAAAGCGAGGCAGTCCTCCGGGCAAAAAAGTCACGCAACAGCGACGTCCTAGGTATTCGCAACTGAAACGTATGTTGATGAGCAGCTTGCGTCTGACGAGTGTTTCTGTTTGGCACAACTCTGGCAGGACAACTTCCGTAGTAGTATCGATAATAAAGAGATTGGTCCGCCACTTTTTTTCAATGTTCAAGGCTACAAGGTCTTTATTTAACTCTAGGTCATTCACAAGACGGAATGCTCTCCTCTGTACGGAATCTAATATCTTCAGCAAGTGCTTGGGTGCCGAGCTTCACACATGGGAACAGTATTCCAGAGATGGTCTTATCTGGGCCCTATAGGGCAGTAAGAGGTGATGAGGCGTATACAACTCTATATAGAGCTCCCAGCCTTTGTGCTGCTGCCTTAACGATTTTGGTGACGTAATGATGCCAAGACTTGTTGTTTTCTAAGCTAATGAGGCCAGAGTCGGTGTTTGTCCTGTCATTGATAAGTCAGGTCCTCTGGTGTTTGCTTTTTTAAGACAGCTGCTTGAGTCTTTCCTGCATTAAACTTGATACTGTTTTCCTCACCCCATTCCACGATGGCGTTCATATCCTTATTAATGGCAGCAATCTGATTTGCTCGATCATGTTGCGAACGAACAGTGGTCATTGAAGTCCTCGACATGAATGAGGGTATAAGAGTGCTGTCGTCCGCAAAACTGTAAATGGAATTGTATGTCCTATCTAAGAGATCGATGATATAGAGCAGGAGCAGTGTGGGAGATAATATACAACCTTGACGAACTTCGGCATTGATTCTAAATTCCTCCGAGAGATGTCCATACTCGCATGCCTCGATCCCTTGAGAAATTGTAAAGCTATAGAAGCAGTGCTGGTGGTAGATGGTATGCTATCAACTTACTTAACAATCCGTCATGCAACACCCTATCCAATGCTTTGGAGATGTCGAGAGCCACTGCACGAGATTCGCCGTAGCTCTCGATCGCTTTGGTCCACAGATAAGTCGCGTAAGTCAGGAGATATCCCGTTGATTTGTGCTTGCGGAAGCTATACTGGCGATCGCCTATGATGCTTGATGATTCGAGATATTTTAAGAGCTGCTCGCTGATCAGTTTTTTCATGACTTTGGACATAATGGAAACTAAGGCAATTGGACTGTAGTTATTTGGAATCGTTTTTTACCTTTCTTCGGGATTGGTTGCACCTGAGCGCATGCCCAGCTAGAAGGAAAGCATGCTGTTCAGTATGATAGGGTAAAAAGCCTAAATAGTGGTGTTGTTAATTCAGCAGCACATTTATTAAGCACTATTGCGGGAACGCCATGTCTAGACTTTTGAGTATTCGTTTCACTCCGCGTTAATGAAATATTAGACCGGCCAGGAGTTAGGGAAGCCTTTACTTGAGGATCTAAGGTAGAATTTGATGCAAACCTTTTGGCAAAAATCTTCGCTTTTTCTTTGGTCGTTTCCGCTATTGAGCAATCATCTTTGGCTATTGGTGGGATTGACGTCTTTGAGAAACTCTGATTGACAGCTTTGACAACTGGCCAAAAGGATCTTGATTCGTTAGGCAGTTGAGAAGCTTGTTCTTGATCTGCTCGTTATATCCCTCCTTGCTCTCATCAATGGTCCGCTTACACTGGTTTCTAGTCGTGATGAATCTATTTCGATTTTTGGCTGTCGGATCGCGGCGCCATTTACGGTAGGCGGCATTCTAAGCATTGGCCGCTATTGAGTAGTTTTTTCGAAACGATGGTTTACTGTTTGAGATACGTTTCATAGAAGAGGGCATGAAAGCTTCCATACCAGTTAGGGTAACTTGAGTTATCTCATCAGCAGATTCAGAGGTGTTTTGATTTCTAAAGCAAACTTCTAATGAAAGATAAAACTCGCAAGGATTACGCCACTCTACAGATTTGTAGTACCAAACCTTTCGGAGTACCTGTAGCTCCTGTGTTTTGGTAGCAAGTTCATAGGTTGTGGAGATAATATTGTGGTCTGAGGAGCTCAACGGAGGTTGGATAATTACGGTGTAGAGGTCTGGATTAGTTGTTAAGAATAGATGCAGGAGGCTATTATTTGCCAAGTAATTGATCAGGAGCGTCAAGTAAAGACCGTGTAATTTATTCTTTTTTAAAATGTTTTAATTTTTTAGCCTCATAACCATCGTTTTTCTTTTTCATAAATGCAATTAGTTTTTTTAAGCTCCGAGAGATGTTGATTTTCATATATGGAAATTGTCAATTTCAGCATGGAATACAATGACAATGACAGATGGTGATCAAGTTTCAGATTTTTCTTGAAAATATGCTAAAGTTATACTTCCGTCAATTCGAGTAACGTTATTACCAGCAAGCCGTTTTAATAACATGTTATATATTTGATTGTACCTTTCTTTGGATTTGTTCGGAAGAAATTAGGCATAAGCCTCAACTGCCTTTTGAATTCCATTTTCTTCTTCAGTTAATATTCTAAACTGGCCACGAAGTCAATAATTCCGGACTTACATAACATCAAAGAATTTCTACAAAGAGCTTCAAATGAAGACTTTTTAATGAACAAAGTACATAATTAGCATCAATTTTGTATTGCAAAATTTATTAATAAACAATAATTTTGTTACAGGTGGCTCTAATGATGGGTGTAGCTGGGGACACGAAAACCACAAGAACCGCTCCTTTGTGGTTAAAAGATCAACTGAAAACTCTACAGATGTGGTAGCATTGGTGAAAAAATATATTGGTTTAAGACCACCTACACCGCATACGAGATCTTTTGTCGGATACAGAAACGGTCGATGCTCATCACAGCCTGTAGGTAAAAATACATTTGGACAACTGCCAACAAAAATTGCCCTGAAATTACCAAATGTAAAGCTATATACTGGGCACTGCTTTAGAAGAACGTCGGTGTCTTTACTTGCAGATTCGGAAGAAAACCTGGATCAGCTTAAACGACATGGTCGTTAGACAAGTAGCGACGTTGGCACGTTATTGGCAAATATTTGCAAGCTTGTTGTTAGCTTTCTATTTCAGTGCTTTATTTGAAAGATTATTCTGCAATATAGGCAATGTACTAAATTAATATATACATAATTTTATTTCCTAATTCAATAATTTTGCTTTTAATTCCTAGGAATTAAAACCGCTACTTTAGACCCCAAAGTGCATAAAGTATATTCACCTTTTGCAGACTGCAGCCGTAACTGAATGTGCCCTTACTCCGATGAAAACTGAGGTATTAAATTTTGGAGGTTTTGACTTTGCTATCAAAAACCTAATTTTGAAGGATCTTTTGGGCATCGCATGATAGAGAAAAAATTCGATTTCTGGCCAGTGAGCATAACTTATCATAAAGAAATAAAAAATTATAATTATTATCATATAAGCAAAGTTCAGTAAATTTGATAAAATATGAGATAATCGAGGAATAGTTCAACTTGTCTCTCCATTTGGTTATATAATAATCGAGGAATGCTGAACCAATCATAGCAATCCATAAATCCCAGTATTCACGTCAATATACACACCTTAAAGATAGGTTTAGCTTTTATCAGCTGCTAAATAATTTAGAATGTGGTATATTTTAGCCATGTTAGATTTTTCTGGACAATTTGTTCCTTGTTGATGGCGATGAACCGTATAGAATGGCCAGGATGGCATGGCGCGTTCTGCGCGTAAGTTGGCCTCAAACGCTGTTATCTTTACTGACAATCTTCTTTGAAATTACTTTTCTAAAAGAAATCAGTGTTTTTACATTTACCCTGAAAAGTCCTTTTTCCGGCATTTTCGATACAAAGAAATATTTAGGAAGCTTTTCTCCTAGAAATTCTCTATCAAACTGTTTTCTTAGTTGTTTCGATTCTCGCGGCTTTTTCGACACAAAAACGACACAAATAACCCCTATTTAAAAAATATACACACCAAAAAAATACTCCCCAATTTCATTACAGTTGTAGAAGGGCGTCAAAAAGTACGTGTCCAAAAATTTTCATCAAAATAGGTTAGTTTTTCAGCATTTATCAAGGCAAAATTTTAAGAAATAAAACTTGGAAACGGAAAATGAGATCACCAAAAACAATTAACCAGCGCACAGTGTTTCATTAGACTTTCTTGGTGAACAAAATCTAGTATGAAATTTAGAGAAGTAAAGTACTAAACCGGTTTATAGAATATCTGGGTATCCCATAGCAACACATTGTTTTTTATTTTTTTTTATTACTGATAACAAATAAATCGGGAAAATGTCTAAAGCGGTCTTATCGTGCGGGTCCAAAGGTCACATTTTTCATTAAATGTCATTCCTTTGACAGATTTTACACGCAAAATCTGCCACGAATGAAGTTTTTACTGAACATTGTGACCTTCGGACCCGCACGATAATATCGCTTTTGACTATAATATATTTTTTCTTCAAACGTCAGTAAATCCGTCATTACTCGACTGTGTAGGCGGCCGTGAAGGTTCATTTTTCCTCCGCCGCCGCCGGAGCTTTACTTTTCACTTTTTCGCCGGCGGAGGTAAAAGTGTTACCATAACAACATAGAGACAAACAAACAACAAAACAAGCGTCAACCACTCAGAATTATTAAACTAAAATTTGAATTTATCCCACAATTTGTGCACTGCATTTCTAAAAATCACTAATTTAGGAACAAGTTGGTTATTATTTAATCGAACTTACTCAATAACTGCTTATCAATACCGAATTAAAACGCAATCGGAGACGCAATTTAAAAAAAATAAATATTGTTGACAGTGTCCACTGACAGCTTTATGTTACATTACTATAGCAACAGCCTGTGCAGGCCTATTCACCGACACCGGTCTAAACCGCCTTGCGAACCCACTTATCTTTAATAATTATTATTATTACTATTAAAAAGAGACGTTTTTGCATTAATTTGTCGACATTTGAAGAAAAACAGCATATTTTATTTGGAGGAAAAGTTACTTTTCATGGCTTGCTCTCTATTAACAGCCTCACTCCGTTCGGCTGTTAAACACGTGCGCGCCATGAAAAGTATCTTCTATTTTGGTATCATAAAGAAGTCTTTTCGATACGCAAGAGCTTCTTTTCGACACTACTTTTGTTGACTGGTTGCAATGATATTAACAAAATTGTTCAATGTGAAGACTCACTAGCAAAAATTTCGACACCGTTTTGAATGGGATTCCTAATAATAGATACAGACGTCAAAAGTGACAAGATGGCCGTCCAACTTTTGATAGCGACTTGAATAAATTAATGTTTTTCATTAAAAACGTGCAAAATAGAAAAAATAGTATAAAATACACGTTTTAAAATAGTTATTTATGCAACAAGTGTGTAAAGTGACTCTTTTTTATGAATGGGAATATTGTCGCATGAGCCGTAGGCGAATGCGCCAATCCCATGAATAAAAAAAGGGTACTTTACACATGAGTAGCATACAAAATTTTTTCTACTATCGAAAAATATATGAAAAAACAAAAATAACATTAAATTACTTTACGCACTAGTGCGTAAAATAAATTATTTTACGCACTAGTGCGTAAAAACCTAAACGTCAAAAATATGTCAGATTTACTTTACGCACTAGTGCGTAAAATGACTTACTTTACGCACTAGTACGTAAAATAACTTACTTTACGCACTGCACATTAAAAAGGCCTATTTTACGAATCCCAGAGAGTGCGTAAAGTGAGTATTTTACGCACGGTAGTAGAAAAAACATTTAGCGCACTCGCACGTTAGGAAACTCCCCGCAAGCGGGTCTTTTCCTAATTTCGTGCTCGTGCGATAAAATATGCTCTTTTAAAACTAGTATCTTAATATACTATTTTATTTTAGTTCCATTTTTGAAGTTATCGTTTTAACATTAAGTTAATCAATTTTGTCCCACTAAATTTTTTAAGTGATGGAATTTCAGAATCACGGCAAGTGTCTTTATTATTAGACAGCAACATATCTTAGTTCGTACTGCTCTATATTGAGAAAAAAATCTTTTACTTGACTGTAAAAATCCTTTTGAAGTTCTTAAAGTCCCCGCATGTACCCAGGCCAGTTTTTTACATGATATAAATCCTTTTATTAGCTTATTGTTAGCAAAATCTTAGAAGCAACTTTAAGGCACATCATTTTGTTTTTTTTTCAATTTCAGAGTAGGTCAAGAGTAGGTCAATGTTTCATCAAAAAAATAAAAAGTTATGGCTTATTTAAATTTATTTCAACCAAATATGATTTAACATATTCTTTTGATGATTCCTTAAGAGAGCTTAATGAACACATTTCCAGATTATCTTCCAGAATTGCCGATTGTCGATTTAAATTGAATTTAAAATAACAAAATTACTTGCACAACCTTCATCAACAAGTTCGAGTGTTGGTAGACAAAAAAAAGTTTTGCGGTTGCCTCTTTCAATTCGAAAAAAGGCGGGTCGCAGATCTTTTGGAAACACGAAATGTTTTGGAATAACAACTGCTGCGGAAGGTGCTATTCGGAAATCGGGTGAAAAGGGTGTAGCGTCAATGATAAAAGATTTAATTTACAGTCGAAACATAGTTACGGAAGCAAAAAAAATGTGCTCTGCAAGTCAAGGTCGTATGCTAAGCAACGTTGAGGTGGTAGCTTTCTATATTGACACAAAATCAACGGTTGACACGTACAAGTGAACCAAGTAATGGTGTTTAAGGGCAGGCCACGCCGTATTTCCTTCTTACTGTCAGATACTTAAATCTAAAATAGACTGCTTACCTCCAAAAGAAGATATTACTATAACCGAAATCCGAGTAGAATAAAATTACATCTCTAGATTTATCAGTTCAAAGGATTATTAAAGTTCAAGAAGATGTAATTGCAAAGAAAATGCATTCTTTGTTGTATTTTACCTTAGATAGTAGGTAGGGATGTGATGGAAATTCTGGCCACAGCAGTTACGAACAGAAATTTACAAACCCTGAATTTTTTGACGAGTTTTTGTTCTTAATTTTCTCCCCACTCAGTTCAAATGGAAATAATATTGCTTGGCAGAATCCCAGAACATCCTCCACCATATTATTATATTATCACTCAATAAGGTTTTTTCTTTCCAAAGAGACAACTGAATTTACGGTTAGCGGAAGAAAAACAATTAAACAAGAGATAAATCAGTTAGAGCCAACAGTTTGTATTATAAGAGGCTTCGAACTAATCATAATTTGATTTTACCATGGTGGATGGCTAAATCTGTAATGCGTTAACTGAGTCCTGTCAAAAGTTTTATCTTTGCGGGCTACGCCAAAACCATGAATCAGGAAAATATACCAGCAATACAGAATATTTCAGTTTTGGTTTGTGCACATTTCATACATATTAGTTACAAGTTAATATTAAAAAATGACAAAAGCGAGCAAGACAAAGAATGTTAAAGCAAGATCAAAAATGATTCAAACACAATTTGAAAACAGAATGGGGCTTATTGCAGAGAAACTAAAACCTGAATATGGTTCATCTAATGATGGAAACACCGCGAAATTAAAAAAAAAATCGCTCTTTAAGTGCAGAAATTACCAGATGTAAATTTAATTAAAAATGTTTCCATCCTCTTAAGAGCTTTATCATCTAATTATGAAATTAATTTGTCTAAATATAAAACGTCGGCGTCGTCTGAATAAACGAGAACATTGTATATAAAAGTATATATTCGTGGTATTATATGTCATGCACCTTACACCCAATCTTGGTATATGGCACTGATATTATTCAAAACGCAGTTCTTCCTATAGGCCCCTTTCTAAAGAAGCTCAAAAATCTAGGAATAATGATTGTCGCAGATTTCGACAATAAAATACAAGAAAAAATTAACGCATATTCACTAATACTGACTTATTAAATATGCTTATAATTACATCTGATCTGATAATTAATAACTACAATGAAATATCTAGAAAAAGTTACGAAGCCGTTCCTAAAGAGGTGCTAGAATTGCTAATAGCTTGATATTACAATAAAACAAACTGCAGAGGATGGAGGAAAACCTCAAAATACATACATCAGTAACTCAACCTCTTCTAATTCCTCAAGCTATTCGAATTCAAGCTCAAGTAAAAATTAAATGTAAATAGGTATTTTACTTTTCCTGTAGACTATTTTTTAAGCTTTATTTTTTATTTTATGAGGCCTTTTTTTCAACATTCAAATAAAATATACAGTTATACAAATCATTTCGTGTGTACCACTCTATATTTTTTCTATTTGTTTAGGAGAAAATCGAACATTTATTATTTGTCTGAATCATGTAACTGTTTTTATGTATATTCACATACATTTTTGCATAATTTGTAATTAAAGCAAACCAAAGAAAAATAAACAAAAATACCTTCGCAAATAATTTCGTATAGAAAGCCCAAATTAAACACTATGCGTCGGTGGCCCCAAGTGTTGCATAAAAACGTGCAAAATCTGAAATTTTCACTCGCCGTTTTCGGTTTACTTAAAAAACTAAAGAAAATCTTTACCCTCCAATATTCACCCTTATTATACACGGAATGAAGCCAAACTGTATATAATGAAAATATTATACATTTCTGGCTTTCCTCATTAGTGACGAAAGCACCTACTGGTAAAAAGAGTCTTTGCTTAATTAACACTACATATTTTTCGATTTACACTTTTCGGTTTTTAAGGGACTCTTGTTAGGGAGGCAGAAAAACCATATGAATTATATGGTATTTACAGGTTTACTTAGTGCTTTTACTCCGATGAAAACTGAGGGATTAGATTTTGGTGAGGCTAGTGTGCATAACATATTATAAAGAAATAAAAAATTAATAATAGAATATATAAGCAAATTTCACTAAATTTGATTATGCCATTCGTTAAAATATCAGATATTCGAGAAGTAGTTGAGTCTATCCTTTTGGTTATTTGATAATTGAGGAATGCTCAACTAGTAATGAGCAAATGCAAGACCAAGATCTGGTTAGTCTTGGTCTTGGTCTTGCATCTGTGGTCTTGGTCTTGGTCTTGCAGTCTAATAAGTGGTCTTGGTATTGGTCTTGGTCTTGCAGGGTACAGTTTTGGTCTTGGTCTTGTTTCAAAACTCTTGCAAGTCTTGCACTTTTTTTGGTAGATTTTTACTGGAGACAATTTTTTTTGTCAAAAAAATATAGTAGGTGCAAACAAAAATTTAAAAATTACATAAATTCAGCAGTTTTTAAAAATATATTTTTTTGTTTTTTGAAAATATGTCAAAAATGAAAAAGAAAAATAAAATTCATTATGAAATTCATTATTATAAATCATAAACTCATTAAGATTAAATCATTATTAAAGCAGAATTAAATCAGCAATAATCAAGTATCTTACAACGTTTTCCATTTAACCAATTTTTTATATCATATAGTTTCCTAGATCCTAAATATATTCCTATCCTTTTCTGACACGTTGCATGTGAAAAATCCAAGATGATGGTCAGCATCAACATAATTTTTCGCAAATATTTATAGGAAGTTTTTCTCCATATTTCGACCCAACAATCTCGATCCCAAAATTAAGGGCAATATGGAAACAAATAAAAATTGCAAAAAAAACGCAATACTCTTACATGATCGATCTTGGTCTTGCGTAAGTCCTGCAATACTAGGTCTTGGTCCTGCATTGCAGACTCGGTCTTGGTCTTGCAGACCTGGAACTGGTCTTTGTCTTGCTTTTTCTGCAAGACCAAGACCGCAAGACCAAGAGCAGTCTCGCTCATCAATATGCTGAACCAATTATAGCAATCCACAAATCTCAATATTCATCTCAATGTAACCTCAAATAGGTTTACCTTTTATCAGCTGCTATAGTAGTGTATTTTAACAAAGTGCAAATTAGTGGAAATATCAAAATTATTGCTAATATGAGTCAATTAATAGCATAGTATTTTCTGAAATAAAGCGTATCACAGTTTTTTTTTAAATACTCAGCAATAGATCGGTTTGATCAACTTTTTGACGGTCGCCCATAGGGTAAGATTCAAAATTCGTCGATAAATTCATCAATGAGAAGTTTTTCCTTAATTTACCAATGGGAAATAACAATGGCAACTTTAATATAATAACTTCCATCGATTTATTTAAAAACATAAACCTCGTCATCGAGGCGACAATCAGCTGCTCTCTTTAATAACGTTAAATAAGATGAAGATAAATAATAGTTTTTTAGCACATATCTGTAGTACCGGGCCAATTTCCTGTATGAACTTTGCTATAATAAATATCTATTATGTGCAAATAATTTTTGAAGTTATATTTAAAGAGAACCATAATTTATCTATATCAGAGACGGTATTTTCCAGTGACATATCTCAATATCACCGACAATTTAACTTTTCTTAACTTCTGATTTGAATACATCAGGAAAATGAAACTATTCTCGATACTAATCCTATATAGTTTTTAAGTATCCGCTTCAATTCCCTATGCCCTTACACAATAATCAGTCCATAGCAAATTAGAGACTTTATTGTACCTGACAGGTAAGGTCGGTGATATATCAGCAGTCGAGAACAAATTAGCCTATAAAATGCCCAAAAGAGTGTTGTAGGTATTGGTGGTTAACACTGGGATGGCGGTTTTGTTGTTTGGTTAAAATAGGTGATACGGTTGCAAAGAAGGTGTAACTGCGGCGTATGTACTTATAAAAAGAAGACAGTTTTATTATCCTCTGAAGGGTGGCATTGTGTAAACTAGAATAAAATACAGAATGCTACTGTCTGCTTTTTAAGGTCATCCAATGTAGCAATATTTCATTGTTTATTAAGTAACTTGGAATAATAATTATTTCCATCAATGCTCTAGGATTACGGATAAAAAATGTAATGTGAAATAATATATATTAAAAAAAGATGGGTTAATGAAGTAGGTTATTATTCCAAAAGCATTCTCTTCTATTGACGGCAGGCTAATCCTCTTACTTACCAATAGAACAGAATTGAAATGATATAAATACCATAGATAGAGATTATTTTAGTCCAACTTTTTAAGTATATAGACCTAGTAGAGGTTGAATTGCTATTTATGTATCCACCTTTAATCACATTTTACTGGAAAAATTAACAGTGCGTAAAGTAAATAACATCAACGTTTATATGAATTTTGTATCGTGCGTGTTAAGGTTTCTGATCAGATGCTGCAATTTAGCAGGTTGCTTTGTCAAAACCGAAGAGACATAGGAGAAAGCTCATCACAAATGATGAAAGTACAGCCCAAGATTTACAGCATAATTATGATAATCCCAAAAATACGGGTATCTCCGATCATGGAGAATCCTTCACACCGTATATAAAAAAAATAGTTCATAAATTGGAGCCGGGGACTAGAATTTTTAGCAAGGCTTGCCGATTTCTAAACTCAAAACGAAAATAATTTAGATAACATTTTATTGAGCGAATCCTCCTCGTTGGATTAGAGAAAGAGGTAACCAACGCGTTTTTGTAGTTAACGAAGGCACTTCAACTGGACAACGCTATTCAGATTTTCTTAAAAATACACTTATAGAACTATTAGAGGGAGACCTCCTTGAGCAAATCGTCGGTTTACTTTAAAAACCTTGTATGTTGATATTATCAAATTTTACAGGAGAAGCAAAAAACTTTGAGTACCTACGTAGTTTAAACCTCCTATGTCTCAGTTTAGTACAATAACCTCAAAGTACTTTTCATGTAGCTGAATTGACGTACGAGGTTTTAAATGTAAGATCGTGGAGTCATAATGAAATAAGTGTTTTAAAAATACTATCATATATGGCACTACAGTGTATATAGACTTAAAAGGTTTTAAATATAGATTTTAATTGATAATATTAGCCAAATTATGCTAAAACCTCATTTTCCGAAAAAATTGGACTTACGAGGTTTTGAAAGTAAAACGACGAAATAATGAATATATGGCTGGAGGAGGAAGGCTCATAATGCGCATATTGTCAAATGTTATTTAGATTGAGAATATCCTAATAGATGGCTTGGTATCAACGAACCCATAAGATGGCCGACAAGTTTACCAGACATAATATCATTAAACCTTTTTCTTTGGAAAAGAAGCTAATAAAATCTATCTTATACCACCACCCCCTAACTGTATTTTTTTATGGCAGTGACACACACACTAAAGAGAGATCCTGTGTGTGCGAAAATGTTGACCACGATTCTTGAATAGCTGCAGATTGTAATTAGGGAACAAACAGATGTCCTGTGATTGAGTTTTACAGTGATGCAGTGCGCCAGACAAAGGAGTCCTTGTAAAGCGACGTTCTAGGTATTTCCAGTTGTACAACGGGTGTGTTCTTGCCACCTGTCGCGACTGTTCGACAGGTGTTGCTGGGGACGGGACGAAAAGAACATCTGCCATGAAAATATCTGTTAAACAGGTATATATCGGCCACATGTCCACGGTGTTCCAGGCTATCCAGATCCCAGGTCAGCTCCGGGTCGCCGACCGGAATGGAATCCAGCAGCTTTATCCAGATGTGTGAGCAATATTCTAAGCACGGTCTTATTTGCGCGTTGTAGAGAAAGAGCAGCTGCTGCGATGTATACAGTTTTTTGTTGCGAAATAGCTAACCAAGCTCCTGCGAGGCTGATTTACGATGTTAGCAACGTGGTCATGCCAGGACATATTACTGTTGACCGAGACACCTAGTAGTCCGATGGACGAGGATGAAGGAATGGTAGATGCTGCCATAATGATATCGGGGCCCGCCGCATTGGTTTTCTTGGTAAACGTGGCTGCTTGGGTTTATGCTACATTGAACTGGACCAAAATCCTGTCGCCCCAGGTTCGAACTTTCTCCAGATCTTGATTAATTGTTGTAGTCTGCTCCTGTGTGCGGTGATAAGTCTCGGTCGTTGGTAAAAGTTTTTCTGATCTAAATTGAGAGACAAGGGTACTGTCATCTGCAAAACTGTAAACAGGATTATTGGTTTCGGTCAGCGGGTCATTAATTTAGATGAGAAACAGAGTTGGTGAAAGTATTGCACCCTGAGGCCCGCCCGCATTAATGGTGAATGTGTTTGAGATGTGTCCGTCAACTGCAACGTGCATGCACGGTAAAAGCAGCCACTGGATGTGGCTGCTTTTGACCCAATGAAGAAAAATTACATGAAACTTTGTGGACAAGTGACGCAAAGAAAGCAAGTCCTACCACCCCAAAGGGTTTATTACAAACAATTACCATCCATTTAGCAAGGTTATAAGCTGGAATGAATACTAAGGTTGCCAAAAATGTGGTCTCAGACATCCACGTAACTGATCGCTGTCCTTTTGAGTTCAATCACATTTTAAGAAAAACTCTCAATCATAAAACGTAGTTACCCAACCCAGAACGTCTAAATAATACCGTTGCTCACCTATTGCAAGGAATGCGTATAGCAAACAAAGAAAAATGTATTCGTACATTTTGGAAACATTTAGATCCCGACAAAGCTCAAGCACCAGATGATGCAGGACCTCAACAAGAAGAAGAGCAAAGAACTTGAACCTGAATAGCAGAAAAGCGGAGAAAGAAAAGAGACAGGTGAATCTGAGCCATACGGGCAAACACAAGGAAGAAAAACATTTCAACCGCAATCAGAAACATCTGGCATAAAACGTGCACGTAAAATCGTAAAGAAAAAAAAAAACAGAATAACGTTGCTCAAGAGACTGGTCTAATTGTTCGCAGGGCCTAAATTAATTTCCTCTGTTGGATGCAGTCGTTGTATTGTGGCTTTTGTATCAATCAAAGCAATGGTAACTTGTACTATTACGCTATTTTAGTCCTTCTAATGGGCGCAAACCTTCACTCCAGCTTAAAAGGAACTGGGAGTGAATAATCTCAAATCGAAAGAAAAATTTAAATTTTGAGAATTTAAAATTAGATATTGAATGAAATAGAGAAATAAAGTATGTCAATGCGTAAGCTAAAACGAGCTGTCGCCGAGCGTATAAATTAGGCGCTAGCTCAAATGCCGGAGAGTAGGGTGCGGGTTGATTTATTTAAGGCGCCACGGGCTTTTAGAGAGCACAAGCGAGAATTACCGCAAAGTTGAAATATGGAATTCGTTTTAGCTTAAGCTTCGCGACAAAATAAATGGATACCAAAAATTCCTTATTTATTTCTATCAGGAAAATCGATTAATAAAACAATAAAAATTAAGTTAGAAAATTAGATTAAATATATATTCCGGTAATTTATCAGTAATAATAAAGGAAAAATAATTACCCAGAAATTAATCAAAAATCAAGGTCGGTATAAAGCAAGTACCCAAATTACCCGACAACTAAATTCGATGAGAACAAATACTCAAAATTAATCAAAAATAACTAAAGTAAACGATGAACAAATACTGGAATATTAATCAAAGGTAAGTCAAGAACGATTCAATTATTGAGCGCAAAATAATAAAAGAAACAGATACTTACTGTAATGGGCATTTCCTTCAGAGTCACAATGAAAAAAAAATCAATTAAATAGAACAGGTAAATAAACAAAGTATTGATTTTATTACCTAATAACAAAATATCACAGCTGGTTAGGAGGGAGAAAAAAAATCAAGTTGAAGAAAATTTCAGTAGTCAATTCCTATGGTTACACTGTATTCTAAAGGTAGGCTTTAATCGGTGAAATAATTCACACGCTTACTCTTAACAAATTCCGGAATATTTGATTGTAATTGATGACGATCGCTTAAAGCATTAATAAAAAGAACGTCAGTAAAATATGTCGAAAGCCAGCGGTAATGCAAATAACTTCACGTTATAGGTAAGTTCAATTAACTGGAGTAATCACCTAATTATAGACTAATTCACGGATCACGAATCATGATCCGTCACATATGCCGTATAACTAACTAACTACGGTTATCCGGTTCAGTTATTTTATGTTGATAACTGCTGAAGAAAATACGATATATAAAAAAAAACTAGTTAGACCTGGCGTTATTATAACCACCGATTAATTACAGACCCTAACATATGGCAATTTACTCCACGGTCAAGTTACCAATAGGAGAAAGATAATAAACAATCTGTTCGGGTAAAGAAAATATCAAAGGCTGCAATAAAAAAAACAATTGAAAATAAATAACGCAAAGTACACTATCCAACGTAAGCCAGAAATCGTGAAAATTGAGAATAATAATAAACTAGTTCGACCTACAACGTTATTGCGTCAGTCAATTAACAGTTCAAAAAAAATCCATCCAAAATCTGATTTACTCTAGATTAGCGGATCTATCTGAATTTTAGAATTTGATTAAATAAAAGCCAGCATTTTAGGCTCTTCAAAATTGCCCAAAAATTCAAAGTTCGTTTGAGACAAAATGTTTAGAATTTAATTAAATAAAATCAAGTATTTTAGGCTTGACAAGATTGCCCAAAAATTCAAAGCTCATTTAAAAGAAAATTTTAGAATTGAATTAAATAAAATCAAGTATTTTAGGCTCGACAGGATTGCCCAAAAATTCAAAGTACGTTCAAAAGAAAATTTGAATGACTAAATGTTACCTTAGTTAATGAGAAAGAGGTAAAAAGTTATTCTTTGTTCGAAAACACGAAAACAAAGCAAAAAAAATAATAGTTCGAGATTGTAGTTAATTACACAAATTTGCCGCAACATAGATGAATGAAAAAGAAGTGGAAATTTCTCACTGCGAAATAAGGTACAAAACGCGGTTTACTATAATATTTTATGCCACATTAATCACTCGCCAAAGTAGCTCCAATTCGCTGCCTACTTTAGCACCCAAAGAAAATCTATATGTTTTAATCAATTTTGGATCATTTATATCCCAACATTTGCCAAAGGAAAGGTAGTCGAAGCTCCATGAGGTAAGGTGTACTCTAATAAATGTAAAAAAATCACTAGATAATCACTGAAGAACAGTTCAAGATTTATTAATTAAGTGTGTTCAAATGAGTGAATATTTGTCGAAAGTTAGATATGTGTATATTGTCATTCTACCATGACTTAACAGATAATTGTGATTAATTGTCAGAAACTATGTTCTTAGATACTTACTTCTTGAGTTAATAATTTATAGCCATAATACAGCGTGCATGCATGCCAAAACCAAAATAGAAATTCCTAAGAGGCGATATACATTATATTTTGAAAATACAGGAATAGATTTCGTACTGACGGCAGGGATCTAGGGCACCCATTTGGAATTTTTTCGTTGGAAAATTAGGCCGCTTAAACTAATAGAGAAATTGCAGGCGAAGTTATTCTCTGTTGAGTTTTATGCGTTAGTTTAAACAATTTTTTTAAGTTATATACATAAGTCCCATAGAGGTGATATTATTACTTTAGATCCATAAAAGTTTAATGTACGCGCACTACACTTGTCTTGCGCAAAGTGTCGCTAAATATTACTGCCTTCCTATTTGATGTTTTGTAAACATTATCACCTTCTACAGATATTCATTTTTTAGAGGTATATTTACTGTTACTGACATTTACCTTACCTTTTATATCACTTCAATAATAATAATTTGCCTTGTTTCAAAACACAAATTATTTGTTAATGCAAACCAAGACCAGTGACACTTTTTGAATGTGTCTATTGTGATATAAATGGGTGTTTTTTTTTTCGTAAACAATAAAAATAAATCGCAACCACAAACAATAGGAATATATTTCATGTCTTAAATATAATAAACTAAAACACAACTTTACGTTTTAACTACGCTGGCGGAACGAAATTTTGGAAAGTGCTTCGGGGCTCTTTGCCTACAATTGCTAGTTGACATGCTATCTTGTTGGGGATCTCTGCTTATAGTTTAATTTAAATAAATAATGTAAGTCAAGAAGGAATTATTTAACAATTGCTTGATTGAATTGTAAGCAATATCGGTTTTTATTTTGGTTTGCATTATATTAATTTATCATAAAAAGTAATTGAATTCTTTCTTCTTAACTTAATTACTTAGTTTATTTATTGAATACAGTTGATACACAAATAAAGAACCTAAATCCGGTATACAGAGCTGTAGTAAGGAACGACTAGAGTAATTACACCTTCCATAAATAAAAAAATATATAATATGAAGCAATAAAAACTTATTACCAGAAAAGAATTGCAACTAAGTCCATCTAAAAAAAATTAATTAATTTCTCTTAAATATTTCCCTCCGCCATTTTTGAAGACGTTTGTCGGCTAAAGGTACTCTTTATATCCTCGGAAGTGGACATAGTTTCAACAGCATATATTATATTCCTAAAACTGATTAATGAGTTCGAAGATACATTTTTGGATATTTACAATAAAAAGTCTTTTGTGAGCTATTGTTAAACTATCTAAATGAAAACAGCCATTTGACTCCTTTTGAAAATGGCAAAAATCACCCAAAAATTGATATTCCAAAAAAATTTCTTAGCAGCATTTCAAGTATACTTCTTAATAACTATTGTTCTAAACATAATCATAATCTTTTGAGTAAAGAAAAAAACTGGAGACATTTAATACATAAAATTAGACCCCAATAATATAACCAATCTAACCCAATTTAACCCAAAAAATAAAATCGGAAACCTGTATACAGCTTATTTATGTTCTATCATAAATAAATTACCTGAAAGTGAAAAAAAGCTCTAAGATCTAAGTATTTTTTTCTATTATAAGAAATGACAATTTCTGACAGCTCCATCATCTTTTTTATTTTAAAAATTTCCATGCAAGCTAAAAAAGGTCAAATGACATATCATAAATTATCAAAAACTGAAAAAGGTGAGTGATTTCGTTTGGCACGGTTTTCACAGGTGTCAAAATGGTTGAGATTTTTGGGTTTACTTAAGTCGACTTAGCAGATATCGATATCGCGATTATCAAGATCTCTTATAGTTAGTCTGATTTGGATATTAGATTCCAATTTTTGACAGCTAATACCGACTCACCGGCACTAAAATTGTGCCCATGACAGAAAAAGGTTGATTAGGACATCCCTAATAACATACCTAAATTTCATATCCCGGGTAGCCAATTTCCATTTAAATATTGCATTGTCCTCTGGATGGAGATAACACACACACACACTACCAAATTTGACATTCCTATTATCTAATGTGACACCTTTATATCTATAGTAAAATTTTTCCAATTACCTATTTTGATAAACTGGATATTTTGCTTTGAAATTTTAATTTCCTTTAAAAGAAAATCGAAAAATTTAAGGGCTGAGTTCATGACTCGCAGACTTGTTGTAACCGGAAGCTCTTTTTTGATTAAACCAAAAAAAATTACTAGTCAACATTATCAGTCATAATAGTCGCGCTTAAAGTAATATTTTTTCGAGAGTTTTGCATCTAGAGAATTGAAGGGAGTTGGCGCTGGTACCCGTCTCTGCCACTGCAACCTGTGCAGGTTTATTGTAGCATTCCGAACCATGCTTAGAGGACCTCATCCAGTCTGGTCTTCTTAATCAGACTCCACAAATGGAGAGCCGGTACTCCATTTATGGAGTCTGATTAAGAAGACCAGATTGGATGAGGTCTCGATGCGATGTACCTTGCAGGTCCTGGTTTGGTATCTGCTCGCCTTGCATACCTAAGCCTGCAGAGAGCCTCACGCTTGCACCACACGTATTTTGGAGTTTGCTCCTCCTCCTGACAAAACCTGCAGCGGCTAGTATCTGCCAGGCCGATCTTTTCCATGTATCTGTTCATTTTGTACACTGTCCCGTCAGCTGACTCACTAATATTCTTATCGTCTTGGGACTCCTCTTAAGTAGATCTGCCGTGAATTTTGGGGTGCCTGTTTGGTCTGTAGTTGCCCGGGAGTTTGTAACCACCAGTGTGGTTTATCTATCCAGCTCTTAACTGCTGTTTTGAAGACTCTTCTTGCTATCCCGCAGTAAGGCTCAGGTCCCAACGTAACCTTACTTGTCTTGCAAGATTGTCGGATTCTTCGTTGCCTTGATGGTCTTCATGCTCCGGAACCTACGCAATGGTAAGCTTATTGTTACGACCGACCTCTTCAAAGGCACTTATGCAGTCTTTAACTGTTCTAGATCTGATAATGTGCGCACTAACTGATTTTAAGGCGGCCTGACTGTCGGAGTATATGACTACCCTCTTTTTTCTAATGTTCAATAATTGCTCTATCTACATGGCGCAGTGCCGCGATCTCCGCTTGGAACACTGTGGCTTGACTGCCCTACTGCCCATGTTTATGAAGATATTCGACCTTGGTCCGTGGACCCTGCTTCCACCCCTTTACTGATCTTAGAGCCGTCGGTATACCATGCTTGGTTTGCTTTTATAGGACTCCCCCCCCCCTCCCAGTCTTCCCTGTCTACGATTGTTACTGAGAAGGGTCTATCAAACCCATAGGAGGTTGTTACGTCTGATGGCATTTCGAGGAGGTACCTACTTGGTCTCCTCTAGTTTCCAGCTTGAGGGCCTTTCCCATTCAATGATGGGCTTGTTGCCTTGCTTGATTCTGATTTTCCCCTGTATAACGATACAAGTAATGAAGGTAGATTTAGCAGGACTTCCAGTACTACAGTTGGGTTTGTTCTCATCGCTCCCGAGACGCGCAGACCGCCAGCCTTTGTACGCCTTCTACTTGCCTGATTGCATCTGCCCAGTGCAATTCTTGCTTTCTGAGTAACCTTGCTAGGATGCGGTTCCTAAGTCATACTTGAGCAAAAGTGACACCTAGGTATTTGACTTCCATGGAAAAGGGAATTATCCCGCTGAGCATTAGATTTTTTCAGGTCCTTTAATGCTCTTTTTTTTGTGAATCGGGCTATTGTGGTTTTCAGCGGATTAACTGATAGAACCTCTTCTTCACATCATTTGCCTACTATGTTCAAGGCCTTTTGCGATCTTGTTGAGACATAGCCCATGTTCCTTCCCGTGACTACTATGACTAAGTCGTCAGCATCGCATAGGTAGAAGTATCGTTCATTTTCCATCTTGCCTATCTATTAGACCATCTATCAGAATGGTCCACAGTAGAGGTGATAGCACCCTTCCTTGAGGGCAGCCTCTCCCTACCCGCGCCGTAATCGTATCCTCACCTATGGTGGCAGTTATTGTCCTATACTTTAGGTTTATTTGGATCCAGTTGCAGATGGTTGGAGGGATTTCTTTGTGTTTGAGTGCCTTAACCAGCGATTTGGCTGGAACGTTGTTGAAAGCACCCTCTATGTCTAGAAAGGTAGCTAGTGCCACTCCCTTATCGTCTATTGCCATCATCAGGAGTCTATTTAGATCGTCCAGGGCCAAATCTGTAGACTTTCCTGGTTGGTACGCATATTGACGCTCGTTAAGTGGTTTTGTTGAGAAAAAGATGTCGCGGATATACCGATCGACTAGTTTTTCTAGTGTTTTAAGCAGGAATGAAGTTAGACTTATTGGTCTGTTTGACTTTAGCGTTTGATCAGGTGCCCTGCCTATTTTTGGCAAAAAGACGACCTTTGCTCTTTGCCATACCGCTGGCGTGAGCCCCCACGCTATGCATGCTCTGAGTATCTTGCAGATGTGTTTCTGCAACAGAACTGAGTAGATTCCATCTGGCCCGGGGACTTATAAGGCTGGAATCCCCGTATTGCACATTTAATGTTTGTAAATATTACAATCTCTGTTTTTTCTGGCCTTGCATGCCTTGCTGTTGGTTGTGGCCTGCTCTGGTTGTTTATGACTCTGGACCCTGAGAAACGTGTGCCCGTCAGTAGTTCCAGAGTTTCTTTTGTGGAGCTGGTAAACGTGCCATCTGGTTTCTTTAGATGTCCAGCTTCACCCGCGGTACCTTCGACAGCCAGAACTTGGTACACTCTTGTGCACTCCTTTGTTCCAGCTCTCTTTTCGCAGAACTCCGGATACGAGTTTCTTTTGGCCCTGCGAATTTCCTTATTGTACTGCGTTAATTTTTGTCTATATGTATTCCAGTCTTGGTTCGTTTTGGCGCTGTTAAACAGCCTTCTCACCTCAGACCTTAGTCTATTATTTAAATTAACTGAGAATTATTAAAATAAATTACGCATTTAAGTATACGTCTGTATATAGCTTTTGTCTACATTTGATGACGTCAAGCGTGCCAGGCCTTTTTGCAAGAGGTAATAGTCAGTCCTCCTAAAAATTTAGAATTTTTATATTAAGTGGCAATTAATTACAAACTAATTGACAAAAAACATACGCTTATAAGTGAAATCAGTGCCTCAATCAAATCTTCAAAAACCTAACACAAATTCATTTCTTGAAACCCGCTAAATCACAATAATCTTTATCGGATATATCTTAACTACCTATTGGTTCAATAATCTTATCGACACAGCTATCCGTCAAGACAATTCCGTTTGTTAAAGAGTGACAGCGTATTTAATCAATGTTTCGCAACACTTCAATACAAAACGAATTCGATAGCATCATCGGCTTGTAACCGATTTACGATTTACCAAATACTGACGATGATACAGTTAGGCAGCCAGAGGAAGAATTTTAGCATTCATTCTGTGTATGACTTGATATATGAAGTAGTTTTCTTATATAAATTTATTTATTGTAGTCTCATTAAAGTCTATGCAAGTTCTGAATCAGGTTTTCCATAGATAATTTTGTGCATTATATATGCATATATAAGCGATCTGTTCATATGCATGGGTGATTTTAATATAAATTTCTTCAACCAAAGTAGCAATGAATATCGATTTTTCTCTGATATTCTCACCACATTTTCATTGCATCAAATAATTAATAACTCAACTAGAGTGACAAAAAACAATGAATCTTTAATGATGATCTGATTTTGGTAAATGATCAAAATTCTTTCTTAGATAGTGGCGTGATGCCTTGTGACGCTATAAGAACAGATCACGAGGCTGTTTTTTGTACTTTTGATTGTGAAACTCCAAAAATTACTAACAACTTAGTAGAACGTAGAGATTTAAGAATGTCTTCCTCTGATGAATTTCAAAATGATTTACAAGCCATTAACAGGCACAACCTTTACATTGCTGATGATATTAATAACAAACTGGATATATTTAATAATTGTATATTGTCTATTTTTGATGCATACTGTCCTAAGACTATTTCTAAGCTGAGAAAATCTAAACCTTTCTGGCTGACCTATAATCTCAAAAAAATTATTGATTTAAAAAATAAAGCCTTTCGTACATATAAATTATCAAAAACTTTGGAATCCAGAAAATATTACATTGAACTCAAAAATTATGTTTCATTTACCATTAAGACGGAAAAGAAAACTTATTTTTCCTTGCAAATAGATAAATGTGTGGGTCCAGATAAAAGTAGGAGTATTTGGAAAATATATCCAATTGGAAAATCACTAACAAGGCAGTTACAGAAATACCAAACAATCTAAGAGACCCAAATCTAATAAATAATCATTTTTTGCACCAGGTACCTGATACTACTACTGATCCAGAGCTAACTGCGGATTTTCTCAGTTCATCATGTGATTAGGAACCATTTAAATTTAGACTTACTGGTGAGGAAGATGTAAATATAATCCTTTATTTAGTATTAAGAGTAGTGCAATTAGGGTTGATGATATATCTATAAGAATGCTTAAGTCCTCCATGCCACACTGCATTAAACCACTTGTTCACATAATTAACTTTTCCTTAGAGACAAGTTCCGTACCTGATTTATGGAAAATGTCTCTTGTTACCCTTCTTCCTAAGATAAATAAACCTACAACCATTAGTGAATTTGGACCTATAAGCATACTTTCGGCCGCTTCTAAAATACTTGAGAAGGTGATGGTTAAGAGTCAAATGTTGGAATTTATAGAAAATAAAAATATAATTCCCAAATATCAGTCTGGTTTCCGGTCAGAATATAGCTGTGCTACTGCACTTCTCAAAATAACTAGTGACATTTCAAAAGCATTTGATGATGGCCACTCAGTCATGATTGATATGACAAAAGCCTTCGACAGTTTAGATTTAAATTTACTCATGGCTAAACTTTCTTACTATAATATGGAGGCTGATGGGTGGTTCGGTAACTATTTGTGTAATCTACTACAAGCTGCTAGGTTGAGAGGAGATGGAGTGGCTTTACGGTCTGGGTGGGAGATGGTGGGGAGGGTTGTTCCACAGGGGTCTGTCCTTGGACCGCTTCTACTTACAAATATATCTTCCGTCGATGAATGTTTGCCTTCAGCAGACAGTTGACCTGTTGAATGAAGATTTGCAAAACATATCTTCTTGGGCCACTAGTAATTCTCTTAGTATGAATCCAACCAAAACGCAGGCAATTCTGTATACGCGTACAAATATTGACCCCACATCTCTAGTTGTCAAGTTGGGAAATGCCACAATTCAATGTACTAGTGAAGTAAAAAATCTTGGCTTCTTTATGGACACTAAACTAACTTTTAACTCACATGTAAACAAGGTTTGTCAAAGGTCATATTTTAAATTAAAATCAATTTATGAATATCGAAATCTTCTACCTACTAGTGCTAAGAAATTAATAACAGAGAGCTTGATACTGTCAATGCCAAGCTACCTTGACATTGTTTATGGCTCTTACTTGACGATTTACAATAGCTATAAGATTCAAAAAATACAGAATTCCTGCATTCGTTTTGTGAATAACTTGAGGAGGAGGGACCATGTAAGTGAGCATATCTCTGAAGTTTATA
Source organism: Pissodes strobi (assembly GCA_016904865.1). Classification (NCBI taxonomy): domain Eukaryota; kingdom Metazoa; phylum Arthropoda; class Insecta; order Coleoptera; family Curculionidae; genus Pissodes; species Pissodes strobi. The sequence continues at coordinate 93,844 of MU182302.1, forward strand.
AATGCATCCAATATGATGCAAAGGCGTTCGGTTCACCTGAGTTGCCTTATTCATAAGGTAATTTGCACAAAACAACCACTTTATCTCTTTGACATGATTAATCTAAGAGGAGATATGCATCGTGTGAGCATAAGATCAAGGGATGCATTGTCAATCCTGTCACATAAGACTGAATTCTTCAAATCTAGTTTTTCATATAATAATAATAATAATAATAATAATAATAATAATAATAAACAGGTTTATTACTCCAGTGTACAAATTAATTACAAAAAAAAAGAAATATGTATGTATACATCCATCCAAATTAACAGGAGCAATGGGCCACATGCAGCCTCCTTCACAACGGAAGGCGCTGTTGAAGCCGTCAAAAATTTTAAAATAAAAAATTATTACCAACTTATAAGTAACATAAGAACTAACTTAAAAAAGTAAATCAGTTTAAGAAAACCTGGAGCTCTAAAAAAAGATGGTCCCCAGTTACAGAATTTAACACATTATTAACTTAGATTACAGAGCAAGACAGAAAGAGGGGAGAGAGAGAGCGAGCGAGAGAGAGAGAGAGAGAGAGAGAGAGAGACTGGCTGAATGACATAATGTTAAATTTTATGTAAGCCACAAGTATAGGCTTTTACGAGGCTTTTTACTGACAGAGTAATTTGTATTTAATTCGTCTTTTAAAGACTGATATTGGGGCTGAAAAATCGTTCACTTTAAACTTATTGATCAAAGAAGCAATCTGATAAGAAAATGACTTTTTAAATACCTCTTTTTTGTGAGAGGGTACTGTTAATAAATGTTGTCTACGTATGTTAAGATTGTGAACATCTGTGCGATATGTAAGTTTGTGGTGGAGATATGGAGGGCATTTAAATTTGATGATCTTATAGTAGAAGCAGGCCGAATGCAGAACTCGCCGGCGATCCATGTCAAGCCATCCCAACTCGTTCAGCTTATGTGATACTCTTTGTCTACGCCTTATTCCAAAAATCAATCTTAAACAAGAATTTTGTATTCTCTGAATCCTCCTAATATCTACCGAGTCCAAAAATGGACCATAGACGTTATCTGCGAAATTGAAATGTGACAAAATGAGAGCTTCACACAACATGGCTTTAGTTTTTTGAGTGAGAGTGTGCCTATGTGAATAAATTAACTTTAACATAGAGAATGCCCTTTTTAGGCATAATGTTACATGCTCTTTAAACTTTAATTTTGTGTCAATAATAAGGCCTAAATTTTTTGTAGAATTTTTAAACAAGACACGGTCGTCTCCCAATTTAAGTTTTATTTTTGCTGTAAGCTGATCGCGAACGCTCTCACCACAAAACAACAAGGCTACCGATTTACTTGGGTTAATTTTAAGTAGGTGATCATTAGAAATACAGAGCAGTCTATTTAGATCATAATTGAGCTGATCATTAATTGTTTCTGCTTGACTGGGGCTAAAAGATACGTAGATTTGTGTGTCGTCAGCATACAAATGATATTGACAGTACTGAAGAGATTTGACAAAGTTGCAGGTGAAAATGCTATAAAGAAGAGGACCTAAGATGCTTCCCTGGGGAACACCCGCCGTAACGCTTAACTCTCCAGAGTACTTCTCATCGAGGATTACCCGCTGAACTCTGTCCGATAGAAAAGACGACACCAGCGAATGTGCAGCCCGATCGAACCCTATGTATTTTAAAGTAGCTATCAAAATATCATGATGAAGCATATCAAATGCTTTTGTATAGTCGAGCAGAACGAGAACAGAAGCATTGTTTTTATCTTGTGACCTTACCACATCGTCCACTATATCAGACAACGCCGTGGAGCAGCTATAGCCAGCTCTAAACCCGGATTGCTTAAGAGGAATAATATTATTACTCGACACGTAAGAGATAATCTGCAATTCCATGACCTTTTCCAAAATTTTTGAGAACGTAGGCAGTATCGAGATTGATCGTAAATGTCCAAATTCGGTCGGATTCTTGACCTTTGGTAGCGGGATAACATTGGCAAACTTCCAGCTTTTTGGAAAATATGATTTTTCAATACAGGCGTTTATTATATGAGTTAAACAAGGAACTATAAAAGGACAGCAAAGAGCAATTAATGTTATATTCAGATTATCAGCACCAAATGCTTTTGATTTAATATTGAGAATAACATTAGAAACCATCTCTTCTGAGATATGATTAAATATAAACTTTTTATCTAACAAGGAATTATTCTCATAAAAATTAATCAACTCTTGCTTTGGAACATCAATGTTTCTTGATATTTGTGTAAAATATGTGTTAATTTGGTTTACATTTTTAAAATTTTCTGGAATAGTTTTATTTTTTTTATTTAGCATATTTAATTTTTTTAGTTCATCCCATTGTTCTTTAGGACTGCAGTTCTGAAATTTATGATTAAGATACGCTTTTTTTTCAGCCCTAATTGAAGAAGTTGCTAAATTCCTAAGCTGCTTGTAATAATTCCAATGTTCGGGACGCCTGGTGCGGCGGAAACGATTCAATGCCTGGTTTCTTAGTTTTTTCATGTATTTGATGTTGTCTGTCATCCACGGGCTATATGTTTTTTTAACACCCTTACTGATCTTAATTGGAGCATGTATATCAAAAATATCTAATATTGTATTGGTAAGAAAGGCTACCTTTTCATCAATGTCCTCCATCTCGTAAATGGTATTCCACGGAGCCCCCTCTAAATCTGTTTGAAAATTACCCACGTCAATGTGATCAAGAACCCTGTACTTATAGTGCAATTTATTGGTTTGAAGAGGTTTAAAATCAAGGTTGACATAAACCAGTAAATGGTCTGAAACATTAATGTCCTTCACATGCACATCAAGCACATTGTCCGAGCCACAACATATTAAATCAATCAAGGTGGAACTAGTATTCGATATTCTAGTCGGCTCAGAAATTAACTGATTCAAGTTGAAAGCACTCAGAATATTATCCAGTTGGACCACCTGCGGCGCGTCATTATTCAGCATATTAATATTGAAGTCGCCAAAACACAAAATTCTGTCACACTGCGCAAAGAACTCAATCAAAACATTCTCAAAATAAGCAAGAAACTCATTGCAATTGGTATTAGGTGGTCTGTAGATATTGCCGACAATGATAGTTTCATTGCAGTACTGAGTCTTAATCCAAATATGCTCGACAACGTCACTGCACTCGCTCAACAAAACAGTAAAATACAAGTCCATCCTAATGTAAATCCCGACACCTCCACCGCGGCCCAGCCTATCTTGTCTAATAAAATTATAATTGTTTATAGCAATAGCCTCATTGCCAATATCTGCAGCCAACCAGCTCTCTGTGATTCCAGTTATGCAATAGTTATTTTTAGAAATGTGATCTTTAAAAACATCAAAGTTATTCATTAGTGACCTTACATTTATATGTGCACAGCACAACATACTAAAGAGAAAAAATAAGAAATAGGGATAAGAAGGAACAATAAAACAGAAAAGAGAAAGAAATTGCAAGAAAAATAATTTCAAATTCAGAACAGTAAACAGGCAGAGGATATACGAGTTGCAGATAATATAATATTATGCAGCTGCAGTCTTAGTAAACTTAAAACGTCGATATCAGATAATAGTGTTCACGCAACATCAGCATAAAATATCAGCGAAAAAGCAGAAAATTGAAGCAATGTCACTCAGGTCAGGCTCCGTTCGCCGTTCTAAAAACTGATAGAAGCAATAAGCAATACATAAAGTATTGAGCTTTGCCATAGAGCGAAATTAGAGTAACAATGCTCATCACATAAGTGAGAAAAAATCTAAATATAAAAATAAATAAATGCCCATGAGTTACATTAACGATGCCAGGAACAAAAACATTGAAAAGAAAAATCCCCCCACACTTCAATATAAAAAAAAATCAGATCACAGAATAGTATATTAAGATACTAGTTTTAAAAGACCATATTTTATCGCACGAGCACGAAATTAGGGAACGACCCGCTTGCGGGGAGTTTCCTAACGTGCGAGTGCGCTAAATGTCTTTTAAAACGTGTGTTTTATACTATTTTTTCTATTTTGCACGTTTTTTAATGAAAAACATTAATTTATTCAAGTCGCGATCAAAAGTTGGACGGCCATCTTGTCACTTTTGACGTCTGTATTATTAGGAATCCCATTCAAAACGGTGTCGAAATTTTTGCTAGTGAGCATTGACATTGAACAATTTTGTTAATATCATAGCAACCAGTCAACAAAAGTAGTGTCGAAAAGAGCTTCTTTTCGACACTACTTTGCGTATCGAAAATACTTCTTTATGATACCAAAATAGAAAAAATATATATTCGTTACATTTTCACCACCTACTGGCTAATAATTGTTAAATTGTATTTAATATTCAGCCAACGGCAATCATGTAGCTGAGAAATAATAATTATTTCACCCATAATAATACACATCGTATTTCTTTTAACTTGATTCCACATCAATTTAGCCAATAGGTAATATAGATAAATAGTAAAAACTAATATATGAGGTCATTATACAGCTAGAAAAAAGCTATAAATTAGTAGTTTTATATCAGGAAGTTAGGAAAAAATAATTCAAGAGTTACAAGCCAAAATACGTCGCAAAATACGTTGTCTCCAAATACAATGCTGTTGAGATAGTAAACGGCACTTCCACTCACTGACATTCGGGCATGCCATACAAAAAAAGATAAACAAGACAGTTAGTAAAAGGTTTGTTTATACTATGGTAAAAGCATGATTTTGTTGATACATTGCATTTGCAATATTTGGTAGCTCATATTGTATAATCAACTGCCGGGCAGCTACAAGCAATTAAGTTTAAGTGCCTTTAAATATAATGTAAAAAAATGTGTTTGTGATAATATGCTACCTGTCTAGTCGTCAATGTCATTTGTTAATTATTTTTGTATTTTATGTTGATTATTATATGTTTTATAACATTTGTGTTGTTTGGTGGTTATTAAAATACGCTTGTCGGTAATCTCCACCATTTGTATTGTTTTTATATTACAATAAAGATTATTTTATTTCATTTTTTTATTTTTATCATTTTTTATATGGGGAGGAAATAAAAACTTTAAGCCCCTATGTCGTACATTTTCGGTGGTGGAAACTGTGAAAAAGTGAAAATCCATAACCCAAGTGGGGGTAAATTTGTCAAGTATTTTTGTACGGCTTTTTGAAATCTAGTTGGTGCTTACCACTATGATCAGTATACTCTGAACGCAGCCGCTATACAAAAATATCGCAACTTGAACAATGAAATATTTTAATTTTTGGAAAACTGGCCTCTGATACAAAAGTAATAAGAGTCTGAAAGGCTTTTGTGAAATTAATTTTCTCTATTGATAAGGATATATTATTTGGCTATGCCGTATAAATTAGTGTAGCTCTAGGGAAGCAAACGAGAAAACAACCCCTTTCCTAGACCTCTATTAGGGATGGTGATTTGAACCAAATTTTAATTATATCAATAACATTTTACATAAAAATAACTTTTGTTAGCATGCCGTACTTTTTAAGTGGTGCAGGTGTCTGCAATGGGAAACTAAATTTTCCGTCCTAGGGTTGGACTTTTTGCCAAAAATTTTTGAAAGGTTCTAGTACACCTAGGTGGTACTAATAACCGTAATTATTTGGCACCGAATGCCGCACAAAAAAAATGATGCTCTAAAGCAGGAAAATATTCCGAAAACTTTCCTCTGTATTAAATCCATTTAGCAATTTATGGGTGGAAATGAACAAATAATAGATACTACTTCCACTGATTTGAATGCGGAGAATACCCAAGAAATGTTCGCGAGAATATTGACAATGACAACAGGTAAATAAATTAAACTAAAAGTAATATTTTAAAAAGTACTTTATAATCTATTTTAAAATTTTTACTTAGGAATAGAAACAAAAAAAAATCTTAATAAAAGGAAATATTAAGCGTTTCTCGTTACAGACTTGTAAACTGCACCTTTATTTCCATTTGATTTTGAATAAATTTTAATTTAGTTTTAACTGAAATGCAACGATAGGTATAGAAAATTTTATTAACCGATATTTTAATTGTTGCGTTTTATTTATTATTTGTCTTTCATACATGACTACATTATCGATTAGACTGTATTCATTGGAAGCGCAAATTTCGTATTTGCTAATATTTTTATTATTATTGACTTTTAATTTTTGTTTTTTTTTTAAATAAGTTTTATCTATAACAAAATTTTAATACTATAAAATATGTTTTAATTTCAACGTCCGAAGAAGTTTCAAATTCAGAGGCAGATAGCACTGAAAGTGACTGTGAAGATTCAGATAGTGAAAATTATCAATATTTTAATAATTCAATATATTATGATATATTAATACATATTTCGCTAATTTTTTTCGTTTGTCGCGAAAAATACAATTTTTTGAAAATTAACTTAATTATTAACTCTTTTACTCTAACTTTTACATACATTTAACTGACAAAAATATTATTTAATTTTGTGCCTACAATAATCTTTTTCTTTTTTCAAAAAACGAACAAAAATTAGCCTATAAGATTCAAAAGTGATGAAGTACTTGCTTCTCAAGATATAGGGATTTTAAAAATTTTAAAAAATTTTATTCGTCTGTCTGCAACTAAAGTTCCAAAGCTGTTCACCAAACATGTATAAATAAGAGATTTTCTGTACGTGACAATGTTAGGATAGTTACGTACACTCCAAAAATTTATCTAAATAAAGCCATTTTGCGCTGGTAGTTATTCACTGACCAAATTTCATCCTCAAAGATACGAGCCAATTTTTTTATTTAAAATAATAATTTTAATATCCCAGTGCGGCATCGAACACTAAAGACAAAAATGTTTCGAACATGGCTTACTTTAGGGCATTTTTAACAAGAGTACCATTTTTGCCCGAAACTGTTCAACAAATTATCTCCTTAATGAAAAAAAGTAAAAAATACACTGAGAAAAAGTTTGGCCATTTTAAACCATCAGAAGTGCATTTATAGTATAAATAATATGATATATTGCTTTATTGTTAAGAAATTTCACAATTTGTAGACAAAGCTAGAGCTAGAATACGAAACATACAAAACATATAAAAACACAAACAGAAACATACAATGAAAAGAAAAAGAAAAACTAAACTATACAAAACCTTATACAATTGTGCAATTTGTACGTACTCAAAATTTCCTGAATATTATACAAAATATTAAATATCAAAATATTTAACCATTTACAATCAAATACTAAACACTAAACACCTAACATTAAACCAGTATGTAAGATCCTCAAAATTAAGTATTAATAAAAAAGTCGTTTACTGCGTATAAGGCTCTCTCCAGTAAGTATGATATTAGAGCTCTGCGAAATGCGGGAAAAGATGTTATTGACTTCATTTCAAATGGCAGATAATTGTGCATTTTGGATTGTACAGGGTGTCCCAATTTCGAGCCTTATCATTGGGATCTCGGAAACTAGATGAGATACGAGGTCGGTTAAATGGAGGCAAAGTTATGCAATTTGATGCTGATCAAAATGCCATCTTAAAAGTTTATAAATTCCGAATACTTACGAAGATTTTTGGAAAAAAACCGAATATTCGCGATTTCATTAAAAAACATTTATGACTATTTAAATAGATATAATAAAATAAATTTCTCATAGTCATTGCTACTTTTTCTGTTCTACAAGATGGTGTTATCAGATTTTCAAACCGACGTTTCGTCTTTGAGATGCCATCATCAACTTTGTTTTTTTAAATACGGCCCTGGATTTTTATTAGGGATTTCAAGAGCATCTAAAGTCCGAAAGCCAATGATGTATCGCACTTATTCGAAAAATTTATATTAATGGCATTTTCCATAAGAATTCATGTGTTAGAGAGAGACAGAAAACATATTTGTGGTAAGATTTTATCAGGAAATCATAAAAATGATTTTATCGAATAAGTGCGATACATCATTGGTTTTGGGACATTAGAGGCTCTTAAAGTCCGTAATAAAAAATCTAGGGCTGTATTTAAAAAAACAAAGTTGATTATGGGAGCTCAAAAACAAAACGTCGGTTTGAACTAGTGCTGGCAAAAACCGTGAAAAGTTGAAACCGGTTATTCGGTTTTCATAAAAACCAGTTTCGGATAAAACCTGGTATTCGAATAATAGTGAAAACCGGGTATCCGGATAACCGGTTAACCGGTTAATCGGATAGCCGGTTACTCGGATAACCGGTTAATCGGTTAATACACATTCATCATAGGCTAATCATAATTTATAATTTGTTCTTAAGCATATTTCCATTAGTTAAGTTTCCCTGCCGATTAGGGCACAATCATTTAATTCTAGTGAACCAAATTTATTCCAGTTTTTGGTCGTTATTGAAATAAACCCCAAGGTAATAATTAAATTAAAAATATTGCTTATTACAAATTACAATCGATATAAATTCTGAGCAGAAGAAATATTACAACTTTTTAAAACTTAAATAAATATAAAGGTATTCTATTAAAGGTAGATATTATTTTTCAATCGCCCTCTAAAAGCATTTCCAAATATAATCACCGTCCAGTAGGTATGTGGTATGTTACGATTCCAAATACCCAGTTTTTACTTTACTTTCTATCTTTTTTACCATTTCTTGAGAACCCGGTGGCCCAGTTCCATGTAACTAGATAACCGAATAATCGATTAATCGGTTAACCGAGAAACCGGTTAATCGATTAATCGGTTAAACGAGAAATCGGGTAATCGGTTAACCGAGTATCCGGTTAATCGGTTTCGGTTTTTTTAAAAACCGCGGATAATCCGAAACCGGTTAACCGACTATCCGAAAAACCGTCTTCGGTTGCCAGCACTAGTTTGAACATCTGATAATACCATCTTGTAGAACAGAAAAAATAGCAATGAGAATATGAAATTTATTTGGTGATATCTATTCAAATAGAGTCATAAAAAAATTAAAATGAAATCGCGAATATTCGGTTTTTTCTAAATATCTTCGGAAGTATTCAGAATTTTTTAACTTTTAAGGTGGCATTTTGATCAGCATCAAATTGCGCAACTTTGCCTCGATTTAAACGACCTCGTATCTCTTCTAGTTTCCGAGAGCCCAATGATGAGGCTCGAATTTGGGACACCCTGTACAGTATAGAGTTTTTGACTAACTCTGGGCGTTGGGTTGGCAGATAAAGATCATGGTCTGTATTCCTAAGTGGATAGTTGTGACATGGCCTTTCTGGATTAGCAGATACGTGCTTGCGGATTAAGCAAACGGATTCAAATATGAATAAGGAAGAAAAAGTTAATATTCTAAATATTTTAAAGAAATCCTGGCAGTAAGTTTCACTGTTTAGTGTTTAGTCTCAATGAATATGGAACAGCTCTCTTTTGTAGTTTGAAAATACGCTCAAATTGAGTCGCACAACATGTAACCCCAAAACGGAAAAGCGTATCGGTGGTGCGACCCAAAAGAACATAATAGTAGTAGAGCACTTAGCACCTGAAACCCGCCGAAACATGCCACGATGGGGCACCACCTCATTTCAGCGTTGCTGTGCGGGACCACCTGACTAACGTCTATTCAAACCGTTAAATAGGTAGAATAGGACCTAATGCCTGGCCTCCTCGATCTCCCGACCTAACGCCATTGGATTTTTACCTGTGGGGACACCTCAAAGCCTGATTTATTCCACTCCGTTCGATAGTAGGTAGAAACTTCTACGGAGAATCACATAAGAAACAATGCTGGGTTATTGTACCGGGTACAGTACGCCTCAATTTGTCGTACTCGTGAGTGTATCAGACTCAGCCCCGGATCTTGAATTTTTTCGAGGCGGAGCAAAAACTGCAAAATGCCCCCTCCGCCTACTCATATTTTCACCTTTATCATCATCAGACGTCCACTGATGGACATAGGCCTTCCGAAAAAAAACGCCACAACGTGCGGTCTAGCGCTCTTTCTATGTTAAGCCTATTTTTTCAAATACATGGACGTGTAGAACATATATTTTAATAAGGATAGCACAGGATAGGGTCTGAAATAAAACGTAAGATTAAAAATAAAAATATTGAAATTGCAATTTTACTCCTCGAGCCTCTTGTTCTGCAAACAAAACTATGGCCTTGTCATAATCAATCTCATGTGCAATTCGATTTTCTATCGCTAAGATATCTAGACTCGATGAACGGTCCTGGCTCATAGAGGATCGCAAATAATTTTTAATACGTTTTAGTTTGCTAAAACTTGGCTCACAGCTTGCGGATATTAGAAAGCGTAGAGTTCATTCGCAGAGCAATACAAGCATTAGGAAGGGATAGAACCCGGAGCTAGCTATTTAAAAACGTAGAGTTCAACGGTGCTTAAATCTTGCTGGAATTTTCGAGCCAGATCTGCTCCATACTTTTGCAGTTCTTCAGTTCACATATTCAACATTTCAGTACCATTAACAAACGCAAAATTTAAATTCAGCATGGTAGCACAATCAACGCTCTTTTTAATTTTTGATATGATTCGATCAAACACCATCATTATTTCTTTAGAAAAGAGTTGAACAGGTTGAAGGGTTCGTGATTCGTCATCACACATCGCATCAAATTGTTTTTTTTTACTTCGGAATTCGTTTATTTGGCAGGATAGGCTTAGCGATATTTTTTCAATATCTGTAGCGTCTTTTACCCAATATTCAATCGAATTTTCTCTCATTTTCTGCAAAATTTTGAGCAGGCCATCCATTAAAGCGACGAAACGAGCAAGGATTATATTTTCCTTTTGAACGCGATTGATTTCGTGGAGAATATTTGCCCTAATCATCAAATTCAGAATAAATTTATAATTTTTATTGCAAGTAAGAGATGACCTGCCTCACACTTAGCTTCCGGAGCATGAGAAGTTTGCTTAACTTCTTCCAAGGCTACCTCTACTGGCAAATTATTTAACAGGATATTCACAGCGACATGTTTCACCGACCATCTCGTCTGACTGCTTCCTTCAAAATACATCTCCAAAATTTAGTCCGTCTTGGTGTTTGCGTACCATGTACACCTATAATGGTACGTACGCCTTTTGTACAATAATTCTTTCCAAACCAAATTTATATACCGTTTTAACGGCTGACAAATAGTAGAGTGCTACTTATGACTTATTTTGACTTGTGTGGGCACCTCGGGGTTACAAGCTGAAATTTTCACAGAATGAAGGCTTTATTATATTAATTCAAAATCCGAAGGTAATAAAAAATCATAACGGGCAAAAGCGCAGTATACCTAAAAATCGAGATTATTATATGAACGTGTAGGATATTAAACTATGAATGTTTTCATATATAATTCATCTACATTTTTGTACGAATTATATTTTTTTATCATTGCTTGAAATATGCAGATTACATTGGCCCTTACGGAAAAATAAATCAAAAAATTGAAATATCTCCCTTCGAACCTGGGCAAAATCTGATTGAAATATACTCATTTTTATATTCACCTCGCATTCTCTCCGAAATGAAGGCTCAAATCAAAAATTTATATCCTTGCAAAAAGTTTGCCTTAAGTATTTAGAATACATAGGTGCATGAATACATTTCTTTTTTCTCAAATGGTAATGGAAAAATAGAATTAAATATAAAAAAGTAATTTTCTTCAAGCCGCGACCGTCAGATCTCTCGCTTGCCGAGTACTCTCGTATCTCACTTTTCTTCATAGCTTCCTCTCTCTCGCGCCTATTGTACAATACAATAAGTGCTTTCACACCATTACGGGTTAGAATACTACTAATAATAATAGCTATTATTAATTGAATAAAGTCAATGAAGACATTTTCGATTATACTGAAATTTATTTTTTCTTCAAACGTCAGTAAATCCGTCATTACTCGACTGTGTAGGCGGCAGTAAAGTTTCGTTTTTCCTCCGCCGGAGCTTTACTTTTCACTTTTCCGCCGGCGGAGGTAAAAGTGTTATCATAGCAACATAGATGCAATACAAACAAACATCAAAATAAGCGTCAACAACTCAAGAGTTATTAAACTAAAATTTGTATTTATCACTCAATGTGTGACTGCATTTCTAAAAATCACTAATTTAGGAACAAATTGGTTATTATTTAATCGAACTTACTCAATAACTGCTTATCAATACGGAATTAAAACGCAATCGAAAACGCAATTTTAAAAATATAATTATTGTTGACAGTGTCCACTGACAGCTTTATGTTACATTACTATAGCAACAACCTCGGCCTATTCACCGACACCGCACCGGTCTAAGCCGCCTTGCGAACCCACTTATCTTTAATAATAATTATTATTAGCATTTTAAGATCCTTTACACAAACAGTGCACTATGTAAAAATCGGCCTATCCTATTGGTCGATTCATCTAGAAACGATCCGCCTACAAAATAACAGCTGACAGCTGAAACTTAACCTCGTATTTTATTCTGTTTTGTTTGTTGTTTGTTTGGTATTTTCTTTTAACGCGCCAAAAGAACAAACTAACTTAGTTTTTCATTAATATTTTTAATAAATAACAATCTCCCCCTTAATATTTATCTATGATAACAATGTTTGTGCACGTAATTGGCGAGAGTTGCCTCCGAAGTGAGTTTAATAATGTACTATGTACTGAAGAAGGCCTACAAAATAAAGTTTTGGTGCGTAGCAATTTAAAGACCATGGAAGACATTAATCTTTGGGTCAAAGCCTTTGGGGAAAATAGCAAGACACAATGGAATGCAAGGACATCAATGTCCTTAAAGTTTGTTCGTAAGTAATGTTAGGTATTTATATGCTCACTATAATCTCAAAATCAGTATTTAGATAGTGAGATTAGTGGGCCACGTCAATTTACTAAGATCTCTCATCATGTTGTGTCAACAGACTTGCTAATTCTAAAATATTTTAGAAAAAAATTTGTGTGCCATCACAGTGCATTCATGAAAATTCCGGCAGAGCTAAACAGGAAAGGTCTTTCAAAAAATGCCAAGTGCCATGCGTCAATAGTAATTGTTGTCAAATTGGATACAGTATATACACGAAAGAGGGATCCGTTTATGAAGGTAGGTAATTCATTTATTTATCAAGGGGCAATTACTCAATTTAAATACAAGTAAGCTTTTTATATTGAAAAGAACCCAAATCAATAATAAATATTCATAGGTAAATCAATAAATAACATCAACAAACTGATTAGGATATTTTAACAGAAAATTCTATAAATAGCTCTATGGTTACCCTGTAGATATTACAAATCCACATGCTTTGTAAAGTATACCTATTATATATGTTATTTTAGGGTTTAAATGGGCTATAAGCGGCAATTACCATAGATACACTCCATAGTCATACACTTGAAAGTGCAGAAACCATTCGTTTTTTGCAAGCATCATCAGAAACTTGAGACTTATTTTTTGAATATTTCAATGACAACATGACAATTTCAGAAGCAAAGAAATATCATGAGAACTTATATGAATTTGAACCAGATAAGGGATTGCTCTTGGCTAATGGTAGTAAAAATCCTACCTATTCGACAGTTCAGAACTGGTACCATGCATGGAGAATTACTAATTTAGGACCCAGAACAGGGAAAGGATTATTAGATGTAGTTATCTATTTTAGTGGCATTTATTGCAATTATGTATACACTGTGGGCCTAATTTATTTGGAACCAAATTGGGCTTTGGATATATGTTTTTTCTGCTAGTACTCGAGACACTGATGTGTAAACATATCCTATATCGACATGCACAAATATTTAAGCAGCCCTCGTCAATGTTATGATGCAGCCACTTGCATATTTCTGCCCCCATCTGCTTGCACAGCATCAAAATATTTAATATATTTAGAGCCAAATTCTGTTCCAAATAAAAATTTGGCACACAGTGTAGTTTTCTGACATTTTTTTATTTCAATAATTGCGGTACAAATCAATATCAATTATTTCAGAAATGTTCCAGGCACCACGTTTCACATTAACCACATATTTAAACAATTTAGGGTATGCATTTTTTTGTTTAATTAACTGGTCTTGGGTTGTAGCCTTATTATAGTGCAATGGTGTTATCTATATTAGTATACTTCATTATTAAGAAAATATCTTCAGGCCTTTTGACACAATCATTTTTACAAATATTTTGGTGCATATTTTTGATGTCACATACATGATTGGTAGCTTGATAAGTGACAATTGTACAGGATTATCCAGCATAGTGAACATCCCCTACCTTTTCACTTAAAAAGTCAGTAATAAAAAACTAAAGATAGCCATTTTGTTTTTTTTTTTTTTGAGAAATTTGAAAACGTTTTTTATGGAAATTAATTAAATATTTTGTTAGATTCCTGATGTGATCGTGTCACAAATTAAATTTCATAGTAAAAGTTTTCTATGTTGTGAATTTGTTATCCACTAAAGTACTATGATTTTACTATTTTATTATTTCAGAAACTCAAAGAAAAACAAGCTGCATATAAAGAAATGGGCACTGAAATATTATTTTCTGAGGAACCCAGAACAGCACTCTGTCACATTCGTTATGGCTCCATGTGCAGCTGGAGCAGTTCCCCTGGGAATAATAATTACCAGAGGTCAGACATATGCAGCATACTCTAAAGGCTTTCAGCTTTTACAAAACATTGTTTCAAATAGTTTTAATCCAAAAATTTTTTTAACTGACAATTCAGAGGCGGAAATTTTAGTTATTAAGTCGGTGTTCCCTCATAGTACAACTCTACTGTGTATCTTTCATGTTCTACAAGCAGTGGAATGGCTATGGAATTCCAAACATGCCATTGATAAAGAGCACCGTCAGGAGTTAATGAAACGTTTTCGGGCAATATTATATTCTCGAACACCTGCTGATGCAGAGCAAGCCCTATTCAATTGCATTTCCAACTGCAAATATGAAAACTGGATAAAGTATGTTCAAAGTCAGTGGAATATTAGAGAAAAGTGGTATTTAGCATGGCGGAATGAGGACTCAAGGGGGCACTATACAAATAATTTTTGTGAAATATCAATTAGACTTTTTAAAGACAATGTCTTATGTAGAGTGAAAGCATATAATGTGGTAGCCCTAGTGGATGTGATAAGCTCAGTACTCGAACATTTTTATAGACGAAAATTAAGAGAATTTGCAAATAGTAGATCTGCAAATGCTAGATACTATTTCCTAGATATAATGCGAACGACCAATTATCTCGACAAATCTGATATAATTTATTTTGACGAAAGCAATTATATAGTCCCAAGTGAAAAAAATAAAAATGATTATTATGTCGTGAAAGTTGAAAATGGATGTTGTTCTTGTTTTCAGGGTCTTGAGGGAAAGTTTTGCAAGCACCAATGTGCCATATACAAATATTTCGAAGTTAAAACACAATACTTTCCACCAATAACTATGGAAGACAGGTACAACATTGCAAAACTAGCTCTTGGAGAACAAGCTCTACCTATTCATTTTTATGAACCATTCATTTTAGAAAACCATTACAACAATAGCACACTTTCAAATGTCGAATCAAACTCTAACAGTTGCAATGATAACAATAATAGTCCATGTACTTCCTTCGATGATACTCATGTAGTGATTCTAGGGGACCATGTACTAACAACTTCTATTTCTGAAGATGAAACTTGTACTACCAGCATTGAAGATACTTGGAACATTATTAAAACCCACCACGAGTCTTTCGGTACTTCTTCTAATGGTCTGAGAATATTAAATAACAAATTAAAAGCTATCAAAACCGAGGGGCAATGGGAATCTTTTGTACACACCGCTGTAATTCTGTGTCTTCACACAGAAGAAACGCAGCAATTAAAGTTCAACCTACATCAATATCTCGAAGAGCAGCACGAGTTACCAGAGGAAGTAAAAGACTGCCCTCTGGAAGGAGATTTAAGGACGAGAGAATTAGCAAGCGGAAACGAAGCTTAGCATTAAATGTTAAATTGAACAAACCGAATGCTGCGTCACCATATGGTTACAATCAGTAGGTTTTAGCACCTTTTCAAATTTCAAAATAATTTTTTTGTCTGATTTTATTCTATTTACCTATAATGAAGAAGTTTCATATATTTTTTTCATTTCTGCCTCATTTACTGCGTTTACAGATTACTATTTTGATATTATTTTCTTTCGAATAGCTTGTTCGTAATTAATGTTACCTTTTTCTTTTTTTTCACATTTCATTGAGCTGAACTGTATGTAGATGTATTATGTAGTTGGTTCAATAAACTGAATTTGAAGATATAATGTGTATTGAATTGAATTATTTTGGATCCAAATGCAAATAGTAATTTAGAGTCAACTTGCTCAGATGTTTGGTTGTTTTATTACTTTAAGCCATATTAGATGCCTACTAACTACAGAAGTATATTTTTTAATTAAAGAATGTGCAAATTGTTCATTGTTTTTCATGTAAATTTTTTCAATCGCTATATCCAATTTAAATATTTGATAATGTACCTGTCTTACAAAATAATATTGTTTCTTTTACTACATCGTTAAATTTATTTTTTCTAGACACTAACTTTACTTAAAAGATAGTTGTAATTCGGGTAAAAGCAGGTATAAATAGACGTATTTTTTGCTATGAGTCTTTCCTAAACACATCTGAAACGAACATTACGTACCATATAACTAATACCATTGTTTATATATAAACAATACTAATATCGCAATAGGTTTGCTTTAATATAAATATATTTATCTATGAATAGGCAACAGTCAAAATTTAAACGAAGCGCGAAAACGGTGGGCGGATCGTTTCTAGAAGCTCGACCAATAGGAGAGGTCGATTTTCACATAGTGCACTGTTTGTGTAAAGGATCTTTAAATGCTTATTATTACTATTAAAAAGAGTCTTTTTGCATTAATTTCTCGACATTTGAAGAAAAAACAGCATATTTTATTTGGAGGAAAAGTTACTTTTCATGGCTTGCTCTCTATTACCAGCCTCACTCCGTTCGGCTGTTAAACACGAGCGCGCCATGAAAAGTATTACTTTTCCTCCATATAAAATAATATACTATTTCCTATACGTTGCTAGGTAATAAAGAAGTAGAAAAAAATCATATACTTAATGCAACTGCTATTAAAAAAAAGACTAGTTTTTATTTTGAATAGAAAAACTGAAAATGTAAAAAATCTTTACAATAACAATAGTATATTGTGCAACAAGTTTTGAAAAAGACTCTTTGCACACGAGTATGAGGTTTGTGCACGAGCCGTAGGCGAGTGCTACAAGTCATACGAGTATGCAAAGAGTCAGTTTCAAACGTGTTGCACACGACACTTTTTCTACGACTGCAGAAATTAAGGATTAATATGCGATTTTTATTATTTTTAATCTTTTAACTTTTGACAGGGCTGTGTGAAAATTTTTCAAACGCTTATGTCAAAAGTAAATGACAGAAAATAAAATATTTTTGACTGGTTGACACTAACGAGGTTGACATTAACGAATTGTTTATGAATTATTTAAAAAAAGCACACTTATTGCATCGTTTTCTAAATAAGGAATTTTATTAAATAAATTCAACAAATAATTAAAAAACAACAGACATATTCCTTATTGTGTTTTTAATAAAACATTTAGTATTTCATGGTATTCTTGGAACACATCTTCTCGTTTCATAGGCGAATAGGTAGGACTCGGAACTTCGCTAGTACTGACCATAAAATTTCGATGTTTAAGATAACGTACAAATAGTACTTGGAAACTATTTTATTTCTTTTTGTATTCCTCACGCGGTTTAACGATGGTTGCATGAAAACAAGAGTTTCTTGTATTTTTTAAACAGGTTATTTTCCAATAGATCTATACCAGCGTTCTTTACTAAATATTTTAAAAGTGGCAAGTTACTGTGTTCGTGTTGTTTATCTATTTCTTCGACACTTTCGCAAAATTTACACAAGCAATACTTTTTGTAAATATTGTCCATTGTAAATATAGAAATTTGCGACAACCTTTTGCATGAATTATTGTTTTGATAGTTTGCTTACGAGTAATAGTTGCTGCCACAGCCTTCTAGAATTCGTGAGTAAAATTATGGTTCAAACTCATAATATTATTATTTAATAATCTTTTCATATGACAATATAAAATGTAATAAAAAATATATTTACGTAAATTGTAGTAAGATTAGTGGCGGTTGAATAGAAAGCATATTAATGTTAAAACCCTACTTTGAGCAAACCATATTACTAAAGTT
>MU182302.1:137039-185278 GCA_016904865.1 Pissodes strobi
ATTTTGAAAATAACTTACTACATTAAGCATACGTTTTTTAGGTTCATCCGAACATCGCATTTTGGCAGTGTATTTTTGCGTTATTCAATGACATTAACAGACATCAAACTTTTGGCGTAACATCCAATTAGTAATAAAATTATTTGTGTTGGTAATTTTTTGTTCCATCTGATTAATGCTTGATATTAGATAAAACATTAACGGATAAGAATGATATTGCCAATGAGTTTGGTAAATATCTTTCTGGTGTTGTCAAGGATAAACTATATACCCATTTTGGCACCCAGCTATCGGACACACATGTACTTTTGGGAAACATGTTTCAGACTCTATTTCCTTTTTACCGACTACCTCAATAGAAATCTCAAATATATTTAAATCTCTACCAAACAAAAAATCAACTGGACCCAATAACATCCCTGTTTGTCTTATAAAAGCATGTGTTGAAGAGCTTTCGATGATATTGTCAATAATTATAAACAAATCAATGAAACAAGGCCTATTTCCCGAACAACTTAAAAAATCAGTCATTGTACCAATTTTTAAAAAGGAAGAGCAAAATAATATTGCAAAATTATCGACCTATCGCACTTCTTAGTATATTTTCAAAGATTTTTGAAAAGGTGATTCATGACAGAGTATCACATTTCCTTAATGCTCATAATGTTTTCTCTTACAGTCAACACGGTTTTCGCAGAGGCCTATCTACGGAGAGTGCTGGAGTGGAATTGACACAGCACATTTTTGACTGCGTAGACAGAAATGAGCATGTAGTGCTTTTGCTGTTTGATATATCGCGTGCTGTTGACTCAGTGGATCCTAATTTTGTTGCAACGAAGTTGGATAGAGTGGGAATTAGAGGTAACATAAATACGATGTTTCAGATTTTTTTGGCCGACCGACCATTTAGTGTAAATATTAATAAGAAGAACTTTCTGCGGAGTTTGTAATAGGTTTGGGTACACCTCAAGGTATTGTTTTGGGTCCACTTATGTTTACAATTTTCAATAATGATCTGGCAGACTTGCTGCAGAAGTGCTAGGATCTTTATTTCTTGTGATAACACTACAGGCGTTATCTCCGATCCAGATAACCTACAACGGAAAGTCCTTTCATGTCTAACTGAAATCAATGACTGGCATGTATCCAATAAATTCATGCTAAATCATGCAACAATAAGTATAGAAAACCAAATAATTTTGTTTTTAACTTTAAAAGCAAATCTATGCTCTAATTCAGCTAGATTTCTTGGGATAATGATCGACAAGCATATGGACTGGTCTGAACACGTCAATACTGTTTGTAATAAATTAAGTAAGAGTGCTTTTCTTATAAACCAACTAAAGAAGTCATTGGATTTAAAGGAGTTAATGAATGTATACTACAGCTCTGCATACAGCGTACTTAGTTACTGCATAGTACTGTGGGGTAGGGATGGGGATTTGGAGACAGTGTTTGCGATTCAAAAACGCATTATTAGGATTCTTTTTAATATCATCTTTAAACAATCATGTCGAAATATATTTGGAGAAAAAAAGATTTTTGACAGTATCTGGTATTTACATTCTGAAAATTCTTGAAATTATATTTAAAAATAGGAATAAATTGCAGTAGGTGATCGACACCAACACAACACTCGGGGTAGAAATAACTTGCTCATGCTCAAACATGAATTTTATAAAAAGTCACCTTTTTATTCTGGAAGCCATCTTTTCAACTTGCTACCTACGGACAGGGGTGTCGCTAAGGGGGGGGGGGGGGGGTACCGTCCCCCCAATCACGCTGAGCTAGTTGGGAATTATGGACATTTAGGCATCAAGTTGGGAAAAGTTACCCGCTGCCAAAAAAAACACAATGTTGTCAAAAATCAAAATTATGAAATGAGCGAATTTAGATCTCGAAGTGCAATAACTAAACTTCCTACAATCCTAAGTTTTATGCCAGGTGATAAATGCGACTGCCTTAACTTTGATTAATATATCAATGAATGTAGCGTTTCATACTTCTTTATTTGTAACATAACAGTAAGTCGTATCTTTAGCAGCCACCAAACCAAACGTCAACAAAACTTTAGCCATTCCCATTCTTAAAAACCGTTCTTCCTGCTTTTCATTTTTGGCGATGCCGATGACTATATTAGTATCTAGCCATCATATCTCCCTCTAAGCCTGCTATCATTCGCAGCAAAAATATTTAAGACATTTTTTACACCTTCCGCATAATATTCCACCCCGTCTTGGTTGCACCCTGTATAGCTCTGTGTATAATTGTTTATTTCTAATTTAGCAGCTGAAACGCATAAATGGTATCATAGTCAATTTATGTTTCTATAATTTTTAATGCGTTTCATTGCTCTTTTTAAGAGAAAACAGTCTAGTATATTTTCTCAGATACGCCGTAGTTTCTGAAGCTAGAATCTCTATTTTTTCATGAACATAACACGAAAAGTATATCATTATGGTTTTTAAAGCCATAAAAGTATAGTCGTCTATTAAAATTTATAACCGTCGTTTTAGAATGCAGAGTAGTATAGTCGATTATAAAAATTCATTGCAGTCCAAGTAATAATGTACCACAATAGAGCGTTGTGATGTTTACGATTTTAAAAGTTCAACATTGAATTGCCTGTTTTTAAAATAGCAAAGGAGAAGCGAAAAATATTAAAAGAAGTTGCCTAATTAAAATAAAACTGAATAATCGTATTAGATTAAAATCGATAGCAGAAAGGTAAAAAACTTGATTTAAATCACGATTTAAATCGGTGATTTTAATCAAGTGATTTTTTTTTATTTAAATCTTTGATTTAAATCAAAAGAAAACTCTGAAAATTAGAATGCTATTTATTGCAAAATAGAAAATATAAATAAACCAATTGCTATTTATTGCAAAATAGAAAATATAAATAAAAGAATAATATTTGTGGTAAACCTAAACAAGAACCATTTTGCTACAAAGAGATGCTAAAAAATCGACATTTATTTTCATTGTAATAATTGTCTGAATACCTGCAACACTCATACACCAGCCAGAAATGTTGTGTTTCTTGTCATTTATTTGTCAATATTTGCTTAGGTTTTCCTGATAGTATAGAAGCAATATATTTTCAATTTATCTCTTGTACCAGTTTTTTTGCGCGCAATGGTACCTTATATTTTTGTTTTATTTTATTAAACATATTTATTTATATTATACCGCATTTATATTTTTACTTTTAATAAAAAGTATTTAATAATTAAACGTCTCATCGAATATTGTTAGCAATCATGAGTTACTCTTACTTACTCTTACTAAAATAATAAGAAATCCATATCATCAAAATTTAATAAGATTTCAAAAAATGTTTATATGAATGTATACAAACTGAGGCGTGATATTAGCCTCTTTCGAAGACAAATTGGCCACGGTCTTTTAAATAAGACTTGGGAAATATGAGACGCGATTTTGGTGCAGCCCATTCACAATTAAGATCAGGCATCGAATAAATTTATTTTATCTTAATCTGTTCCACGTCGTGCGTCAGCCCTACACTGGATTATCTTTCTCTAACAATGCCGAGATCTAATATATATTATGTTCTACGACTCATGTCAGCGAATTTGGATAAAATAAAAATTGTCATTCTGTTCTGTGCGGATAAAGTTTCTGGCGTGTGGTTCACAGGTACACAATTTTTTTCAATTCTGGGTCATCCACAAGACGGACTGCTCTCCTCTGTATGGAGTCCAATATCTTGAGCAAGTTTTTGGGTGCCAAACTCCACACATGGGAACAGTATTCCAGAGATGGTCATATCTGGGCGTTATAGAGCAGTAAGAGCTGATGTGGTGTATATAACTTTTTTGCTCTATTGAGTACTCCGAGATTTTGTGCGGCTGCCTTGGCGATTGATGACGTGGTTACGCCAAGACATGTTGTTTTCTACGTCTACGCCCTTGTTTTTTTTTGAGAAGACAGCTGAATGATACTTTTCTGCGTTAAATTAGACATTGTTCTCCTCAACCCATTCTACGATGGCGTGCATATCCCCATTGATGGCAGCAATCTGATTATCTGGCTCGCGTTGGGAACGAACAGCGGTCATTTGAGTCCGCGACAGGAACGAGGCTATAAGAGTACTGTCGTCTGCAAAGCTATAAATAGAATTGTTTGCCTTATCTAAAAGATCGTTGATATAGAGCAGGAATAGTGTAGGAGATAATATACACACTTGAGATATCCGAGAGATATCCATCAATATCAACTCGGATGCTGCGATGCCTAACGAAATTGGAAAGAGATAGAAGCAGTGCTGATGACAGGATACAGACTATGCTGTCAATTTGCTTAACAATCCGTCATACCACACCTTATAAAATGATTTGGGCATGTCGAGAGCCACTGCACGAGACTCTCTGTAGGTCTCGATGGCTTTAGTCCACAAGTAGGTTACGTAAGACAGGAGATCTTCCATTAATCTGTGCTTGCGGAAGCCATATTGGCGATCGCTTATGATGCCTGCCGATTTTATTAGCTATTCGTTGATCAGTTTCTCCATGACTTTGACCATTATGGGAACTAAGGCAATTGGACGTTAGTTATTTGGAATCGAGCAGTTAAGTTTTCAAAGCCAGTTTACATGTTCCTGTTTAATGTTAATATTCACTGTGATAAGATTGCGGTGGATTTGTTCTGCCAACACGCTGACGATAATTATTCGAGCATGGTCTTGAGTTCTTTTAATACATGCTCCAGCAGCAATTGGCTGGTGCTCGAATAATGGATTAATTCTCAATTGCAAAACAGTCCCAATAACTTCTGACAAAAGGTTTAATCTCATTGAACCTTTAGATGCCAAAGTAAATGTGAATGGAAAATTGTGATGGAGACCATTAGGGTTTTTTCTTGGACACTCCATATTAATGGATTGTAGTCAAAACTAAACTATTTTTGTGCATTGGTAAAGTAAATAAGGGAGGTACTAGTTATTGAAATCGACAGTTTTTTTGTAGTGGTGTAATCGGTAATAAAATATAGCGTTCTGGTTGGATTCGCTATCCCCTGAAGTTAAAAACAACTTTTTAAAGAAGTATTGTAAGTTACTTAGATTTTAAAAATTTTGTGAAAGAACCTACTAGTTCATCGTTTATTTTTTTTGTATTACGCACTTTTATATACGCTACGGATAGTATGTTAACTTGCTTATTTATATGTATCTTTCGCCATCCCTTTATTGTCAAAGAGGATTTTTGGGACGCTTCCCATCACGTGTCGCAGAGTATATTTGCTTGCGGTGATCCTCTTTTCTCTTTCAGGTTGCGTAGCTCAGATGATGACGAATCGAATAATAACTCTCTAACTTCGAAGCAAATGTTGATGCCCAGGTTTAGTATAAATTGAGGTATGCACCTATGTTGATAACCATGTTTAAATATAATTTACCAGAAAAGCGTGAAGCGCATGACCATTCGTTGAGGACTGACTGGACACGTCCTATTTGGTTCCCTTGAAGCAATTTGAGGTTCCCTTGAAAGTATTTTTCGTTTATGTTGGATTTTAAGATATCTAATTCGATTAATTTATATTGGTATGCTTAATTCGGTTTCACTTTAAATTAAGTTCACTTTACTTTGACTAACTTCGTTTTACTTTTTCACTGACGTAACTTAGGGAGGTGTGAACTTGATGCCAGTAAGCGTTTGCCATTGAGGTACTACGAACTGGACCAAGACTGGAAGGGGTGAACCTGTTACCAGTAAGCGTTTGCCATTGAGGTACTACGAACTGGATAACCAAATTGTCGTTTACTCGGTTTGCTCACTCTTTTATACTAAAATTTGTTGAAAGTTGATTGTTTTTAAATCATATTTAGATAATAAGTATAACAATTATCTTTCAAGATCAAGTATCAAGTTCAAACTTTAGATTGAGTGTTTTTTTTTTGTGTGTGAATAGGATTATAGTTTACAATATGTTTATGACAATTAAATTTGTTTTTCCAGGCAAGTAAAGGAATTTATTTTATTATTATTATTATTATGTAAAATGTTTATTGTCGCTCATTTTTTGAGTTTATCATTTATAAAATTATTATAAACAATTAAATATTTTAGGCGAATTATGAACAAGGTCATGTATGTACTTATGGGAACGGGGGAGAAGTCAACCTTAATATCTAGGCATTTACGGATGCTTACGTAAAGAAGTCGAGATTATTCTAAATTAGCAAGTTATATATGCTTTGTATTAGGCCATATATTACCAACAAAGAGCTTCAAAAGACGAATTAAGCCTATAGTTGCTTTATTTTCATTGATATTGGAAGCGGTATCGCTGTCATAATAATGTAATTTTGACATAATTAAAACAATCCAACAATATTAAAGGCTTTAGGAATTAAATTTTTGCCATGCTCTCACATATTAGAGAATATGACTTTTATAGGAAATTTTCTGAATAATCGTATCATTAAAGATTATTCAGAAAATTTCCTAAAAAATCAAAAAACTTTTTAGATAATCGGATTGATGTTACGATTATTTAGCTGACTTTCTATGGGGGTCAATTCCACCACTGACCAAAGATGATGGCTCAATAGCGGAAACGGCAAAAAAAAACAGGGAATATTCTTGCCGAAATGTTTGCATCAAATTCTACCTTGGATCCTCAAGGAAAGACTTCCCCAGCTCCCCCGAGAGTGAATTCCTTATTGTCAGGTCTGGTACTTCGCCAACGCGAAATGAAACGAATAGTCAAAAGCCTAGACACTAACAAGGCCACACATATGCCGAACATAAAAAAGAGTTATATTTACTATCTTCATTTGTACATCGCATTCTGATTGGCTGGCAAAATTTTTCATATGCTTCATTTTATCGTTGTTTGAGTAATACTCCTTTATTCAAACAACGATTTTATAAAGGGCATCTTGTACTACATTTAGTTCAATTCTATCTCCTAAACATGACTGTGCTGTGAAACAACTATCTA
This sequence comes from Pissodes strobi, assembly GCA_016904865.1. NCBI lineage: Eukaryota > Metazoa > Arthropoda > Insecta > Coleoptera > Curculionidae > Pissodes > Pissodes strobi. The sequence goes on from MU182302.1 coordinate 144,006, forward strand.
TCCTATTTCGATCAATGTTGAATTACATTTTTGAATCCTGAGGTGCGGGCCCATTCTTATAGCAATATTTCAATCATGCATAGGGAAATTTCATACTTCCGACTCGTGGATAATGGCAAAGCACTGGGAAAATGTTGGAAGAATATATTGTTGGAGTATGATTCTGTGGAAAATACGATATATTTTAGATTGAGGAAATAGAAAAGTTTTTGTTGGTAATTAGTTAATTAAATGTCATCGTTTTTAGTGATCCTTCGATAGAAATCTGGAAAGGATGACTAATATATATTTTTGGTTATGATTTTATTAAATACGACATTAAATGAAAAACGTTTAATGATGCTGCGCTATATAAATTTTTAACGTGTTGACAAATATGCATTGAAAGGTTTTTATTAATAACGGAAAATAAAAAAAGTAATAATAAAATTTGTGTCACGAAGCAAGCAAATATATTGGGCCTGCCACGCTTAATATTTCGAGACTCTCCGAGATTCTCACTGCAGTCTAATGGCAAGTGAAATAATGACATTGGATCACTAAATAGCACTGTAGTGGCCTCTAACACAGTAACAGCTGCTGAACTTCACCCATTCAAACACAATTGTTTTAAAAAGCAGCATATGTATTTTTATATCTCATTGAAAAGGTCATAAAGTGGGTTACATAAGGTCCAGTGGCGATCATAAGATCGAGTGCTTCAGATTGAAAAAATATCTAATTTATAATAATTAGTACTTATTCCTTATCAGAAAGCAGATGTCGATCATGTATATTAGTAAGATTTAACAAGCAGCCAATGTGCGTAGCTTCCTTTTAAGACGGTATATTTGAAGACTGAAAAATGCTCAGATCTCTGAAAATGCCTTGTGAACTAAAGTAAATCCACTTTGACATAGCGCAAGCTCTAAAATCATGAAAGCACTGAAAGCCTCGTCGAATTGTTATTAATGCAACCGCTTGATTATTGGGTGTTTCAAATTTGCTTATTATTGATACGGCACTGAATATAGTTCCTGCGACCGTTCCAAAAATTAACACAGGAATAATTCTCATAATATTTAAGATGCATGGCTTTAGATGACCAACCCGGTATATAAAAATACCCAATGGGCGGCTTTTCTAAAGAGAATATTTTTTATAAATATTACCCCTAAATAACCTTTTAAAATAGGAATGCAGAAGGTTTATTGCTGTAAGTTACGGTAAAAACGTGATACCAAATATCATGTAAATCATAAACAGCCTGAAAAGTGCCCGAATTTTATTGAACCAAACTATACTTCCTACGCTACTGTTTGACCTAAATAAATCTAAAGGCAATGCACTACCTAAATTACACAACCCTTCTTTGCTTAAACTTTGAAGTATATGGGCGAGACCCTGTAATTTAAAAGAACGTTTATGAACATTTAATAAGCCGTTATGTTTACCTATAAAAAAAACTTTGATTTTTGTTTTAATAGTTTAGTTGTAACGAATAGGGAACCGATTTATAGGCTTTGTCATATGTTATTTTTCATTCTGCCATATGCCTAATAACGAGTTTTGTAAGATTCAAGTTTACATATTATGGGGTTTCTGAAAACAAAGGTACACTAGGGTGGGTGCGGTTGGAGTATGGAAGTATAAACGTGGGCCCTTTTAAATTACTAATTGTAAGTAAGCTGGGTCTATAAAAATATTTAATTCAGGAGGCGGAAAAGTCGTTTCTAAAACGTTGAGGTGTTCACAAATTAGAAATAATGACTACGCCAATTAAAGAGATATATATAATAATAATAAAAATACCAACTATTCCAATCTCTAAGAATACTTTTATTAAACCTATTAACCAGTACCATAGAAAAGTGATTTATATATAAATCACTTTTCTATGACCAGTACCAGTACCCTCCTAATTTTAATATAACTCCAGCGAAAATCATTGGCTGTGTCTAACGCAATTCAGCCATTGAAGCCGCTGCATGATTTTGACGTTAGACACCTAGGCTGCATGCAGCCGCTTTTTAAAGCGGCTGCAAGAAAATCCAGCGAAATAATTTTCGCTGAATGCTGCCGACAGCGTTTCAGCGCTACCGAATTGTAGGTTATATACGGGTTTGTTGTTTGTTTTATTTTCGATTGTGATATTCTGCAAGCAAAATTGACCTGCAAAAAAAGAGGAAGGTGGCAAGAGCTGATCCAGTGTGAAAAAACTGTTTTACGTTCTTCCCTGTGCTTTCAAGGTTATATACGGGTTTGTTGTTTGTTTTATTTTCGATTGTGATATTCTTTCTGCAAGCAAAATTGACCAGCAAAAAAAGAGGAAGGTGGCAAGAGCTGATCCAGTGTGAAAAAACTGTTTTACGTTCTTCCCTGTGCTTTCAAGGTTTATGGATGTTGTTTTGCCCATTTCCATGCAAATTACGTTGTTGGCGGCAGTGCTTGATAAATTAGATACTTCATGAGTTACGGAGTTATATAACTCTGAAGATGTATCTTTCGTAAATAATTCCAAAATAAAATCGTTCATACCAAGAAATTGGTCAATTATTATTTTGTTTTGTTTGTACACAGTACAAATAAATTATGACAGTCGGTCGGACACTCCGCTCCACCGCAAAAGCCGTCTAACAGAATCGAAAGCGCTGAATGCAGCGCTTTAAATTATGTGCTTTATCGCTGAATTGCGTTAGACACAAGCATTGTTCCGCAACTAGCTTTTGGTAATCATAAAAGAAGAAAAAATAGTGGAATCTTAATAAAAAATACCATATATACAAATATAAAATATTAGCCCAAAATCGATGATTTATTTGCAAGAAAACATAGATATTAAGACTTATTCGAAGATGATGGCATCTTTAAAGCGAAATTCACTGGGATATGGACCAAAAAAAGTCAAAAGTTTTTTCAAAATTTTTGAATGAAGCCCCTGGCAGCAAATATTTTGTAACGCTCTAATAGGCGCAAAACCTTCACTCCAGCCTAGAAGGAACTGAGAGTGAATAATTTCAAATTAAAAGAAATATTTAAATTTGAGAATTTAAAATTGAAACGGAATTAATTTACGTGTATCGATACGTAGGCTAGAACGTTGTCGTCTGAGCGTACAAATTAGGTCCTTGCTCAAATGTCAGAGAGTAGGGGTGGGTTTATTTATTTAAGGCGCCGCTAGCTTGTAGACGGCACAAGCAAGAAATACCCCAAAGTTGAAATATGGAACTCGTTTTAGCTTAAGCGTCACGATAAAATAAAAATATCTCAAAAATAAGTTAGAAATTAAATCAGATTTGAATTGTCAGTATTAACAATAGAAAAAATAAATCAAATACTCAAATATTAATCAAAAACCAAAGTCAGTAATAAACGGTAACAATAAAGGTAAAATCAGTAAATCCAGAACGTTCCAATTATTGAGCACAAATAGTATAAATCAAATATACTTACTTCTTATTACTTCCCTTTGGAACACTGATACTAAAAGCTAATTAAATAAAACAGGTAGATAGGCAAACAGAGAATCGGTTTATTACCAATAAAAAAAGAAATGGTTGGTATAACATACGGAAATAAAAAAACAACTGATTTATTGGAAAGCCAGTAGGACTTGACTACAAGTCAATTATAAAGAAAATAATAATGAATAATCGGGGTACCCCGGTACTCTCGGCTTATACCTGACTATATGACTTTAAATATAGAAGAAAGGGATTAACTTTACTTAGTTACTTCACGAAAAGAAACAAATGATTTGCCTAAGCAAATGCTCAAAATATTTACTGTACTGCGAATTTGAAAGTCTGCGCCAAATTTGTTGTTGACATATAATAAAAAAGCGTATTTTCGAAAAAAACCTTATAAAAAAGTATATATAATTTGCCCAACCATCAAATATTCACCTTTTATAAGAAAGATTCAAGTATCGCAAATAAATAATCACTTAAAAGTCGCTAAATACCCAAATCATGATTTGTTTACAAGAAGTTACACTAATAACTATTTATACTTATGTAGGTACCATATATACAGGGTGATTCATGAGGAAACGTCAATACTTCAGGTACGTATTCAGGGCCCAAAAATAAACATAAAAGTCTATACAAACATGTGTCCGCGAGGCCTTCGTTTTCAAGATACAGGGTGTTAAAGTTTATATTTAATTTCTCTATTTTCTAAATAAAATCTATGAAAATGTAAATATTGTAGTGAAACTTAATATCCGGAGGTTTTTTGGTATGACGAATTCGAATCTAATCTTAGTACAGCTCTTACTTGTAGGGGGCGCCACGTACATGGCCTTCCACTTCTTTGAACAATCACAACTTTTTGGTATGACCCCGTATTACATTTTTAAGTAAAACAAATTATTCCTTTGTCATTTTTACGTCAAAAAGGTATACTTGTTAAGAGTTGATACGAGCAACCGACTTCGAGATATTTGGATTTAAAACAATTTCGATGCATGTGATTTTTTATCCCAAAATTCTAAAAGTTCCTTTTTTTGTCCAAATTTAAATGCGTCTTGGCACAAAGCTTTGAAGTGAAGGGTTAACACATTTTTTGAGGTGTGTATTCAGTGACTCAAACATAAACTAAACAAAATATACTTATTTAATTTCTATTAAAATTATTATTATTTAGTTTATGTCTGAGTCACTAAATACACACCTCAAAAAATGTGTTAACCCTTCACTTCAAAGCTTTGTGCCAAGACGCATTTAAATTTGGACAAAAAAAGGAACTTTTAGAATTTTGGGATAAAAAATCACATGCATCGAAATTGTTTTAAATCCAAATATCTCGAAAATGGTTGCTCGTATCAACTCTTAACAAGTAAACCTTTTTGACGTAAAAATGACAAAGGAATAATATATTTTACTTAAAAATGTAATACGGGGTCATGCCAAAAAGTTGTGATTGTTCAAAGAACTGGAAAGCCATGTAGGTGGCGCCCCCTACAAGTAAGAGCTATACTAAGATCAGATTCGAATTCGTCATACCAAAAAACCCCCGGATATCAAGTTTCACTACAATATTTACATTTTCATAGATTTTATTTAGAAAATAGAGAAATGAAATAAAAACTTTAACACCCTGTATCTTGAAAACGAAGGCCTCGCGGACACATGTTTGTATAGACTTTTATGTTTATTTTTGGGGCCTGAATACGTACCTGAAGTATTGACGTTTCCTCATGAATCACCCTGTATAACAAGAATATATCGCGCATTACCCCTTTATGCAATGAGCTGGACGTGTAACCGACACGCGCAGAGAAATATTTTCGCCGTATGTATTTCGCATAAGTCTGCCTGGTTAGGGGACCGGTAGATATGCGCAAAATCGGATATAAACACGTTTATTGGCTACAGAGCAAGCATCGTTGTCTACGCTGACGTCGTCGCCGTCGCGGTAATAAAATAAAACCGGCGATGTTGAATATCGACCTGTGCTTGGTTTGTATTTTGTAACAAGTTTGTTATTTTGGCGTTATCACAAGAATATGGCTTCCTATTCTCGTGGCGTTATATTATCGATTATAGAGCATATTATGTCCTCAAAAATGCGTGGAAAGAAGCATTGCTATATTTACATGTAATATTTACTGTATACAATAATTTTATTACGGGAAATTTTCAAGTATTTAAACTACTCTTATTATGTATTTTAAGTTCGTAGTCTCAGTTTTCCTAAAAAAGGAATATTATTGCTAATAAAAGTAATGGAAAATGTAGCTAATCAAATACAATTTAACCGTAAATTTTCGTTTTGACGATAATCAAAAGTGGAATATGTTTTCACGTGCATTCAAAACGCAAAAATTGCCTCCTAATATCTTATTGGCAAGAATTCATGACATGCGCAGTTCGAACCGGTTTCCCGAGTAGACCGACTTATGCCTAGTTCATATACATTAGTCCTTTAGTCTTGGCTTCACGTAATTGGCATAATGCGCGATATATTCTTATTACATATATGGTAGGTACCATGTGTTGGTAATGGCCGCCTAATTAAGATAACTAGTATGACTATGCGGTATTGAAACAATCGATCAACCTTTAAAAAATAAAATATTTTAAATCAAGAGCAAATACTCTAAGTTAACGACTAACGCAAAGTCCACTAGGCAGTACTAGCACTCTAAATACTGGTATATAAAACTAATGACTGAAAAATACAACTTATAACATTATTGAATTTAGTTAGTTGAAAGTTCAATAAGAGAAAACTAGAATGTTATACCTTAAACACAATTATACTAAATGAAACACTTTGTATTCCATGCAAAATTAAACACAATTGACCAGATATATTAAGATTCAGTCCAAAATCAGACTTGTTTTTAAGTTAAACGCAATTAAGCAAATTTTTAGGTTAAAAACACAACAAACAAAAGGTTTGACCTCCTCGGGGAGATATACCTTACTTAATAAAAAAAATTAAAATTATGTTTGTTAGTTAGAGGAAAAAATTAAGGGTTCGAAGGCTAATTAGCCAGGTATACACTAACGAGCAATTAACATGAATATAATAAAAAAACTGGATTTCTCACAGTTCGAAGACAGCTCCTGCAGAAGGAATTGTTCACTCACGGAACACCAAGAACTGCCTGCAGAAATCAGCCACTTCCTCAACTGAAAAAAGCAGGAAGGATGGAAGGAATGACTCTAGTAGTTGAAGATAGCTCCGTTAAGGAAAAACCAGCAGGAAACTTAACTCTAAGTTAGGCGTGGGCAAGAGGAAAAAACCCGTCGGTAGAACCCTGTGAAACATCAATATATTCAAGGTCCGGCATATAACTCATAATCATGAAAAAACACTCAACCTCAGAGCAACAATAAAAAAAATTAAATACCAAGAGAAAAGAAAAAATCAAGGGTAAATAACCTGCAAGGGTCTTGGTAGCTCACGACGGAATCACCAGACTGCAAGGATGGACGAGCAGGCCTCTGCCTAAATTAGCATTTAAATCCCCCAACGGGCAGTTTCAGACACCAAACACTAAGCAAAAAGGTAAGACACAGATATGGTCCGAAACTTGAAAAGAAAAGGCCCGCCTGGCAAAATCAAAAATTGATTCCAGCCAGCACCCAAATATGCCAATTTGGCGACAGGTTGACTCAAAAGTGACGCCGAACCAAATTCACCAATCCAACGTGGAATAATCCTTCAACCCCCAGTACGAAAATGACAACAATTACGCATCACAACCAAAAATTGTTAACCAATCAAAGTTCAGTACGCAAAAAATCAATAAACCTCAACACTTGCGCGCGACGTCGAAGATTCTCGACAATGATGCGAATTGGAAAACGGATATTAACCCTAACATCGGGACCCGTACGCGCGAAATTCAATCCGTCCAAAATTAAAGTTTGTCTAGCGATGCAAATTTTAATTTTTAATGAATCGGACTAAAGTAACGTCGAACGATGCGGTGCGAGACTGAGCGAAACTACGAGGGTGTTTCGCTAACAAATACAATTGCGCTCGAAACGCTAAAGGGCGGCTGCAAGTTTTAATGCTATTTTCGCTTGAAATACAATCGCAATATATCGGCCCGTGATAATTTAATGACGAAGGTTGTCGCAGTTTTTGGAATGGCAAGTGTTTGTAGAAAGGATGAATTAAATAAAACTACCATTGAAGACATAGAAGAAAAATATGATATTTTACTGGTAGGAATTCCACTTACAAAATACCGATAAACCAAGATCGTTTGTTATTACCAAGGGACTAGAGAGTTATCGAAAATACGTCAACTTTCGTAGCCCATAAGAGACCACTTTTTTACAAAAACAATAAGCGTTCTGTCCAACCTGTAGTGAATAGTTTTGTTAAAATCCTTTCGGAAATCGCAAAGTTTTGGTTACGCGTTTAGGCGTTCCTCTGCTACTTTATTGGTAGATGAATAGGGATATATTTTAAGCTTAAAAAGACACAAAGGTTGGAAATCATCCACAGTTGCATAAGGATATCTTGACGAATTCCTTTGCAGTAAAGTAAAAACTGCAAAAATGTTACAATTCGAATCCTCACCAAGAACAGAACAGCAAGAAGGCCGGCGTTTAATTTCTGCAGTACCAGACAACTTTGTAGAGAGGTCAATGAACGTATCTCTAAGTGAAGCCTCATCATCCTCTTTTGCTGGATCAACTAGCAATCGGTAAATTGACGATAAGTGTATTCAAAATCAAGTGCTCTCTTCTCTTCCATCTAATGCTAAATTAAGAAATTGTTCAAACAATAATGTTCATTTTAATGTTAAATGGTGTTGATTTGTTAATAAATAACTAATTATATCTATTTATTTAACTTGCTTGTTACACTAGTGCAAGAAAGACGTACAAAATGAGTGCAAAAATTACTTTTTTCACTAGTGCAATACTGCAAAGAAGTGCCACTTTATAAATGATAAAAAAAAGCGTGTGCACTATGTGCGCATATCAGAAGCGAAACTTCTTAAACGTAAGCGCCCTAGCCTAGGATTTGGTTTAAAATTAGTTTTTTTTTAATACTTCACCCAATTAACAAAAAGGGAAGGTCTAAATGAAAAGAAACTATTCTTCATAAAAGTGTCGCTTATGTCTTGACAAGGAAATAGAGTAAACCCCATATTTTTGTCTTGTAAACTAACGAAGATCTCACAATAATTAAACGTCCTAGCCTTATACATATCTTAACGGATTTGCTTAATAAGTATTTTTTTTTAAATATAACTCTCAATTAACAAGAAAGGAAGGCCTAAATGAAAAAAAACTATTCTTCATAAAAGTTTCGCTTATGTCTTAACAAGGAAATAGAGTAAACCCCATATTTTTGTCTTGTAGACTAACAAAGATATCACAATGATTAAACGCTCTAGCCTTATACATATCTTAACGGATTTACTCAAAAAGTAGTTTGTTTTTAAATATAACTCCCAATTAACAAAAAGAGAAGGCCCAAATGAAAAAACTATTCTTCATAAAAGTTTCGCTTATGTCTTGACAAGGTAATAGAGCAAATCTCATATTTATATCTCGTAAACTAACAAAGATATCACAATAAACGTCCGTGACCGTTTTTCGTGACCGCTCGTCGTGTCGCGACCTTCAAATTTTACTCCCAGCGCGTTAAGAAATTTCACTTCATAATTCATTTAAAAATAGTTACCTTTTTGCACAATTGTATAAAAAAATATTTTCTAGACGAAATTTTATATGAAACAGTGTTATATTCCAATATGAATTATTTTGCAAAAAGGGCAAGCAACTAAATACAACATTAGCTAAAATAAAAAAAAATTTTGACGCCCATTTGTTCTTTGGTTGCATTTGGTATCCTCGTGTACTCTGATACTGGAAAACTGAGCTAAAATACATAGTGTTTCCGAAGCTAGCTTTCTCCAGGGATAGGTTCATGCAACTTAGAACATGTCTTCACTTGGTTGATACAGACTCTCCCCGTGAGTCACAAAAAGAAAACAGGTTGTGGGAAGTGCAACCTGTAATTGATACCGTACGATGTGCACGTCTCCAAATTGAAAGATCAGTAAACAACTACAGCATTGACGATTAGATAATTCCTTTTACTGTTTGGTGCAATTTACGTCAATTTGTAAAATGAAAACCACAACCACTAGGATTTGAAAATTTTGTTCTGGCTTCGTCAACAGGTATAGTTCTCGATTTTGAAGTATACCAAGGGAAACAAACTCCTCTTGCTGATAGGGAATATAGGCTGGGACCTTCTGTAGTCGTAAGGTTTACATTATATTTACAGGAAAAATCATTTTTGCATTTTGACAGGTATTTTACTACACCACTTTTGATAAACAGACTCTGTGAACAAAAATTATATGGAACAGGAACCGTACTGAACAGTCGTATCAAAGTTAACTTTGTGCCAAATAATCGCCTTCATAGAGGTGAGATCGAACAATTTTGCTGTAACGAACAAAACATGGTGGCTGCCAACTGAAAATGCTCAAAGTCTGAAGTTTTACTCTCCAATGCAACAGGAATTGAGCCTCAGACGATAATAATAAGTGGTGAAAAAATAAAAATAAATATTTAGAAATAACATACCCTGATATCGTTAAGACCTACAATGAAATTATGTGGTGTGTTGATATTGTAGATGAGCAGCTCGAATATAGACCAGAGTCGATAATTTTTAAGACCAAAAAAAAATTATAGTAGGAAAAGGAAGAGAATTTAAAAAAATAACAAAAATTAAAGGAAAATAATTTACGGGCGATCTGAGGTCGGGAAGGGGAAGGGGGTGAGTTTTTAAGGGTAAAAAACGGTGTATCCCGATTTCCGGCAAAACTACCTACGAAAAAAGTTAAATGAGAAAGTTGTAGGTAATAAAAAGGTCTGCAACTTTTGTTTTTACATTTTTTTCACATAACCTCCAAATTTATGTGAAAAATTCAAATAACCAAGTTTTTGGTTTTTTATTTTTATCTTTTGCAAAAAAAAATATTTTTTCAGTAAATTTGGTGAAAACTTACCTTTTTATGTCCCAAACACACAGTAATTTTTTTGATTTAAAATATTAATTTTTCCCCTTATTTTGACTTGATATTGAAAAAGCACCCTAATATTCAATCGAAAATTCTCACTTCAAAATATCTGCTTTTTAAGAAAAGTCAGTGGGCTTTTTGTTCGTTAAAATTTCTACCTTCTGATGGTATAAAAATATATAGATTAATATGGCAAATGTTCTCATAAAATGCAATTTTGAGCTGTTTATTAAAATTTACACTTTAATCACTCGAAAAACGTAAGATTTCATGTTACATTGATAAACAAAAAAATTACAAATCCATAAAACATAAACATTACAAAAAACATGCGAAGATAGTTGTTCTAAATATTAAAAATAGGATTTAAAGGGGAGTTCATCTAAAAAATGTGACTGCTGCAATTTTTTCAGTAATAAAGTTCATTTATTAAATTCTAATTACATTTATGTCATAGAAAATCTCATAATATATAAATATACATGTAAATCGTACTGTTGAATTTAGATACTTTATACTGATTACGTTATTCATTATAATTCTTTTAAATACAATTATCTTCTTATTTATAAATACCTTATCTTGCATTCCAATTACTTCTCCATTAGTTTTTGTCTCCTTGATGGCATTTCTTCATCGTTAGATTCGACAAACCTTCCCGATTCTAGTGGATCTTCGAAATCTTCAAGACCATCACCGTCGTCATCTCCAATATTATTTCCGGTCTGCATTGATTCTTCATCCACAATTTCACCTGAATCATCAACTCCCTCGTAGGTTTTTTCTTCCACATTGGAGCATGTTTCAGGACCATGACAATTTGAGCATAAATTTGTGCATTTTAAACCATGTTTTCGGCAGCCACATATTAAACTGTTACAGCTGCAACAAATAGTTTTAAGCAATATTTCCGGAATTAATTTCTTTTCTGTAAATTTCGGCATAATGACCCGTTGATGTTGCTTCCAGCCCCAACCTGTTGCTATCAGTTCGTTAACCAGCCAAGTCTGAAGCTGATAATATGCCCTGTAACAATGTTGCTCTGCTGCACCTTCTGTGGGTGGGATATTTGCCAATATGAAAGAAGATTTAATTCTTGGCAATTGATATTTTTGAAATCTTAATTGATTCAGTGTTATATTATCATTTTTACATTTATAAATATATTTTATTAATTGTAATCCATTTTTTTATATCTTCTTTGTTTGCATCTATTTAAAAAAAATATATTGGCCAAATTTGACAATTCTTTATCATCTAATAATGAGTTGACGATACTTTTCTTTCCTTTTCCGGCAAATCCAGATGTTTTATCGCAACCAGAGAAACAATGCAGAAATGCAACGATATTTTTGAAGGATTCATATTTGAAACTATTAGACTTGAAAAATAGATCTTTTACATTTCCAGAACCTGGCTTGAGAAAATAAATATCATGATTATTTGAATTTAATTGATTCAAAAAGACCAAAAGATCAATATCTTGACCCACAACAATGATAGTTTTATTAGTATCTCTAGCAATTTCTATCGAGGTGTTAATTATGTCAGCATCAGCATCTTCTTCTGCTTGTTTAGTGTTTACAGGAAAATCCTTGTAACTGTAATCTTTTTATTAACGTTTTTATTATTTTGTCCTTGTTTTTCTCGTTAGATAAAAATTTTTCTTGCAAAAATGGTATTTTTGTATGGTTTTGATAATTGAACTCTGGAATATTGTCTGAGGTTTTTCTACGACTACGTTCTCCTCTCTTAGTTTGGGTTAGTTTGGGTTGGAATTCGCTGCTAGTACTGTTGTCACAGCAAGCATTTTATTTGTTTATCAATGTAACATGAAATCTTACATTTTTCGAGTAATTAAAGTGTAAATGTTAATAAACAGCTCAAAATTGTACATAATGATTCAAAAAAATATCGGCTTCGAGTTTTTTTCATTTATTTGCATTTACTGAGAACATTTACCATAGTAATGAATATTTTTTTTACGCATGCATCATAATCAACGATTATCGCACGCTGCAGTGTGCTTAAAATGATGCTTATGATTCGCCTACTTTTTTAAAGGTTGCTATAGAAACATTTGATCATGTCAAATGTGACAGGTTAATATATTCGTCAATATATCCCTTAAGTTTAATATTTTAAAACATTTTTGAGATTATGATTCATTCGTAATAAGAAAAATAGCGTATGATATACGTGTATAAGAGGCCTTTAAAGCCCTTGCGACTTACAAAACACTCGCGCGTGCTTTAAAGGCCCTCTTATACACTTATATCATAATATACTATTATAGCATCAGAAAGTAGAGATTTCAAGGAACAATAAGCTCACCGACTATTTTAAAAAAGCAAATATTTTGACGTGACAATTTTTTATTGAAAATTAGGGTGCTTTTTCGATATGAAGTCAAAATAAGGTGAAAAAATTAATGTTTTAAATCAAACAAACTAATGTGTGTTTGGGACATAAAAATGTAAGTTTTCACCAAATTTCGTGAAAAAATAATTTTTTTTTGCAAAAGATAAAAATAAAAACCAAAAACTTGGTTATTTGAATTTTTCACATAAATTTTAAGGTTATGTGAAGAAAGTGTAAAAACAAAAGTTGTAGATCTTTTTACTACCTACAACTTTGCCATTTAACTTTTTTCATAGGACTTGTAGTTTTGCCGGAAATCGAGATAAACCGTTTTTTACCCTTAAAAACTCACCCCCTTCCCCTTCCCGACCTCAGATCGCCCGTAAATTATTTTTGCTTTCATTTTTGTTATATTCTCTTCCTTTTCCAATGGGGTTCATCCTACTATATTTTTTTTCACTTTTTACCATTTTCAAAGTTATCCACCCTGGTCCATATTACAGGACTTGAATAAAAACCAGGAAATGGACCTTAAAAGTAATAATCCACTTTTTGAATCTTGCGGTGGTAAATTCTTGGATGGGGTGTAAAGCAAATTGTAAGCTGTATGATATTACAAAACGAAAAATTAAAGATCTCGTAAGCTATCGAATGGACCTAGCCGAAACATTAATGGCCACACCTACAAAATGCTGTTTTGATTATAATGAAGAAGAGGTAGCAGGGAAAAGCCAACAAAAAAACACAGAATTATGGAGCTCCAATGCCAGCTAAAGATTAAAAATTGGACGGCTTTGAGCATTCTCCGAGTGCAGACCAGCTCACAACAGCAAGATTTCGCCGCACAAGTTCTTACAAGGGTAGAACAAATTCAAATTCAAAACTGTGCTTTATTGTCCAAGAAGTAGATCTTATTAACAAAGGTAAAAATACACAATAAGTTATTTATTTTTCTAATATAGAGTCAATAGACAGAACAAAGTCACTCTTTACTAAAATTAACATACAGAACTAACAAAAGAAAAATACTAAAAACAAAATATTCTAAAATTTATTGTTAAAATCCAAAAGTTCAGTAAGAAGTTAAACAATAAAAGAGTAAAAGCATAGGTACCCAAGGACTTACTCCCAACAATATTCAAGGCAACAAAGCTTCATCATAGTATTCCTGCAATGTATAGAATGATCTAGGTAATAACAGGACTTAAATTTTCTTTCCAAACAATTTAATAACTTGAGTGCTTCTGATTTCAACCGGAATATGATTATATACCTTTCTGCTCTCATAAATTACTGACTGCTTCGCCAGAGTTGATCTCGGAATAGGCAAAGGCAAGTCACTGGATCCCCTTGTATTATAAGCGGAGCGAACAATTTGAGGACCAAGCATAACAGTTTTATGTATCAAAGAGACCGTCTCTAAAATAAACAGTGACGTCAAAGTTCATATTTTATTTTTTACATAGAGAGGTCGGCTGTGCTCTCTAGTACAAACTCCAGATATGTAGCGGACAGCACGCTTTTGCAACACAAACACTGACTAAAATAGCTGCCGACTACAAAAACCCCAGAACGCGATACCATAGGACAAGTGTGACTCAATCAGAGCAAAGTAGACCATACGAGCCTCCGCCACATCCAACTTTCGAGAAATAGTTCTAACTGCATAACAACCACTCGATATTTTATAGACAGCAACTCGACATGTGTGGAATATTTTAAATTATCATCAATATGAAATCCTAAAACCTTAACATTGCTTTTGGTTTATATGGTGCTATAAAGTATATTTACATTGACAACATTACAGTTAAAGAAACAATCTTGGTTTTTGACATATTAAAACACAACGAATCCCGGTCAGAAAATCCCAGTCAATATATCCCATGCCAAAATATCACATACAAAAAAAATCCCATGGCGAAAATATCACTCTACAAAAAAATCAACTAACCCAAACTAACCCATATTAGATTCACACCATTCTTTTACCACCATTAAATCTGCCCCAATTGATTGTGCCAATCGGACATCATCTGCATTCTGCCACGTCAGAGTATTGAAATTTAATGTTTATTTTTGTGCCTTATAAAGGACCAAAATTATTATTTGCAATTTCATACAGAATAAGTTTGTTTTTTCTAACCAAGGTGGGTAAACTTTTTTCAAACACTCAGTATATAGATTTTTTAACAATTTTATCTGCTCAGTTATTCTCTAAGTATCACCTGTACCAAATTTTGCCAAATTCGAACGGAAAATTTATGTCCAGGGCTGAAAGGATTAAAACACCCGACCTTTCCTAATTGTGAATACCTCTTGGAATGTTAATGGCCTATGATTCAAAAATTATCTCGTTCGTTGGAAGAAATGAGATATCGAGATGGACAAATAAGCCAGAACTGACAATAGTACGGAAGCATTTATCATTATTATGTGGCAAAGCTAGCGAAAAATTGGTTTGAAGAACAAAATTTGAGAAAAATAACTGGTTACTCAAGTACGAAGTCTATTTGGAGCTACTTGCCAATACAAAACACCACAGAACCATCATTGGAACTACATCTGCGCTGATCAAAACTTACCCTCATATTTTATCTCTATCACCAATACCAACTTCCATGTCAAAATGTCATAATATTATAAATTATAATAAGTGCCATTTATCACTTTAATGGTTTATTTTCTCTTAAATGTATTTTCAACTTTGTTAAATAAAGAAACATTTAGTTCTGAAAAATATTTTTATTCGGGAAATTTTCTTCCGAATACCTACCACTCGTGTACTCAAGATTAACCAAATAATTCGGCATAGGACATTGTTGCCTAAAGCATACCGCATTCGGTCATGCAGTTTTCATGCAATGCCGCCCTTTGCCGAAGTATCGATAATTACGAATACACTAGTGATATTACATACGATAATCTTTATTTAATCAAGAAGAATCTTGAGCGTTAAAATTAATTAATATACATTCAATGCAAAAAACACCTATTTGAAATATTCGGAGAGACAATATGAAGTTGATAGATAAAACGTTAATTCTTTGGTATAAACTTTGCCCAAGCAGCTCCACACCTGCAACATTAAAACTGTAAACACAAAGAACCTTGAAGAGTTGTGAATGAACTGCGGAATTTATTAATACAACCATGTTTTACTACGAGTAACGCAGACATGTCAACCTTGGTGGAGAAATGTTTTAATAACAATCATGTAGATGAAATACTTGCATATTGAACTTGAAGAAAACTAAGTAATAAACAACTATACAAGATCGGAACAAAAAATAATTGTATGTATAAAATATATGGAATATGAAGACAATTTTATTAACCTTTATTGATTATGTAAGAGCACTATGCCATGTTCAGCTTTTCAATAGTCATATGTCAAGGGCGGGTAAACTTGTTGAAAATCATGCATGAAGGTTTGTTGCTATAGAAAATGCATCCAAACGGTTTCTTCAGAGCATCAAACCTAAAGCTATTTTATCTGCACGAAATATCTTTTTTCGACTATTTCCCGAACAAAGTGCCAATCAAAAAGCCATTTTAGTTATAATAATAAGATTATTTTGAACAGTAAATAGTATTAAAATGACTAAAGATACAGTTATTGTAGTACACGTTAGATGCATTAGGATTGGAAGCAACTGCTGCGGCATGGGATATTGACAGTGGAGTTGGATTTGAAGTTAAACTTCCCGGTGGTTTTAGCCAATCTCTTCTCATTTTCTTAGTTATTTTTGCATGATATTTTTCGTCTAGTTGCAAATACACTGTAACCGAAATTGAGGAACTATGACCAGTTATTTTTATGAGCTGTTCTTCATAAAGTCCACTCTTTGCCAGAGCTGACACCGCAGAAGCTCATAAGGAATGACTTATTTTATGTTATTTTTTCCTTATAAGTTTAATCCCGCTTTAATGGCCGCTTTACAGGTCCAGGTAGACAGTATTCTTGCCAAATGGATCGTGTCTATACCATTTCTTGTATGCTGGGGTATGGCTGACAGAATTTGGAGTTACAAAAAAGCGTTCACAGGGAAAATTTCTTCATTTTTCGACATACTTGTTAAAAAGTCTTACAGGACATAAATCATAATTATCATTATTTACCACCAGCTACTATGAATCGTAACATTTCTTGTTGCCTCCTTGTGCAGGGTTAAATTCCATCCTGCTTGTTTCGTCTCCAGTAATACTAATTTCAGGTTCTAAAAAATGTTCAAGCATTTTCCCGCCTCTCTTCCTCTCCATACCGTTTGACAATACATGAAAAACTTTTTTTTTAAACCCTCCGGTGTATTTTGCACGTAAAACCCATTTAAATCAGTCAGCAATATAAAATAACGGAGATGTTACCTGCCCTTAAGGATGCAGCCAGCGCAACATGTGCTCAGTCTGCTCGTCGGCATAGTAGTGGGTCAATTATTTACTTTTGACCAGGGCGCCAAAGTTTGAAATAACTAAATCCGCACAACCAAACTAGAAGGTCCTCGGTCTCGAGAATCCTTAAGGGCGCCTCAAAAATCAACCGTTAATCAACTACACCTATTTGGTCGAGGTATCTCAGAGCAAATAAAAGACGGTACATTTGCAGGTTAAGTTTATAGGATGTTCGTTAGGTTTGACGTTCAAATGTTGTCATGTTTAGTTCAATAAACAAAATCATATAAATATAAAACAAATGTAAATAGCTTAATTGGAAATAAATAATAACCTGATATATGCTCACAAATGTAGAACTAGATCATACCGGAAGTAACACTATAACATAACAAATGATTACGAAAGATCCAAAATCAATTTCAACAAATTAATGATAAACGCAATATGCATAAGATATCTATCGTTACATCATACTAGTAATTAAGAGTTATCAGTATAATTTACCTATTGCTACTAAAACTTTTGCGCGTCTACCATGGTATACGTGGCCGCACTCGCACATAAATAAATCTTAATGAATTAGTTAACAAAATACCATTACGAAAAATTATCATAACCAGATAGTTAATCAGTCAGAAGGACAATATTCATCATTTACTAGGATATATATTAAATTGGAAGAATAAGAAATATAATATGGACAAAATACTACGAGCATTAATCGAACCACACTACTAAATATTAACTCTACTAGAGGTATCCTGGTTTAAATTAGCATCGGTAAGCTATGCTTATACCTAAACAGTTCCAAAAATATTTATACCAATACAACGATAAAACAAATAAAACACGCAAAATTACAACTGTTCTGTGAACATAGTACCACACCCAACCCAGCTAGGCCTTGGGACCCATAAACTCACAGTGGCACTTGAGGTAGTGCCCACCTGGTAATTCAGTAACTCTGGCTGCAGTCGATACCAAATTAAGACAACCAACTGAACTGACTGATCGGTAGCTACTTAACTTGCTCCAAAAAAAAACTAGCTACGTAGGGTATTGGTGAGGATGACGAATGGAAGCAAGGCTCTCTCCTACAGGCACCCTTGAGGAAGGCAGTCAATTTACTACACCAAACTGGTAACTAGGCCAACTTCTCTAGGCCGAAATAAGATTATCCCTGTAAGTGCGAATTAGAAATTATTAAACTTTTTATCAGGCTTACGCACTACCTCCTGTTAGGAGGGTTTACCAAGAAAGAGACCGAGGTTAAGTCAAGATAGTCCACCTCGAACACCAAGGTTCAATGTTCAAGGGTCAGAAAAAATTCGACCAACACGTCAGATCTACATTATCCTGCGACATCACGAAAAATACAACAAGATGGTTGCTACCAAATTTAATAACATCTTCAATACAAAATAAAACGTATCTATGGCTGTATGATCTTAGGTATTGCTGACAGGATAAAGAAAACCGACGATAAAACCATTACCCACAATGACTAAAATCAAACAGAAACTACCTCATTCCGGCTCGCAACCATTTTAAACTCCTAACATCAAAAACACTAAAACATAAATACGCGGCAAAACAATTCACGCCTAAATGTACCTCTAACCAAGAGTCCGCGTCCCTGTTGGAACTAGCTGCGAAAGAACCGGGCGGTATTGGCAAATTTAGGAAACACAGCGCACCCACTAAATCATCCTGCCTGCTTACATCAAGCGAAAGCTCAGACAGTCATTTAACATTAAACTGATGGTAGCGCATCACTAAGTTATGTTGTGTCTTGTTGGCCTGGTCCGCAAACACATCAAAATCGCACAAGGATTACTAGAGAAACATGTACACTTGGCAACATTCCAAGGGTACCACTCAAAGTTAGGCGACCAACAATTGTAAAAGCCAGCTGTCTCATCTCATCTGAAGGTTATCATATCGAAATAAACACGGACTGAATTTTTAACTTTTCCTATTAAATATTGAAACAAATCCAGGAAAATTACTGACCAATTCCGAAACCAATATTTCTGACATCCATGAGACTGGTTTAATGTATAATATCATCAAGAACGTGATTATTCGGGAAGGTAAGAGAACCATTGAATGTTTTTAAATGCACTGCTATAAATGCTTGTAACTTTGAAGGTCTCCTCGATAGCGATGGTCAGAATACAGTACGATTTATTGATTGATTATGTGCTAAACCAGTGAAAATGTCCATAAAGCCCGATCGATCCTATCAAACAGCCCGAGAAAATCAAGTTACTTCAATTCAGTGTAGCACACATTTGTTACATATCATAGGACTAACTACGGTGTAAACACTCCATTATGTCGAATATCAAAATTGGCAAATGAAAATACAAATAAAAAAATGTAGATTTCTTTAATATCAAATATAATAAATTTTAAAGGTTATGGAATCTTACAAGACCTAACTGATTGTGAGTTTTAATCTGGGTGATCAAATATTTTCTTTTGTTGTTTACCATCTAGGTAATTATATTATTACAAATGATATCAAATAATACTGAATATATTTTATATTTTATTGTTAATAATTTATTTACTACTTGTTAAATAGTTGCAAGTTCTTGTGCAGTATTTTGTGTCTATTTTTTGTATATGCTAAAAGCGTTAATAAATATTCCATTCTATTCTATTCTATTAATCCTCTAATCAATTATCAATTTAACGTAAATTGGTTTTCTCCCGAACTGTGACTAAATTTTTTTTTTTAGTATCTGCATATTTCAATATTAATAAATTATTCTTTTGTGTCTAGTCATTTTCATTTTTGTGATGGCTTATTATTTTCAGCTTGATAGCAGTCTTATTTAAATGTTATCTAGACTTTAAACAGGTGTCCCCTAAAATGTTACGCCTATGGTGCGCCACCCGCCTGGAGAAACATGGCGCAGGCGCGTCATTGTGGGCGTACATAAATGAAACATAAACGAAATCTTTGGCTCGCTTCGGCCTCCATCTTCATTGCTTTCCATTCTTTATTTTATCCCCTCTTCACGTTAATATTTCTAATGTTGGCATGCACACATTTGGTAATTTATGAATGACCTACTGCGTCTTTTCTTTTTTTATATGTCTTTGGTGAAAATCACAATTAACATATTAGCGAAATAGTCCTTTGCGTATCACTATGCATGGTGTAGCCCTGAGACACGTTCTTATCAAATTTATGTTAACTACGATACGCTCAAGATTATGTTTATCAGGACTGAAAAACTAAGCACACATAGCGTACTTCCAATGCAATCTTAGTAGCCACTAAAGCCATTGCTATAGCTATCATATAATATTAATTTCGATAGTGTATCTACTAACAATTACGAGTATTTGAAATACCTTAACTATCTTGGACAGGTGAGATGTAAAAAATAGAGATGTATGAAACGTTTATCTGAAACTGCAAGTTTCCAGGAAAGAATCCCAAATGTGAAGACAATGTAACATAGGTGCCATATTGCAACCTAATTTCTTGTAAGATTTTGTATGGCAGTGACACGGCAGTGATCCTAAGGTACTCGACGAGCGGTTTGTATGCAAACAGGTTGATTGGCTTGGTTTTTAAATAGCTGTAGATTGTAATTAGGGGGAAATAATTGTCCTGGGAGTGAGTTCTTACAGTGATGCAGTGCGCCGGAAAAAGGAGTCCTTGTAAAACGATGATCTATATGCTTCCAGTTGTACGACGAATGACTGCGCTCATGCCGCCTGTCGTAACTGTCTGACAGGCGTTGCTATGGGGGGGGCGGGGGGGAGCGCGGGGGGTGAGGCGGGCCAAATCATGAGAACGTCTGCCGTGAAAATATTTGTAAAATAAGGAGGTCTCGGCTAAATGACGGTGGTGTTCTACACTATTCAGATTCCGGTCTAACTCTGAGCCGCCGACGAAACGCACAGCTATCTTCTGAATAGAATCCAGCGGCTTTAGGGTATGCTTAGCTACGGCACCCCAGATGTGTGAGAAAAATTTTAAGCACTGCCTTATTTGCGTTTTGTAGAGCAAGAGCAGCTGCGGTGTATACTGTTATTTGTTGCGAAATAGCGCATCAAGCTTCTGCGAGGCTGATTTTGCAATGTTAGCAACGTGGTCATGCCAGAACATATTGCTGGTAACCAAGATACCCAGCATTGGATGACTGACGAGGATGAAGGAATGGTCGATCCAGCCACAATGATGTCAGGGCCCGCCGGCGCCGTATTGGCTTTCTCGGTAAACGTGGCTGCTTGAGTATTTGCTGCATTGAACTGAACCAAATTCCCCCAAATTCGAATTTTCTCCAGATCTTGATTAATTGTTGTAATCTGCTCCTTTATGCAGTGATAAGTCTCAGTTGCTGGTAAAGGTTTTTGTGATCTAAATTCGGAGACAAGGGTATTCTCATCTGCAAGACTGTAAACAGGATTATTGGTTTCGGTCAGCAGGTCAGCAGATGAGGAACAGAGTTGGTGAAAGGATTACGCCCTGAGGCACGCCCGCATTTATGGTAAATGTGTCCATCAACTGGAACGTGCAAAAATCGATTCTTAAGGCAGCAGGCTAATGAGCGACAGAGAGGCAGTCCGAAGCACGGCAGCAGTCATGCCAACCTTTATCGAATGCCTTCGATATATCCAACGCAATCGCTCGATATTCTCCGTAGTTCTCAATTGCCCTACTCTATATATGAGTGACATAGGTCAATATATCTCCTGTCGATCTCTCTTTGCGAAAACCGTATTGGTTAGTTGTAGTTGCTGATTGACTACACTTTCCATACTTTGGAGATTATTGGAAGCAAGGCAAGTGGACGATAGGCAATATAGAGAAAAAAAGTCCGGAAAATATGAGTGATAGTTCGTTGGCGCAGTTCTTTAGCACGATGGCAGGTTCTCCATCCGGTCTTGATACTTCTGCATGATAGTGTTGACGTTGGCTGGCTGTAGTCGCAGTGACGCCGCGTTACTATATCAAAGGTGAGGGAGACGTTTTTGTAAAGTTATTACTTACTGTCATTGCTACCGACCAGAAATTCCTGGAGCCACTGGGGCAATGCAAAAGTTTAGTCCTGATCCTTTGATGGCGTTTGTTCTTAGTCTCATCAATCACACGTTTGAATTCGTTTCTCGCTTCGGCAAAAAATTGCGACTTCCAGCTGTCTGATTTTGCGGCCAGTACTTGTAGGCTTGCTGTTTGCTACCTACAGCTCTTTCGCATCTTCTGTCGAACCAGTGCTTTCCTTTTAACGAGACAATGGTGGATCCTTCTGTCGGAGTGGCAGATCACAAACCGTTCTAATAAGTTTGTAGTCGGAAGTGCCTAATGGCGGACCAACTGTAATTGTGCCAGGATTTGTGCTTACATAAAGATATAGGAGGGTGGAAAATTCGCCCCTCTCTGAAATCCGAGTTGGTTCATCTACAAGTTAAGTAAGACCGCAGCTGATGACCAATGCTTTAGGTTCTCTACTTTCGTCATCGGTTTTGTTTGATGTTTGAGCCAATTGGTGTTGTGGGCATTGAAGTCTCCCAGAACGATTATTTCTGAATTGGGGTGGTCAACCTGTATTGAATCAAAAGTGGCAGCTAATGTTGTAAAGCAGCTTTTGTAGGCCCTATCGCTCGAAGGGCGGTAGAGACAGCATATGAATTTGATTAATCTCTTGGCGGTGAACTTGAGCCACATGACGTCAAGGTTGTTCGGTTCGAGTGTTTCCTTGCGACACACCTACACTTCTAAGAACACATTTTAACGAAGTTTTTTACCACATTCCAATTTGTATCCATGTTTTTGGATTCATTAATTGGAATCATTAATCTTGACTTCATAAAACAAACGGTTTAAATCCTATTTGGAAAATTGCACAGGAGAAATCACTTCACTAGCCTTAATAAATATAGATGAAATATTAAATACAATGAGCCAAGACACTTCTGGATTATATATACTATTATAACGGTTCTTATTTTGTCTATTTTTCATGTTTAAGGCTTATTTTTTTTCCAGAGTTATTAGTGTGTACCAGTTTTAACTTAATGTGAATCTATTAAGCATTTCAAGTGGGTTGCCTTATCGGCCCACCTCCAAACTAAATTCTGAATCCGCCAACGACTTTATTATATGTATTTTTTAATCAACATGATTTTTTTGTTAAAACCATAAAACGTTGAGAAAACATCCCAAAAAGATATCCGCAAATTGATATTAATGGTCCGCTGAAAAACTAGTGATACTGTAATAATTTTCGACAAAACTATGATACTTTTTGGCCAATTTTGTTAGATTATCCAAATGTTAACTGATCTAAACATAATACTCATATTTTGTAACAGTATCTTTTGCGTTTTCTTTTATCAGCGGTTAAGATGTAGGTAGGTACATATTGATTAAATAACTATTATCACCTCACCACTGTTCTGAAATTATTTGAACACCAACAACAAATCGTTTGTAAAAAAATTACATGTCTCATTTAAAATAAGAATTATTGCAAACAATGCTTATAATAAATGCTGATAAACTAGGTAGGTACATCTTCTCCATATTATTTATGTGGAACCATTGTATTCGTGAGAATATCTAGGAAGATGTTTAAGACTAAAGTTGAAAGGTCTTCTTCGTTACCGATTATTTTTCTATGTTAGCAGATTGATTGATGGCTAATCAATGCTCAGTATCGGTGTGCAAATGAAATATAAATTGAGGACAAATAAAATATTCTGACAATTTGTTGAGATATTTAAAATCATGTATTAAACCTCACCAAGTCTATCAGAGAAGAAGATCTGAATTTTTAATTTAATATAGAGGTATAAGTATTTAATCCATGAAACTAACAGAGTTAGTAAGATGTCCGTAGCAGATATTTTAAAGTTCAATTGTGTCTTTCCATTGCATAAAAATTAATAGAATTTTTTTGAATTTTTTCTCGTTAAAATTCAAAATTGGACTACTGTGCGACGGTGTGTTTATGCCTACTTCCCCGGAACTATTCGCTGATGTTCTTAACTCATACGGATACTTTCTTTGCCACATACGACTGCTGCTCGTCATTCGAGTCACTTCTAGTCGTCCAGGAGAGCATCACTTGACAGTTGATAGGTGAAAAAGTATTTTGTACATTATTTGATGTTCTATCGGGATCTATTACGATTTATGGGTGTGCACCTTTTGATTTTTTTGAAACAAATTACGAAAGATTATAGCTTAGTTAGTAATTGTTTACAAAATAAATTGCATCAATTTTAATTAAAATTCCTCTAAACCAATTTACAAAGGAATTATTTTCAAACAACTTTTTTATAATGAATATTTTCTTAAGCATTTAAATAGCAATTATTAGAGGGTTTCCAAAAAGTTACCAAAACTAATACAAATAACTCAGGATAATCGCAATTAACTCAAGTAGACGAATCTAATTAACCACTTAACCCAAATCCATATTACGCTCATTCTGTCCTTCTAATGGGCGCAAACCTTCACTCCAGCTTAGAAGGAACTGGGAGTGAATAATCTCAAATCGAAGGAAAAAAAAATTGAGAATTTAAAACTAGATATTGAATGAAATAAAGAATGTCAATGCGTAGGCTAAAAGGAGCTGTCGCCCAGCTTATAAATTTTGCCCTATTTCAAATGCCAGAGGGTATGGTGCGGGTTGATTTATTTAAGGCGCCACGGGCCTTTAGACAGCACATGCGAGAATTACCCCAAAGTTGAAATATGGAATTCGTTTTAGCTTAAGCTTCGTAACAAAATAAATAAATACCAAAAATTCGTTACGTATTTCTATCAAGAAAGTCGATCGATAAAACAACAAAAATAAGTTAGACATTTACATTAAATAAACATACCTGCAATTTATCAGTATTAATAATGAAAAAAATAATTCCCCGACAATTAAAAGTCGATGAGAACAAATACTCAAAAATTAATCAAAAATAACTAAAGTAAACGATAAACAATTACTCGAATATTAATCAAAAGTAAGTACAGAACGATTTAATTATTGAGCGCAAATAATAAAAGAAACATATACTTACTGTAATGGGCCTTTCCTTCAGTCACAAAATTAATTAAATAAAACAGGTGAAGAAACAAACAAAAGATCGGTTTTATTACTATTAAAGATCTATCACAGCTGGTCATAGGAAAAGAAAAATTAAAGGACAAGAAATTTTCAGCAGATCATTTTTATGGTAACACTGTATTTTTAATCAAAAAAAGGTACTCCGTGAAATAATTCACACGCTTAATCTAAACAAATTCCGAAATATTCACCTGTAATTAATGACAATTGCTTAAAGCATTAATAAAAAGAACGTCGGTAAAATATGTTGAAAGCCAGCAATGCTGCAAATAACTTCTCGATATAGGTAAGTTCAATTAGCTCGAGTAATCACCTAATTAAAGACTAATTCACGGACTTCGAATCATGATTCGTCACAACCGTATAACTAACTAACTATCATTATTCGGTTCAGTTAAGCTATGTTGATAACTGCCGCAAGACGCTATGAAAAGAACTAGTTAGACCTGGCGTTATTATAGCCACCAATTAATTACAGACCTTAACGTATGGTAATTTACTCCACGGTCAAGTTACCAGTAGGACAAAGATAATAAACAATCTGTTCGAGTAAAGAAAATATCAAAGGCCGCAATAAAAACAATAAAAAATAACGCAAAGTCTACTAGGCTGTAACAACACTAGTAATTATCTGATCTACGGTTATCAAACGTAAGCCAGAAATCGTGAAAATTGAGAATAATAACAAAACTAGTCCGACCTACAACGTTATTGCGTCAGTCATTTAAAAGTTCAAAAAAAAGACCAGAATCTGATTTATTCTAGATCGACGGTTCTATCTGAATTTCAGAATTTGATTAAATAAAATCAAGCAATTTAGGCTCGTCAAAATTGCCCAAAAATTCAAAGTTCATTCAACAGAAAATTTTAATGACTAAAAGTTACCTTAATTAAGGAGAAAAAGGTTGAAAAGTTAATTTACGTTCGAAAACAAAGCAAAAAAAGAACAAAATATTAATAATTAGAGATCGTAGGTTAATTACGCACTATGGCCGCTAAATATATGGAAAGAAAGAAAATAAAACAGAAATTGCTCACTTGGCCGACGAGTAGCTCCTCGGGCAGCTTCCAGAAAGAACTGCCCACGGTAGGAAGAAGACTTCCTTGACAGGCGAAGGTCTGCAAGGCTCTATACAGGTAGTACCACTAGAGAGGCGTAGCCAAGGAACACTCTGTTGCTAACGATGCTCGTCGATAGCAATGAACAATACGACGGTAACAATGGATCCGACGGCGACGGTGGAATAGATCAACGGTAGCGATATACCTCACGGTAGAGGTAGACCCAACGGTAGCACTCTGTGTAGTGGTAGCCAGTTGCTTAACGCTAGACGGCTTTCAGTTGGGCAAGTAGGCTTCTTGCAAAAAACAGCACTAAAATCCCACAAAGGGCAGTTTCAGACACCAACACTTAAGAAAGGTTAAGGCACAACTAAAGACTGAAACTGTTCGGGAAGACCCCATTAACAGGTAAAAATCAAAATAAGTTCCAACCGGCGTCCAATATAACTGCTTGACTCACAAGGGTCGTAGAGAGAGTGGCGCCAGTAAACCGACAATTCAATGTGCAGGCTCGGAAACTCGCTCCACCAATGAATATCCAGCGAGGCTAATCACATGTTCCTCTCAATAATTCATCCATGGGAATTAAACGATAAAAACCTGGGATTTCGATTTATAGGCATCGTCCAAAAAAAATTACCCAGAGTAGCCAAAAGCACATTGTCATTAAGCCAATCCAATCAATAGAATTTTCCAGCTATTCAGGGATAATTAATTAACTGCGCGCGCGATGAAACTTGGTAGCTAATCCGAAACCAGTACGTACTACGAAAATATTAGAAGGCCATCGATTTTAATTTCACGCGCTAAATTCAATTGGGTCGAAATCAAATTGTTTAGCGACACGGATTTATTGTAACTTCTCGATCGAGAGTACTTCGGAGCCAGATTTTATACGGGGGCTTTTCGCATCGATATACGCCAGACAAAACGGCTCGTGACATCCAAACTAACCGAAAATAACCCAAACTAACCAAAATTAAATCAAACTAAATTGTAACGTAGCCTTCTATCGATTCTGGCCTTTTAATTTGTCAACAATTATTAATTTTAATTTGTGCATTAAAAAAAAGTAAAATAAAAAAATAAAAATTTTGAGAGCTAGGAAATAGAGACGTCAAAGGTCTAGTACCGGCGACCTTTTGACAGCTGTGAAGAAAAAAAATCCTGTTCGATCACAATTGTATATCCAAAGTGATATTGAAATAAACCATTCCTTATATACCATTACGTCTAAAAACAAACTATACCAACAAATATACTCTACTCTCTTGAACTATTAATAGTATATTGTGCAACAAGTGCTGAAAATAAGACTTTTCACACGAATGAGACAGTTGCTACAGGCTGCCCCACTGGGAGTGTGGCAGAAAATTACATGTTATATGGGAAACATTCTTATTATTGATTTATCAGAAAATTTTATCGCTAATGAAAGAAGCTACGTGAGTAAGAGATTCTCGCTAAACTATAACTAGGGGCACAGTCCTAAAATGGGGCCACCGGAGTGGGGTCCCTATTTTCCAAATATTTTGAAAAAGAGCCTCTGAGGGCGAAGCCCTAAAATGGGGTCCCAGGGGGGCGAAACCCTAGAATGGGGCCTATGGTTCGGGAGTCCCATTTTTTACAGATATAGCAATGGAGCCCCCGGGGGCGAAGCCCTAAAATGGGGCCCCAAGTCTTAAAAAGGGGCCTCTGGTGTAAGAGTTCCATTTTCTACAGTTTTGCAAAAAGGGGCTCCCGGGGGGTGAAGCCCTATAATTGGACCCCTTTTTTAGAGATCTGGTAATGGGACCTTTGAGGGCGAAGCTCTAAAACGGAGACGAAGCCCTTTAATCTAAATACCCGAATAAGCGTGTGAATGTGAAAAGTATACTTTGCACACGCCGTGTGCAAAGTATACTTTTCACACGATGTTTTAAATGTCCAGTTTTCAAGAGCAGTTGTTAGTGCGTTTTTGTCTATTTTCAGGGCAGTCATAGAAAAAATATATTTTGATTTTTCATCAGATTACATAATCTAAAAATGTTACCTTTTCCAAATTGATTTTATATTCCTTTTGTAGGCTAAAGGCTACAATTTTGTTAGTCTAGTTTTTTTTTTCAGCACAAAGGTTGCAGTTGCGTAAAACCTTCTAAATTCGACGAGTTACAAAATTGCCAAGACTGACAGTCATACCTTTTCGCAAATATTTCGCTTAGTGTTATTTTTCGATGCTACTTTATTGGCAAATATAATTTGATAATTAAAGCATTCACATTTGATGATTATAGCAGATTTTTTTTGTCACTTGTCAAATTAGCCATGCATGATTTTGACGCAAATATGTCTATTTCACATATTACTGGTTCGAAAATAACACTGACCCAGGAATAATAAACCAGAGAACGATGGTTACATCAACCGCATTTTTTCACTGACAGGTGCTCAGTCAACATCAACATCAACATTTATTTCACTATTCATATTTTAACAACAGCATTACCTAACATAAAGACGTCTTAAGATACTAAGTCCTGTTGTTATGCCTGATGTTGTTCTGTCAACATCGTGGCCAACAGGGCACGGCGCCCATAGGGGGCTGGTGTTAGCCTATCTATTATTAGGTGTAGCAGTGCTACGGTTAGCTTGACCATTACTTGGGTAACCCCTTCAATGGCTTTATCTGTTAAGAGTTGGCCGGAGCTATATTAATAGTAGTACTTGTTTCGTTAGGTTATATTATTCCCAGGAGGTTATACAAGGAAAACTGATATGAAAAACCTTGTTCCAATGCTCTCTAGGAGCAGGAGTGCATAGGTAAAACGACACCACATTATTTACAACATAAACTTAACATTACTATATACAAGATAGAGACTTAACAGCATAAGTCTGCTCCGGTATTGTAATAACTTCAGGTCGCATAGGTCGAGCCCCGCGGATCAAGCTGCGGAGACATGGATGCTTCAGTGGTTGGAAGTCAAGTATGTATGCGATAGGTGCGGCTGCGTATTTGTACTACGAGACTACGAGTAGCACCTTTAGTAGGCCTCGCCCCCCCGTGTCCGAACACGGTGGTTGGCTGGCCAGGCGGCAGGATCTACATTTACCCGTGAGGTATAGTGTTCCTGTTCTCCTGTTATTTTTATTTTTCGTGTTTTTTGAAAAATACAAATTAGATGGCATACAGGGGGTGAAATATGATGGAATTTGGCAGTGCATGATGTTGACAAGAATTTAGGTTTAGGGAGGCCTTAGCTGCCTGTAGAATAGGGTTAGTTCCCGATATATGGTTCCGTGTTTTATGGGGTGCTCGGGGTCGTACCGCTTGTCGGCGATGTTAGCAGTAAGCGTCGATCCCTTGATTTGATTCTCAAAGAACCCACAAGCGAGGCCGTCGATGTACTCCTCGACGTATTCGATTCCCGACCACGCGTGTAGGTCTTCAATTCTCACGCGATCACGTCGCGTCAAGGAGAACGCCGCTCTCAGGTAACTGTTTTGCAAGACCTGGAGTTTGCGTTTGTGCGTTCGAGCCACCGAGCACCATACGGGGGCAGCGTATAGCAATGCTGGTCTCACAATGGATTTGTACAGGATAAGCTTGTTGGCAGGGCTCAAGTAGGACTTGCCCGCCACCAACAAGCCTAGTCCCTTCTTAATACCTTCGTTCTTGCCAACAACTGCCGAGATATGCCGGCCAAAGTTAAGTTTTGTATCGAATGTGATGCCTAGGTACTTCACATGCGTTTTAGGCTCTATGTGCGTGTTGCCCACCACGAGAGGTGTAATATCTGTATCCTTCCGTTTGCGCGTGATAACGATAAGCTCGGTCTTATTCGCGTTAAGGGAGATCTTCCACTTCTCGTAGTAAGGAGCAAGCACATTCATATGCTCGCTTAGTCTTGACTTCGCCACTTCCGCTATAGGGTGCGAGGAATAAATTGCCGTGTCGTCGGCAAATAGGGCTTTACGGGTTTGGGGATGTGACGGAATATCTGCAATAAAAAGATTGAACAGCAGCGGCGACCATACTGTACCCTGTGGCACCCCTGCGAGTTGTCTCCTACTCACAGAGGCGTGTCTATCTACTCTGGTAACGAAAGTGCGCTCGGCAAGGTATGACGCGATTAGGGACACTATATGAAGCGGAAGGTTGTGCTTCGCTAGAAGTTTGTAAAGTAACCCCGCGTGCCATACCTTGTCGAACGCCTTCTCGATATCCAATAGCAGTAGTGCCACTGATTGTTTCACACTGAAGCTTTCGTAAATGTCAGTAGCGATCTTCGCGGCAAGCATGACGGTGCCATGCCGGCCGCGAAAACCGAACTGTTCAGGGGGCAAGATGTTAAGCCGGTCGACCTCCCTGCTGATCCCCGGCAAGATTAGCCTTTCAGCCACCTTCCCGAGGGTATTCAACAGAGAGATCGGCCGGTATGACGAAGGCAGTGTGAGGTCTTTCCCTGCTTTAGGGATGTGTATGACGCACGCTGCTTTCCAGGATTTTGGGAAATGTTGCAGCCTGATTACCGCGTTAATTATATGCATAAGATGGATGATTGATTTCTTAGGCAAGTTTTTCAGAACTAGGTTCGGAATATTATCCGGGCCGGGAGCTTTATTTCTCGGCAAACGACAGAGAGCTTTGCGTATGTCCGCCGGAGTGACTCTCAGCTTATCATACACTGACGGAGGGATGGGGTACTTCTGCTGTTTAAAAACATTAGCAGTAGAGTTGTAAAGTACTTGTTCAGGGAGTGTGTCAGGCGACTCACTGCAGACGCCCCCCAGGTAATCGGCGAAGGCCTCCGCTTTTCCCAAATCGCTAACAATATCTAAACCGCGATATTTGATTGCTGGAATTCGCGTACTACCTCCGCGGACGCGCCTAGCGAGCTTCCACAGCGAGCCGTCATCCCTGCTGATTGAATTGATATAATCAAGCCATACCTGGCTTCTATGTTCCCGGATTTTAACTCTTATTTCCTCCGTGAGCGCATTGATGCGAGCGGATCCCATTTGTGTCCGGTTTCTCTGCCATCGGCGTCGAAATCGGTTTCTGAAAGTTATAAGTTCGAGGATAGGTTCAGGTAGGGTTTCTGTCCTAGGTTGGATGGTTACTCTAGGACACATTGCATCACGGATGCGCTGAATGTTAGTTGTAAGCTTTTCAACCTCATTCTCAAGTTCCTGGATTGTTTCTATTTGCCCGGGAACAACAGTTAACTCGCTCAGCCTAGCCCGGAACGCCCTCCAATCAAGGTTCCTGTACGAAACGACGGTGTCGCTCGACGTAGGGACCCTACAGTACAGGACAATCTTGATCGGAAGGTGATCCGAGTTAAGGGTGTTTAATTCCTGTAGCTGAGTTGTTCTTATCGCTCCCCGGGTAATAGCAACATCCAGGAATGAGTCGTTTCGAAGATAAGTAGGATTCGGAGTTCTGTGGTAGGATATTTCCAGATTATTTTCGACTATACCCTTAAGTAGTCTACCCCTGCTGTTGGTTGTGCCGCCCCAGTCGGCGTGGGTGGCGTTGAGATCGCCAATTAGCAGGGATACTCTGTTCTGCGGGAGAAGAGCAAGGATATCGTTTGCCGTGAGGCGGAGAGCCGGAGTGGCGTAGCAGCCACACACAGCATGCATAGGACGTACTAGCATGACTATTTTTCTTGTTTAGAGTTTATAAATAGTATATTATTTTATATGGAGGAAAAGTGATACTTTTCATGGCGCGCTCGTGTTTAACAGCCGAACGGAGTGTGGCTGGTAATAGAGAGCAACATAGCATTCATATTTCTTAAATTTGACAGAAACCATCGAGTTTCTATGCTTAGAGAAAATATTGTGTAATACCTGTTAATAGCCAAGTGACACACTGTGTAAAAAAAACATAAGGAGCGTTACGTTACATATCCAAGCATGACGCGTGATGCGTGACGTGTGACGGCACGGCCTCATTCAACCCCCACAAAAAAAATGTTGCAAAACGCGCCTAAAGAAGTTTTCACTTCAATAAAACCCTCAATTTGACAACTTCTCTACAATATTAGATAAAATATTATTATTCTGCTCAGACTTGCTTACATTTAAATATAATTTAAGTTCTTCCTACTCAATAAAAACACTACAATGAAAAATGCTTTGCAAAACAAGCACTATGGTATCTGCTTTAATCCTCAATTCAAGGGATTTTCTTTGGGATCAAACGAAAAATATAATAAGTATCAAGTTAGTAGTTGATAGTTTCTCAATGTTCAGAGCACCAAAACACAACTCTCAATGGTTTTAAAACATCTAAAATTATCACTAAAAACGAAGGCCGTTCGCAAGAATAATAAATCTCTAGTTTATTATTTTTGGGACAACGTCACAGCGACGACGATGTGGGTGAACATTCTTGCCAAAATGTCTGCATTTAATTATACCTTAGATTCTCAAGGAAAAACTCCCCAAACTATCCCGAGAGTGCATTCCTCAATGCCAGGTAGGGTATTTCGCCAACGCGAAGTGAAACGAATATTCAAAGACCTAAACCCTAAAAAGGCCACAGGAGCGGATGGTGTTCCCCCAGTAGTGCCTAAAAATGGGCTGCTGACCTAATAGCTCATGTCCAAAGTCATGGAGAACCTAATCAATGAACAGCTCTTGAAATATTTCAAATCGGGGGGCAACATAAGTGGTAGCCAGTATGGCTTCGGCAAGCACAGATCAACGGGAGATTTCCTGACTTACATGACCTACCTGTGGGCCAAAGCCATCGAGAGCTACGGCGAATCTCGTGCAGTGGCTCTTGACATATCCAAAGTGTTTGCTAGGGTGGCATGACGGATTGTTAAGCAGACGGACTACCATCAGCACTGCTTTATTGGCTTTCCAATTTCTTAAGGAATCGAAACATCAGAGTTGATCTTGCTTGATGGACATTTCTCGGAGGGATTTAAAAGTAATTATGGACTTCCTCAAGAGTGTATATTATCTCCCATACTGTCCCTGTCTATATCAATGATTTATTAGTCAGGGCAAACAATTATGTTTACAGTTTTGCAGACGACAGCACGCTTATATAATCATTTATGTCTCAGACTCCAATGACCGCTGCTCGTTCCTAAAGCGAGCGCGAAAATATTGCTGCCATCAATGAGGATATGAACGCCATCGTAGAATGGGGTGAGGAAAACAATGTACAATTTACGCAGGAGAGACTCAAGCTCTTTTCTCGAAAGAATCACACACCACAGGACCTAACTTATCAATGAGAAGACAGACCCTGACTCTGGCGTCATCCATAAGCTTGATGGGCGCCAACGTATACAACAACATGTCTTAACATAATCACGTTACTAAAATCGCCAAGGCAGCAGAACTAAAGCTAGGTACACTCTATAGAA
This sequence comes from Pissodes strobi, assembly GCA_016904865.1. Taxonomy (NCBI): domain Eukaryota; kingdom Metazoa; phylum Arthropoda; class Insecta; order Coleoptera; family Curculionidae; genus Pissodes; species Pissodes strobi. Next base: position 177,785 of record MU182302.1, read on the forward strand.
TAAAAAAAGTTGTATACACCTCATCAGAGCATACTGCCCTATAAGACCCAGCTAAGATCATCTCTGGAATACCTTTCCCATGTATGGAGCTCGGCACCCAAACACAAGATATTGGACCCTATACAGAGGAGAGTAGTCCGTCTTGTGGCTAACCCAAAGTTGTCTAAAGTCCTTGATAGCTTTGAACATTGAAGAGAAGTAGTGTACCTATCTCTTTAGTATCGATACTACTACGGAAGGCATTCGAACGAGCTGGTACCTATGATTTCACCCAGAGTTGTGCCAAATAGAAATACGCGTGAGGCACAAGCTGCTCATCCATATTTCCAGTTGCGAGCACCTAGGACGTCGTTATTATGGGAGGGACTCCTCGCTCTGGAATCTACTTACAAGTAGCGTCTTTCCCGAAAACTACAACCTACAGCCTACAGCCGTTGACTACAGTGCTTAAAGTGCAAAGTCCACCGTTATCTCCGCCCACACACTGCTCGTTGAGATATTCATTTTGTGTGTGAGCCGAACATAAAAATAGAAAATTGTAAAAATAATACATATTGATAATAGTGAAATACTAACATTATTAACAAAACAATTTTAATAATCCTAATATTCAATCGGCGCCGCCGTGTATTTCAAAGCAAGCCCCAAAGCTCCTTTTTAATTTTTCAAAACTTGAGTAATAATATAATTTTCCCTGTTTTCTGGTTAATTTTATCGATAATTTTGTTTCACAGTTCGTGAACGCTTCTCTGGTGATATACTACAGTTTTCAAATGTTCTATTGCGGCTAACCCACTCGGGGCATCACTGATCCACATCATTCGGAATTGCATTAAGTGGAGCTCCATCTTACTGCCATATAATATTTTCATATTCTGCCAGTGGTTTCAGTGGTATTCATTTTGAAGCAGTTATAGGTATGTTTGGCCGGTTAAATTACCATTGAAAAATAAAACAGGCACAAAGACCTTATTATTAACAATACCACACCAGGTATGAGCCAATGCTCTTCCTTGATCTTTTATGGCTGAATATCTTCTCGGGTTTTGGTGAGCTCTAAAAATGCATATTACGTCGGTTATAAATATCTGCCAAAGTGAAGGTAACTTCATACGTACACTAATTCAACGGGAAAAAATACACAAGAGTGGCTACAACAATTTTTTCTTAAAAATACGAGGATAGCCACAAATAGGGCCCCGTTCAGTCGGAATGGCCTTGTAAATGTATATTTTACGTAAACCCAAGCTTTAAGCTTAACTAGATAATAGGGGATTGCCTTCATAAAAATAAAACCTATACCAAATTTAAAAACCTAAAAAAATAATTTGAAATGTCAATCTCCTCAGACAATAGCGTGCGCTTCAGTCTCTGACCTACTAGAGATCACACACAGACCGATCTTAATCTTAAGTAGGTATTTACTTTACAGTTAAACAAAATATTTTTGTCATAATTCCGACCCACTTATCAAATGAAATAGACACTATTAATCATCCAAATCTAATTGGCGAGTCGTGTTAAATAGATCGATTCGACAGTATTCGAATTTCTTTCACTATAGGAAACTGTATGGAGTGATCTTGTCTCGATTCGCTCCCGTTATTTATACCTTATTGTTTTATGATGGCCAGCAGCGGAAATAATATTGATCAAAAATGAAAGTGTAAAATTTAGGTGCACGAACTTCTTCTCAAGATAATAATCTTTTAAATTAAAGAATTAATAATCTGAACAATACATTTTTAAATTTATTGCATTGATCTTTGAAAATTATATTATCAAAGTGAAAACTTTTTAGGTGCATTTAGCACACCTTTTCCTTGGGTAGTGAATGAAACTGAGCTGAGTGAGCTGTTACGCTTGGCTCTGTTATGAGTTATGTTCATTCGTGTAATTCAGCCAAAAGAGAGAGCGAGAGAAACAGTCAGGAGGCAAAACTTCTGTAGGCGCGTTCAGCACACTTTTTCCTGAGTAGTAAATGAGACTCAGCCGTCATGCGATACGCGGTGACGCTCGGCTATGTAAAGCATCCTATTTTATTTATCATTCTTTTTTTTTCTCGAAAACAGTACGGAGTGGAAATTTGAAGTTTGGCGGGTTTTTAGGCAGCAGTTGGGACGGCTTCCGAACCCTATTAAAAATGCCGAGAATCAGATAATGACGAGTAATTTTTGAGAACCTATATTTTGAAAAGAGGGATCAATATGGACCGTTCTAGCAGCGCCGCAATGGTCGCGAAGATCCAAGAAACCGAGAGAAAATTCGAGAGGGAATTTTTAGGAGAAAACTCTTTATATGTTTTGCGGATGTCGGGAAAATGGACTTTTGGGGAAAAATGTAAAAACATCGATTTCTACGTAAAAAAAAGGAGAGTTTTTATCTTTTTTCTCGAAAATTAGTTTTTCCATGAAAAAACCGACTACTTGACGAGAATCTACGCCAAAAATGGGACAAGATGACACTCTACACATGAAGATGCCATTTATAGCCGCGTTCGTTTTTGTCATCTTTTTCCTAGATTTGCTCTGAAAATTTGACAGTCACGAGTTCTGTGTATTTGAAAGGTAAATCCAAGTCACGTGCCTGTCAAAATGTTAGAGCAAATCGAGGAAAAAGATGACAAAAACGAACGCGGCTTATATAAACTTTCCATCATTTCGAGATTTGACACGACACGTCACCATAATATAGTATTTTGCTGCTGAAAAACCGAATTATCTGAAGCAAACTTTTGTATATATCAAAAAAGAGGATACAAGTATAACGTCCAAAAAAATTGCATCGATTCGATTTAAAACGCAAAATTGGTGATTTAGCACGCTATTTTCAAAACAATAATCTCAGACTCGCAAATATCGATATCTCTGCTGTGAAAAAGTTCGTACAAGAACGGGAAATACAAGAAAATTAATCTCGAAATGGAACATATGTAAATATGCAGATTTATTTGCTGCAATCTTATTTAAAACGATTTGGAGCTGATAAAATGGGCCAGAATCCGAGAATTTGGGCATTTTTCAAGCGAAAAGCAGCGGTTCTCATATTTCGGCAAATTTGCGAGTCTGAATAGAGTTATTGCTTTTTACACTTGTCGAGAAAATTCAAACCAATCTGAGTTTCAGTATTTTGACATGTAATTTACATTACATATGCAAACTCTTTAAATAACCTGCAATCTCACTGAAAACAGTTTGAATGAGGAAAAATAGGTTAGAATCGGCAAGTTGGAGATTTTATGGTAATTAAGAACAGTTTCTGTCGATTTTATGGCAGATTCTGAGATAAAATTTCATTTTCAGCATATCCATGTACATATGCAGATTTATTTGGCAATCACATTTAAAACGATTTTAAGCCGGGAAAATAGGCCAGGATCGGAGAATTTGGGCATATTCAAAGCAATAAGCAGCGGTTTCCGCCGATTTTATGGGAGATTTCGAGGTAAAATATTATTTTAAACTTAAAAATGTTTTGTTTACATTTTAATTATTCAGCTAATTTTTCCCATTTTTCAATTATACACTAGTTATTTAGACATCGCACACCATACTAAGTACTTTCAGCTATTTTTTGTATGCATATAAACTAGGCCTTGATAGGTAATAGTTATTTTTGTTACAAGTACCTAAAATGGAGTTTTTCAGGACGAATCATTGCTGTTTCCGGACGAGGCGTCAGCCGAGTCCGGAATAGCAGATGAGTCCTGAAAAACTTCATTTAGGTACGTGTGACAAACACTATTTTTTGTCATACGCTCCCAAAATTTAATTTTTATTTATACGCTTTTTGCAATTCTTCAGAACGCCTAAATTTGCAAATTTACCATAATTTTTGAAATCATAATGTACGACAAAGTTAGCTTAGAATTTGATATCGTAGCAACTATTTGACAATTTTGTCATGTCATTCAAAATTTGACATTTAGACATATTCAGGAATTTTGGAATAGTCCGTAAAAGTTGCCATGACGACTTTTAGGGACTAGGCCTAAAAAGAAGCATTTTACGGACTCAAATGAGTACTCAAAAGTAGCTATTTTTGGGAGCGTATGACAAAAATGTTATTTATTACACGTTTTCTTATGCTCCCGGGATATAATATTACGATTTACCGGCGTGTGTCCTTTGATTTTTTTTTCAGCAAAATTCGATTAACAAAGAGATACTTAATCAAAAGTGAGTATTTTTTATCACACCAATTAATTCAGCTGGTCCGCAATTCGTTACAATTTTTTAGGATATGATACGATCAGTCTGCAATAATTGGGGAGTACTGGTAAGTGATATAGGCTTAAAATGGGAGTATTGCTACATTTTTAGAGAATCAATTATTTTCAACAAATTAAGTGATCTTATATTCTTATTTAATAATGAATTAAGGAAAACTGAAGTTAAAAAGAAATAAAAGAAAATTGTGGAGTCTGCTAGTACTCGAGACTGTTGTGTATGTCCTATATCGACATCATGGACATGAAAATCTAATACCTCCCTAGCGGCTAGCTTTTAAGAAGCGCCACTTGAGTCGTTGAAATCACGGCCGTCCTTCGCGGCTATCCTGGATTAGCTTGCTCCTCAATGCGCATGGATAATGATGTCACATCGGTTTACACATTTCCGTCCCCACATTTCCGTCTCGTTTGCCGAAATTTACCCTCATACCACCGCGTAAGATGTTTACACATCAATAAATGAAAGTTGGGAAAGTAACGCTTTAACTTGGACAATTTGCACTCCACGATCAATGATGTGGAAGAACGAGGACATTAGAAATTCCGCCACTAAAGCATTTAAAATGTGAAAAAACCATGAAAAACTCTCTTTTCATCAATATGCCCTGAATGTTAATACTACAATTTCCTTCAGATGTCAAAAGTATAAATATTGAAACACTTATGAGAATTGCCCTTTTGAATTAGCGTCAGGTGTTTTGGGCCACTATTACTTTCCGAGTTTAACCACTAAAAATATCAAATACTATAAGCAAAAAATTAATACAGTTGTTTCGATGATACTCTAAGAAAGAAAATATGGAAAACATTAAAATAGCTAATGGGAACAATAGGTGAACTTTTCGCAAACTACCCATGGAAATTATTATTAAAATTATAATGGACCAGCTGAAAATTTTTACATGCGTTATTTGGACTGTTTAAAGAAAATGGCAGAGATAATTGAAATGCAATAACATATTTTTTGTATACTGTCATATACAAATATTGAAATCTTCGAGTTAAAAAAGTTCAGCTTAACTTAAAAAAATTACAAGTGGCACACGCACACAATTAGGAAAAGACATGTTTTGTGACAAAATATTATACCCTCTTTTGGGAAACACTTCATTTAATGTGTGTATCTCTCAAGGAATGAAAAACTATTTTCATCCTTCCAATAGCTAAAATAAAAAAACCTAACGCTCCTGGTGACTGACGCTGACTAATTTATTGCTAGAGAGTGATAAAATTATGAGCCGGTTAAAAGACTTTTTAAAATAACACATTGCTGTATTTGAGTCAATCCACTTTATTTACTCTAGTTGTGAATTATAAACTTGAGTTTGAAACTCGATCGCAAAGTTTTATTGAAAAAAAATCGGATAAGTATAGATAAAGATAGTAGTGAGTTGTGAGTACAAAGGCTTTAAGACGGCTCAAAGATTATCAAAAAATGAGATATCACAAAACGAAAATTGCTAATGGTTTATCAGCACTTGATATGGGTTTTCCACAGGGTAACGTGTTACGTCTTTTATTTTACTTATAGACACAAGTTCGGAATATGCCTTTTTGAGCGAAGCGACCTTTCGTGTCACCGCGAGGAAACACTTAAACAGAACAACCTTGACGTCATGTGGCTAAGTTCACCACCAAGGATTGTAATTAAGCTAAATTATTTTTGAAACAATCCAAGAAGTTCAATTACAAAAGCCTGGAGAGATATCCGATATGGTTCAAGAAGACGAATAACTAGTTACGGTAGCATCCAGTAAACTTTGAAACAGTATAATATGATTTCGTTTTGAATTATTCTAGTCCAGCAGCTGACGACAGCACGGAGAGAACTGCCTTTTCAATTCGTATCCCGTCTTCCCGGTTATTTTCACCACTGCAGGAATGTATGACCAAAATCCAGAGAAGGTATGAAGCTATAAAATATCAAGGAAGAGCATCGGTTCATATAATTATTTTTTTTAGTAGAAATTTAACCAATCATAGATACATACAACCCCTTCAAATTGAAATTGATAACATCATGCATGAACTACCTACCAATATGAAAATATTATATGACAGCAGGAGGAAGTTCCATCTCATACAATTCGTGATGTTGTTGACTTCTTTCTTAAACCAGCGATACTCTGAGTAAACTGGCCGCAATGGAGCTATCAGATGGTCACCAAATACTCCGATGTTACAATACTGTACATGTTTTTATAGGGACATTTCAAAACTGCAGTATATCGTCAGAGAAACAGGAACGTTGATGAATTGAGAAAACGGTTTCTGTTTTGTTTTAAAAAATAAACCTTAAATTTTTAAGAAAACTGAATTTTGAAAATGTTACCTATTCTTTCTAGTTTGAGCCTCTATACACGTTTTTCTGATTGATGTTAAAAGTTATTTTTTTCCAATTAAAAAGAATCCTAGCCCCAGAGAGTCGTATTGCAAACGGCCCCGGTAGTGGAGTCGTTAGAGCGCCACCAGTTCTGTCCAACTAAACTGAAAAGGCTCCGCTGGTGTTGTGCAGGGTGGCTACGCCGGCTTATTAAAACAAAAGGTACTTAATTTCAACCTAACAAGAAAACGAGAATATAGGCTGGCTTATTAAATTAAAAGGCACTCAAGCTTAACTTAACAAGGAAACACAATCTAAAATTTAAAGAAACAATATATTTGCTACTAAGTTTTTTTTTTGAAAACACTGCAACAATCTATATGGAGTAAAATGGCAAGTTAAATGGAGATGTTGTTAGTTAGAGACAAAAGAATGTCAAATGACTATTAAATTTAGCTACTGATAGGTACAGTATGGTGATTGTACGGAGACCAATTCTGTTGTTAATACTCGGTTCTGTATGCCTTACAACTAAATGCACTAAATACTACTAACCGAAGTGATCACTTTGATGTTAATTAAGCTAATTACAACTAGGTATGCGTGCGCTAATAGCTGCACTGATTTTAAATGTAGCAATAATAATATGTAGCAATGAACGGCCACAACAATTAAATCAAATTACTCGATAAAATAATAAAAGGAATAAAATAAATTAGAATAAACTATCGAAAGCTTGGCTGTCAATGCTTGACTTATATTATAAAAAAAGAAAATTCAGAGCGGTTATCTTACTCGATAAATGAATGAAAGGAATAAAATTATTGAAACTATTTTATAACCTGTCAATGCTTGATTTATATTAAAGGGGAAGAAAATTCAGAGCGGTTATGTTACTCGATAAATGAATGAAAGGAATAAAATTATTGAAACTGTTTTA
>MU182302.1:185288-241152 GCA_016904865.1 Pissodes strobi
ATAATAAATGAGTAAATAAACTTAAGCTTCTGTACGATACCACTTAGTTCCGTCGAACTCTGGTAAAGGTGCCGGGAACCTGCAGGTACTGCTAGCGCACTGGCCCTGGGTGTGAAGCTAGCAGATGACTTGCCAATAAAAGGGGCCCGGAGACAGGAGTGGCAGCCACGTAATCGAACTGGCAGCCCGCTAGTAAAGGTGGTAGCCTGGTGGTTGAAGTGGTGGCCCGCTAGTAAAACCTGCTTCTAGCCTGCTCGTAAAACCCTGAAATAACCCCATACGCATTAGCCGAAGCCCCTTACTTTAATAAAAACCTATAGCCCCCTCGCATGAATATATTTTCTTTATAAAACAAATTCTCCCAAAAATATTATCAATTAATTTTCAATGACCATCGGCAAATAAAAGAAATACTGAGGTACAGACACCCCTAAAAGAAAATATAAACTTCCCCATACGCTGAAAACTGAAGTTACATTAAAACAAAAATTCAGATTTGATGAAATGGAGTTGATAAGATAACATATGGGACGCAAAGCAAATGGCGGTGTTGGCACAAAAAGGTTAACACAGATAAAGCAATTAAATCATTAATTTAGGCAAAAAAAACTGTAGCAATAGTTACCTCATTAGTGTGTGAGAGTTATGGAGACCTTCGACGGTCTCGGTCTTATTCGACGAACTTGAAAGCCTCTAGAAATAAGGGAAAAATCCATTAGCGTCATGGCGTCGTCCGCGTGTTTCACACGCCATAGGAAGGAATTCCAGAAAAAATGCTTACCTAGTAAGTACAGTATTTAGATCCCGAAAAATCGGTCGTGTCAAGACACAAACAGAAACAACACAATAAATCCCCAAAGAAAAGGGTCGTATTAAATCACAATACTAAATGTGGAGTTTCTATGTGACATGACTGCACTCCGAGCAAACCTTATTCTCGCCTTCAAAGGTACCTTCAGAAGAACTCTCCATTCGTTTTCGTCAATTTGCCTTTCTCCTTCTATGAGATGAAAAAAACTACGTCCGAACAGGAAATAGTAATGGGCTGAAACATGCCAAGTGATTTCGATACAATGAATAATTCTAAGATAATAGTTAGTTCTCGCTTATTATGATGGTAAACGACAGCGGAAGCCACAATTAATGAGCCAAAATTAAAATTTTCAAGAAAGGCTAGGAAATACTCATACAAAAATGATAAATCTCTAAAAATCTAAATCGAGAGCGACAATCACAAGAGGATAGCCCATTCCTATTACTCGGAACGAATAAGCGAACATTACAAAAACTGCAACCTGCCGTGTGAAGAGATAAATATATTTAAAAGAAGAGGTCCCAAACGATCAGAAATGATCGGCCGGCAATTGGTGTTCAGCAACCAAGGGGTTCCCAAAAAGTTATGAAATGTTCAAACCAAAATTAAAATATGGATCGACTAGTCAAATGCAGCGTATTTGTGGGTTTTATTAACAGAATTCTTAAAAATATAAAACGGTTTGCTTGCTGTTCTACGATAATGTAATATAAATCAAGCCAAGCTATTCTAATAACAATGTGCTTCGCTTATCAACTAAAATAAATGTAGTCACAACGTGTTATAAATGCTAATACAAATATATCGTTAACCCATACTTAGAATAGAGTTAATTTACATTAAGAAATGCGGCAATTTCAAGCGAAACAAAACGAATCAATAAATCTGGAATTAATAAACCGATGAGTGCAAAATACAGCATCTTTTTTCCTAAATGCGTCATATAAATGAAATTTTAAAAATATTTTACACTGGCACTTACAAGCCTGTGCAATAGAAAAGGACTTGCATCACTAGGTTTCTTTAGATTTTAGGCCTGGTTTTTGCAGCACATATTTTTTTATACAAATAACAAACAGAGGGAAAAAAATACTTGCTTGCGTTTTCAAAAAAAAAATTGAACTGGTTGACTTTGTACTCTAGAGTGATAAAATTTTTGGTAAATATTTTAAATACAAAAAAAATAGAGTGTGTTCCTAAATATGTTAAAATATCACTTACAATTTTTAAATTGCCTTCTACAGAACGCTGCCCGGTATGTTGTTTTAGAAAATAAGCAGCTTCAATTAGAACTGCCTCTACTTACAGTACTAATGTCATGTAGGTACTTCAAGATATAAGTTAAGTTGGCTTTTGTCTTGACATACAATTTTGTTGACAGCAGCACCCATTTGCTCTATTGATATACAGATCTTTAGCAATAAAGACAAATAAGTTTGGCCTAAAGTGGATTCCACACATCTAAAATATATATTTACTTTAATGGCCTGCGTTAGACCAAGACCTCGGCCAAGACAGTCATTGAATACAATACAACAAGTAAGCAGGTATTACAAAACATTTTTTAGGTAAAAAAATAGAAAAATCACACAATTAATTAATATCATATGTAATGTTAGGCACTGCCTCTAAAAATACAGTGTGTATGACTAGTCACTGCCTATAAAAATAGAAAAACTAAACGTACTCGAGTATTCTTCGTTGTATAACAAATGATTTTTCTCTCTTAATTCAATTTACCCACTGCTGCCTTAATTCACCTTATTTTGGATAAGAAAAGATTGCCTTTGGGTTAATTTTCATAATTCCCTCTACACCATGTTTTCAATTCACTCGACACTATTAACTCAATTATTTAAAAGTTAATGTTCTCAACTAAATGACTGTACTTAAACCGAAGCTTAAACATACTTTAATTATTACAACTTACAACACATATCTAAAACCACCCTACAATCCTTAATCAATATTCAATACAAATAAAGTATTTAGGTAGCCTAACTAAAACTGAGGAATTAAAATCAAACCTCTGATGTTCGGCAGTAGCCTAAAAAAATATCTGTGGTTACCTAAACTTACCTAGGGTCAAAAGCCAGTAGGCATTATTATTATAAAGCCACAAAATAAAAACTTTAATGGCTTGTTCGTTTACATCAGGCAGACAGAAAATTCCAGTTATTTTAGATATTACTATGTACTATCAGCTTTGAAATTATAACAGATATCTGTGGAAACACACCTGGTACCAGATCATTCAGTCCTCTTAGCTGTAAGTATTGAATTTCATGATGTAGAATAATTAGAAAGTATAGTGTCGTGTGTCGTGTAGTAGGGTTAAGAGTCTGTTTTCACGAACACATGGCAATATCCTTTATATTAAGAAAATAAATAACTTTTTCTGAATAAATTGTTCACTGCAAATGCACACATTTCAGAATTTTTTTACATATTTTATATTAAAAACTCGAAATACACCCTTTACAGCTTTTAGTTTCGGTCCCAGATCGGGCGGTCATATTGGCTATTGCGTATCTTAGTTATCCGGCTTTATTATCAAGATAGTGGTATGTGTTTCCGTTTCTCCTTTTAGTTTTTGGTTTAATGTTGTGCATATTTTCTAGTTGATTGTTTGTAATTTTTATTTGATGTTTCTGTACCTAACCTTGTTGTATTTTTCGTGATATTGGTGTTTGCTCCTGCTTACCTATTATTTGTATAAAGCGTAATTGCTCGTGCTCGTTTTTATGCATTATATTTGTTCTTTCTTTGTCCCTCAGGTCCTTTATTATTGTTTTTATTATGCTAAGGGTCAGTGAACAAACCGTAAGTGCTCCATTATGGACCGTCAAAGTTACTAATGTCACTAACATATTTGAGATAAATATTGCTTAAAAACATAATTCAAAGTACTTAGTACTGCATCTCAATAGTTTGTGATATTCTTCAGTAGGTTCAAATTAATATTAACAGGAATAAAGAATATTGAAATAAATAGTTTAAATATAAGCCCGTTTTAGCCATATTTAGTTTCCACAGGAACGATTTTGCTTCAAGCATTAACTGAGTAAATCCAATGTCCATATTTACGCAAAATGACACTGCCCAAAACCGACTGTTGAAAATCAATGACATAGTGATCTTGTTAATAAATCAATTTCAGGGATCGTGTCACGTACTTAATCAACCCATTATATGATTCTAGTATTTCCCATTTAATCCTGATTTGTTCAATTTGTTTGAAATAAATATTTATATGAGGTGTTTTGTCAATATTTCAATATAAGAAACTGTATATCTTGGCAGAATCTTTCTATCGGAATTCTAGATAAATAAAACTAATGCTGAAAGAAATATGAATAATAATTATTTATATTTTTCTGTTCCAAAAAGAATGAAATACACTACGTTATAATGAATCGACTGGCCTATTTTCGAGTGTTCGTAGGTTTTAACTTTTTGTTCCATCTAATAGTTTATTTAAATCAAATGAAGCTGAAATTCGGGTCAATTCAACATGAAATGTCTTTTTTATTCGCAAAGATGCACATCTAATGGGCAATTGTTTCGGAAGATTGGCTTACAATGATTTTATGCCGGTTCAGATGTGTTTCGATTTAATTGAAACACCATTGTTTCCGAGAGTGGGTTAGACATTGTTCTTGATTTTTTATGTCTTAACTGTTGACTGTCGTGGGAGAAAATTTTTCCCTTTAGCTCTTTTAAGAGCTTAAGCCGATTATTTGAGAATGTCAACACATAAAATAACGATCACAAATAATACCTAGTTTGGCCATTCAAAGAAACTGATCACTAAGCTCGTTTTGTTAAAGGAACCCGCACTAATTACATTGAAAACCGGCAAAGGTGAATTTGTTTGCGATTGTAGTATGTTAGTGTCCTATCCGTACCTACTGATAATATTTTCACAAGAATTTGAGGAGTTACCGGTCAGATTTTTGAGTTAGGGCTGCCTAGAGATAGGCCACTGGAAAATATAAAAAATCACAGTACATTATTTTACTTCAAATTTTTTTTAGAAAAACATGAACGAAAGGTGGGAATTTCGGTTATTTGGTTAAAAATGCATACCTTTAGAAGATAGAATCATGTTTTGAAGTTTGCAGCCCCGCAAAGTACCTACAGGATGGTCTAAATCATTCACCCGAAAAACCGTGCTGATACAAGCATGTTTAAGATGATTAAAATAGTAAAAAGAACATCAAAACACTTTAAGTTACATTATTTTATAGCACTTTATACCTCACAATGGTTTCTTAAGTTTAAGTTTTTGTGTCCTATATGGTGTCCGAAGTTAAAATTGAATTGTATATTGCTTACAACGAACTATTTATTCTAATTTATTGTAACGGCTAAAAAATCAATAAAATATTGAAATATCTTTTTTACACATTCGGTTATGCCAGCACCATTTGGTCGAAGATGACATTATTTTATGGCAGCTTCTTCCTGGTCTGCCCTACATAAAGAAGATCAATGGAAATCAAATGCAAATCCTCCTACAGGGATGAGGAGGCTTGACAAGTAACAGCCAATTCAGATTTGAGAACGAAAGCAGCCTGACGGATGAAGAATTTAAATCAGTGTGTCCGACATCAAAATACTTTTTCCAATTCCATTTCAAGTTTGCTATTCGTTCAAGCACGTCCGTAACGCCCGTTCTATGACGTATAGTCGCACTAGGCATCTTAGCCCTTGTATTGTATTGTATGTAAACGGGTCGCTCGGCTTTTCAGCCCTTCTTCACTTAGACCTAATGCCCAGAAACTGGCTAGACTGCAAAGGCTGGCTTGTTTGGGTATTACCGGAGCATTGAGAACAACTCCCGGAGCAGCACTGAACATCATCCTGGGGCTGCCGGGCCTCCCGATCTGGATTGAGAGAGAGGCAATGGCGGCTCACAAAAGGATGATCGACAGTGGCCTATGGCGAACGGACTACACAGGGAAAGGCCATACGACTATTGCCGCCAAAATGAGTAGGGATCTACCCATCATTGCGACCAAAGGCAATATTCCAGATGGCAGATTAAGACTGAGAAGAAATTTCCAAGTGGAATTTCCATCAAGGGAAGAGTGGCTGTCATGCCAGGTACGTACGCCGAGCGGCGCACACGCATGGTACACTGACGGCTCATGGATGGCTAATACACAGTCATCCGGAGCCGGTGTATACCTAGACAACACTAAATCAGGAGAAAGCACTTCGCTGGGGAGATATGCCACTGTTTTCCAGGCGAAGGTGTTTGCTATTTTGGAAGTAGCAACCAAGGCGGAAGTAACAGAAGGTGTAGAGAGTATATATATTTACTCGGACAGTCAAGCCGCTCTCAGGGCGATCCAAAAACCCAGGGCAAGCTGTAAGCTAGTTCAGGAATGTAGAGACGCCCTAGACAGATTGGGTGTGCACAAGGAAGTAAGACTCAGATGGGTTCCAGGGCACAGTGGCATCGAGGGCAACGAACGGGCCGATGAATTGGCCAGACAAGGCTCAATGAGCCACCTCGTCGGTCCAGAACCTGGTCTGGGCTTAAGTAAAAGGCAAATCTCTCAGGAACTAAATAACTGGGCCTGGAACAAGACAAGACACAATTGGAGAGGAAAAGAAGGATGCAGACAAGCCAAGTAAATGATTCTAAATCCTGACGGATCCAGAGCAAGGCGACTGCTAAAAAAGAGCCGAGAGGACATCAGGAACTTGGTAGGTATTCTGACTGGGCATGGAAGCCTAAACAGACATCTGCACCTTATCGGCGTGAGGGACAGCCCACTCTGCCTGAACTGCGAGACAGGGGAGGAGTCCTCATACCACTATATAGGAATTTGTGATAGGTGGAGTCGCCTAAGGAGGAAGATACTGGGAGCACCAACACTTGCTCGGGAAGATCTAAAGGATCTGGACTGGGAGGACGTCCTCACCTTTATCAAAGTGACGGGCCGTTTCAGTGCGGGCCGGGTGTTGGTAGTAGCCAGGTAGGGGAGGGCGGATCGGGGATGGTGAAAAGGGACTTATAGGCCTACTTACCGGGCTTCGCCCCCCCCCCCCCCCCCTACTACTACTACTACTACTACTACTAGACCTAAAAGGTCTTTTGTGACTACCCTGCTTTAGATTTTCCCAAAAATTCCTGCACTTTTCGCGAAGTTCAGGATATTTCTAGAGGCTAGTTGTGTAATATCCTCGGGATTACATACTACTCCTTCCAGATATTTCATCCTTTAGGTGGTAAGTTCTCAACATTCGCAAAGAATGTATTCCGCAGTTTCGTTTGCTGAGTTGCAAAATCTACAACGTGGATCCTCAGTCTTTCCCATGTTGTGAAGATGAAATCTCTATAGTCCATGACCTGTTAGGAAGCTGGTGACCAGTCTTAGATCGTTTTTATGGAGCTCTAGTAGCTTCTTAGTGTATTCAGGCGAGTGCGATATGAATCTTTTCGCCTGTCGTTGTCCTGGAGTGTTTCTCTAGTAGGCCTCTTTCTGCCTTTTTTCCCACTTATTGAGGTCCTCTCCGAGGTGTCCTCTGGTGGTGCCACAGAATGGTTCAGGTCCGTAGAATGGACCCTGTGCTCCTTCTCTGGCCAGTTGGTCGGCAATTTCATTGCCTTCCACTCCTTCGTGCCCTGGCCCCCACAACAGAGTGACTCTGTTATGCTTAGCCAGTTGGTTAAGAGCATTCCGGCATTCCCAGACAAGTTTTGAGTCAAATTCGCACGAGGCTAGTGGCTTTAAAGCCGCCTGGCTGTCGGATAGTATATTTATGGTTGCGCCTCTCGATTTTATTTGAATGCATTCAGAGGCGCACAGTTCAATGGCATGGATATCTACTTGGAATATGGATGGGGCTTTACCTAGAGATTTTGACATCCTGCATCTAGGTCCATAAACTCCGGCGCCGATCACTTGTTCCATTTTAGATCCATCTGTGTACCAGCCAATGTATCTCGTTCGGGCTGTAGTGCTCTCATTGTTGGGCGATCTTTTATGATCACCTTAAACGAGCGTTGGAAATCCCTTGTCTTTGGTTGGTTTACCCAGCGATTCGACTCTGATTGTGTCCAGAATCTTTAGATGGCCAGTCAGATCACCTGACTTAGTCGATTGGGTCTGGATTACTCTGGACGCGCTTAATAAGGCCTCCCTCCTCACGCTTAAATGCAGGGGAAGAAGGTCCAGCATCGTCTCCAGTGCTATCGTGGGGCAGGTTTTTATTGCCCCTGTGATACCCAGACAGGCAAGTCTTTGCACTTTTTGTAGCTTGCCTTGCGTAGTATTTTCCTCTGTTTTGGTCCACCAGACCAGTGAGGCGTATGTGACTATTGGTTTTACAACCGTAATGTATGACCAATAGATCATCTTGGGCTTTAAACCCCATGTTTTGCCAGAAAGTCTGCGGCATGCCCAAAGTGCCGCTGTTGCCTTTTTGGTAGCCCTTTCTATATGTTCATTCCAGTTAAGCCTGCGGTCGAGGATCGTCCCCAGGTACTTAACACTGTCTGAGAGTTCAACCGTCACGCCTTCTAGGCTAGGGGCTGTAAGGTCCACCTTTCTCCTTTTTGTGAACGGTACTATGACGGTTTTACTGGGATTGACGTTTAGTCCTTCTCTTATACACCAGCTTTTAACAAGATGTAGAGCATTTTGCATGTTGGTTGATACTATACCATCATACTTACCTTTAAATGTGATGACTAGTTCGTCAGCATGCCCTTGGACGTCACGCCCTACGGTTGTTAGTTTTACCAGGAGTCGATCTACTACCAAGGACCACAGCAAGGGCGATAAAACTCCGCCTTGCGGACACCCTTTTGCTGCTTTTACCGTTACAGTAGCGTCTCCTAAGGTTGAGGTAATTTTACGACTACAAAACATGGCTTTTATCCGTTTCGTTGTAGTTTCGTCTATGCCTCTGTCTTCTGCGGCCCTTTGTATGGATTCATATGAGGTGTTGTCAAATGCACCCTCTATGTCTAAGAATGTACACATAGCCACTTCTTTCGCCACGAATGTCTTTTCAATGCCTTTTACTAGGCATTGGAGCGCATTTATCGTGGATTTTGCCGGTTGGTAGGCAAACTGTTTTGGATGTGGTGGAGTTCTGGAGATAAACTCGCCCCTGATGTATTCATCTATGTTTTTTTCCATACTTTTAAGTAGGAAGGAGGTCAGACTGATGGGGCGACAGGCCTTTGGTTCGTCCGGTGGACGATTCCCAGCCTTTGGGATAAACGCAACCCTGACTTTCCTCCAGTTCTTCGGAATGTAGCTGTGGATATAGCTAGCTTTGAAGATTGCTTTCAGGTACGGTAGGAGTGCCTCACCGCCATGTTGCAGCAGGCAGGAAATATGCCGTCAGTACCTGGTGATTTATATGGTTTGAAGCTATGTAAAGATTTTACCCGCGAGGCTTCTTCCCCGTCTGTTGGGTCGTTCAACGTCCCATAAGGTTTGCTTCCGTGACAGCAGATCCACGAAAGTGGGTATTTAAAAGGATCTCTAAACTCTCATGTTGTGTCTCTGCGTAGCTGTCGTCCGTCTGTCTTTTGATTAAACCGATTCCATTTGAATGATCTTTTGGTAAGGCTTTTTGGAGTCGCACTGTTGGGGCCAGTTCATTGATCCCTTCACACAACGTTCTCCATGACTTCCTCTTAGATTTGCTCAATTCTTTGTTATATTCAGCTAGGGCTCTGTGATAGTTGTTCCAGTTGCCCGACATCTTTGCTGGGTTAAAGTTCTTTCTTGATTTTGCCTTTAGTTTGTCGAGTTCCCTATTCCACCAGGGGACATCCCTGTGGGATTTTTTTCAATACGGCAACTTTTTTCATATGAAGTGATTATTATCTCCTCTAAAAATGTTGTGAGGCCGCATCGAGCTCCTCTATTGTTTCTATGGATGGAGGTACTCCTTCAACTTCTGACCTTAGGTAATCCTTATAGAGGACCCAGTCAGTTAGTTTGGTTCCACGATTTTCATCCAGGTGTTGTACCTCTGCCTCCACGTTGAACTGTATGGGCATATGGTCCGACATGGAATTTTCGTCCGATACCCGGCAGTTAATAATTTGGTTAGTTATGAAAGGACTAGCTAGGGTTAGATCTAAGGCCTCTTTTCTAATCGCATTCATAAAGGTGGGTTTATTCCCTCTATTAGTAATGTCTACGTTATGAGATATCAAATATTCAAGAAGGTACTCACCTCGAGGGTTGATGTTTGTGCTGCCCCATTCCGTGAGGTGCGCATTGGCGTCGCAGCCCAAAATTACCTGTTTGTTCTGCCTGTTGCACCAGCTTATTAGTCGTTGTACATTGGCTGGTGGTGGGTCATATGTGTCCCCTGGGAAGTATGCTGAGGCCACCACCATGTTCTTCTGCCTCTATTAGTGGGTACTTCCACTAAGGCTGCAACCAGGTCCCTGTTCATGAACTCTGTAATTGGAACAAATTTAATATTTTTACCAAAAAATAGAAAAGCCGCTCTGGGCGTTTCATGCGTAGTAGAATAAATCAACTTACATGATTGTGTTGGGAGCCCACGAATTGCTCCTCCATTTACCAAGGGCTCTTGAATCAGCCCTATGTCAAACGTGTTCCTAGTGAAACTCCTATTAAGTACGCTAGAGGCAGCTTTAGAATGTTGGAGGTTCACTTGGAGGCATCTAAGATGCCGGTGTGTTTTTTTGGACGGTTTTGATGACGCCATCGTTACTTACCCTTACTGGGGTCCCTAGGGTCCCCTTTTGCCTGAGGTTTGTTCTTGGACCCAGCTTGGTCCTTAGAGGCCTTTTTCTGAGGATTCCCCTTAGGCAGTGACTTGTCTTGCCTGTTGTTGTGAGCCGCTCGTGGATGGTTTGGATGTTACTCCCGAGTTTGCGGGGTTTTTATCCTCACCCTTCGAGCCGCCCGTGTCTTTTGGGGTTTTTTGTTTTGTCCTTAGTTGGATTTCTCTAAACTTATAGCTCAGTTTATAACCCCTTTTTCGAGTTCTATGGTGGATCTTTGGTCCACCGAGAATGTCATTTCTAGAGATCAGCTCAAGATTGATCGCTCCATAGACCTCTGAGCGACGCGCAGCCTGTCCACGATTTTCCTGGTAAGCGTCAACGTCTCTGACCGTCATATTATATACCTACGATTTACCTAGTACCGATTTATAACTCAGTTGTATTAAAAAAAAATATTTTTAATGGTGGTAGTGCAGTGCCTTTGCCACTTAGGTGGTAGTTAGTAGTGGTGGCGTCCTCTGTTGGTTAGTAGGAAATTTAACTGTTACAAACATTTCACTTTGGTGTATTCACTCTACCTCTAAATCGAGGTATTTGTTTATTGTTTCTATCATTGTCATTGTTTATATAAAGGAAATTCTATTTAGTGGTAGTGGATTTCTCGTCGTATGAGTATATTATATGTTTATGTAATTCCCCGACAGAAAATTTGCTTATTTAATCGAGGCGGCAATGACTACACCTTGAAAACATTAAAGTTAAAACAAATAAGGTATTCTATGTATATTTTCATACCTAGCCGGTAAGTACATAAGGTTAAAACGAATTGAGCTCAGTTCGATTTCGATTTTAAGGCGAAAGCTTTAAATTACAAATTGCAGGTAAATAAAACCCGTTCACTGCTAAGAGGCGTACAGCTGATTTCAGTAAAAACTTAGTGTTCAGATCGGAAAGTGTAATACACAGGTAATTCAAATATTCACGAACGCATTATTGAGATGTTTACTATTTAAGGTAATACTATATCGGTGATAAGGAAAGTCAAAAAATCGACAAAAATAATAAATGACTCAAAGCCATCCAACGATAATTTTAATAACTCAATTACGGTAAACTATAACGATATAGGATAAAAGATGACCTACGGTCAAGGAAAGTTATATTAGATAAATATAATTATTACAGTAAAAATTAAGATCTCTAAAGGAAATATGGTAAAAACCGGCATGGATAAGATACCCGATAAAATAAAATCTAAAGCTATTTATCGGTAAGCTCGATAAGCAAGACGGCAAGATCAATAAACGAAAACGAGAAAATACCGTTGATATAAACGATATGAACAGCAAACGACCTACAGTTGTTTAATGGTAATTCATTAATCAAAATTATATACAACGAAAATACATACGATAAGGAAAGCAAACGACCTACAGTCGTTTAACGGCAATTCATTAATAAAAATTATATATACCGATATATGAAAGGTCGGTAATGAGACACAAGGTAGATTTCACTTGTATCTAGTAGATTTGCGGACACTGGCGTTTCCTGCGAAGGTAGTCTTCACCAAGTGGTCGTATCACCTTGGCAAATGGCCTCCGTACGGCTAAATAACACCGGAAACTCGCTCGGTCCACATAGAAAAGCTCATGGTAGGTCAGGGAATGTAGTTCTTCTCCACAGAAGGTCTCTCGGGAAGTAGCGGAAGATCTCACGTGAGGTAGAGGAAGGTCCCCAATTAAATTATAAATAATTTTCACTCTTCAACATAGACACGCTAACATGTAGTTAGTTCTCCCTTTAATCTCGTTTCGCTGAGACCTAAAAAGTCCTACTTTATAATATGTTCTATTTCCTGCTCCAGTCTTTCCATATGTTCTTGGAGTCTTAGTGTTCGGATGTTATAACTGGCAATCATAAATTTGTCTTTTATTACAGATATTGGTCGTTTCTTATAATTCTTCGTCGAACCCTTGCCTTCTCCAGAATCCATGAGGCAGACCGATAAATCAGGTGAGAACTAACTACGTCTCTCAAGTCTGGACACTTGTTATACTAGAATAACTCCGAAACAAACTATCAGGTTGGAGGAGTCGCCCTAATGATAAACGAACGTCTAAGAGATGAAATTGCAGTCTGTGTCGCCTCGAGTCTTGTACGCCGTACTAAGGATAAACAACAGATACAGTCTACAAATAATTCAGGTATACGTTCCGACCAGCACGACAGAACGAGAAAGCTAAATTCTATATTATCATAGGAGACTTCAACGCGAAAATTGGTCAAAATACAGACGAGGATATCTCAAACGTGGACAAATTTGGCATTGGTCAAAGAAATGACAGAGGAGAAATGCTGATAGATTACTGTAAAAGCGAAGGGCTGTTTTGTATGAGCTCGTTTTTCCAGAAGTCGCCACAGAGAAGATGGACGTGGAGGAGTCCAGACGGTACCATTAAAAACGAAATCGGTTATATTCTAACAAACAGAAAAGACGTATGCCAAGACGTCACCGTTTTGAACCGTTTTGATACTGGCAGCAACCACCGTATAGTCCGAGCAACTATAAAGTTAAATGTAAAACTGGAAAGGAATAAACTGATACGGCGACCCAAATACCCAACTGTAGAAGTGTTAAGACATAACAAAGATACTTTTCAACGTATTCTAAAAACTAAATTAGGCGGACCAGAAAGAACCACACTGGATATAGACGAAACCTGCGACGACATTTCAAGGAGCATCCAAGTTGCAACAAAAAGTATATGCCACAAACAAAAACTCGACAAGATCGATCCGTATACGATGAACCTAATTAGGTTAAGACGAGAAATGCACCGGGAACACCCTGACTATAAGGAACTTAATAAAGAAATCAACAGAAATATCCGAAAGGACCTAAGAAATTACAATACGAACCTGATTAAAGCCACAATAGAAGATAACAAGAGCATGAAAGTTCTGAAATCTAAAATATCAACCAAGATGGCATTATAGTTAACGACAAAAGATAAATAATTACCATTGTTCAGGATTTCTACAAAAAACTATATAGTTTCGGAGAGCAGGACCACCAATACCAAAGAAGGAAAATACAAAACGTAGGATCGGAGGAGGTTCCCGACATTGATACTGCAGAATTGCTAGCAGCACTACGTAAAATAAAGAACAGGAAAAGTCCAGGGGAATATCAAATTACCAGCGAAATGATCAAAATGGGGGGCGAGGAACTGTTAGAGAGAGTGCGAATTCTATTTAATTAATGTTTAGCCGAAGGAAGAATTCCTAACAAATGGCAAAACGCTGAAGTAATTTTACTCTACAAGAAGGGAGACAGGAGCAATATAGAAAACTACCGCCCTATCAGATTATTATCGCATCTATATAAGATATTAACAAAAATAATAACGAACCGACTGACGAACAAAATGGACTTATACCAACCCGTCGAGCAAGCCGGGTTTCGTAAAGGATTTGGTAGTCTCGACCACCTGCAAACTCTCCGCACTCTTATCGAAAAAAGCACAGAGTACAACATACCCGTTCATTTAGCTTTTGTGGATTACCAGAAGGCTTTTGATTCCATCGAAACGTGGGCAATTTTGAAGTCTCTGGACAACGCTAGGATAGATTCCAGATACTCAAGCCTTATAAAGCACATTTATGACAACGCCTCCATTCAAGTAAAAATAGATGAAGACCTAAAGACCAACAAGATCCCAATCAAAAGAGGAGTCAGACAGGGAGATACAATCTCACCAAAGCTATTTACATTCGCCCTGGAAGACGTGTTCAAAAAACTAAACTGGAAGAACAATGGGATCAACGTTGACGGAACACGACTAAATCATTTGCGATTTGCCGATGATATTGTGATCATCGCAAACACAGGCGAAGAGCTTAAGAGTATGTTACAAGAGCTCCATTAGGAATCGCTGCACGATGATTCCAACAAAAACAAAAATCATAAGTAAGGAGAACATCGAAATAAAGATAAATGGATCACCTCTTAGAGAATGTTCCTGAATACATATACTTGGGTCACAAAATCCGACTAGGTAAAGAAAACCAATCCTCCGAGCTTCCAAGAAGAGTGAGCCTCTCCTGGGCGGCTTTTGACAAACTAGGGTTTATACTTAAATCTCAGGAATTCCCTATAAACCTCAAAAGAAAATTATTTGCCAGTGCTTGAATTGCCAGTGCTTGAGCGGTATCACAGACTTGAGACAATATCCACTATTCGCAGATCTGCTGATAAACTGCGACCTACACAAAGAGCAATGGAAAAGGCCATGCTCGGAATCTCGCTGAGGGATAAGATACGAAATGAAGAAATTGAGAAGACTGAGATGATGAGTGTGATGAGGGTCGTGGCAAAATTGAAATGGCAATGGGCTGGCCACATAGCAAGGCAAGACCAACATAGGTTGACACAGAGGACTTTAGTGTGGCGCCCGAGGGAAACCAAGAGGAGCATTGGCAGACCACAGAAGCGGTGGCAGGATGACATCCGGAGTGTCGTTGGAAGGAACTGGATCCGGATTGCTAGTGACAGAGGGGCGTGGAAGGATTTGGAAGAGGCCTACATTCAGAAGTGGATGGACACAGGCTGACTAAGAAGAAGAAGAACATGTAAAAAAACTTTTTTTTCATAGGAAAGGTAACCACATTCGTCGGTAAACATCTTGAGCAGTATCAAACGATATGGCCGATAATTTCATAAACTACACTGGGCAGTATGTTGCGTCATTCCATTACGAAAGCAGACGGTAATCAGACCGGACGGTCAAAAATCACCACAATAATTTTAGATATCAAATTGGTCGCTTTTCTTTGTCTGAACGTAGTGAGCGACCAGGCCTGATAATTCTCTCGAAGAAGAATAAATACTACATCTGTCAAGTGGCGGGCCAAACGGATCTACCTATCGAGCAGCTCGGAATACCAGAAGTAAGGTCGCGAGAAGTAATGTAGCAAGAGTATCGATAACATAAATCGACCAGTAAAGAAAGAAAATCGCACTACTGAAATTTGTAAGATTTACAACGTTACAACAATCCGGTTCCTGATTAAGCGAAAGGCATTGCCGTATCTATTTAGAAACTGGAAAAAGCAAAAATTTTCAAATTCTTTATCAGACCTACCGCTCACATAAAGGATATCATCTAGACCTATACTAGTTATTGCGCCCGATAGATATATTCGTTACTGGATCCATACTTTGGCGATGTCAAAAACAATGATGTTGCAACGTTGCAAAACGAATTTTTAAAGGATTGATGAACTTTTTGCGTGAAGATAATATTTCATAGTCCGTCGGATGGAGCGCGAAAAGCCTTCTACTTTCGGAGCTAAAAAAACTGAGGTATAACCACCATTTAAAAAAGCATGTTTTTTTACATGGAAAATGAAAATTGACGACTCTCTCCATTGGTCGAGACCAAAGATATAGGCAAAAAACTAAAAAAAAAAGGATTTTTATTTTTTTATTTTGAACACTCATAACTTTATTTCCAAAGAAGGTAGAACAACATTTTTTTTTTAGTTTTATTCCTCATTCAATTTCCTTTCTTTTGGTTTATATTTGATTAAAAAAAAGTTGTAAACTATATAAAAAAAACAGTAATATTTAAAAAAAGACAACAATTTGCCAATATTTTTTAAACTCACTCTATCATAACTTTCTTACGCAAGGAGCTATTTAATTGTTTTTTTCTTTAAAAACTGCGCAATTTAATGGACTTCATTTTGTTTCGATTAATATGTGGTCTATTTTTAAAAATAAAACCGGTAGCGGCTTTTAAACGTCAAAGCGCGTGCCTCTGCGGCAGCTAGACGGCGGCTTTTTTCCATCGCGATCGTTGACGTTGTACACAGAATTTGATTATTTTAATTTTAATTTGGTATATTTTTTTTGCCTTTTTGTCGCTGGTAATATGCACTGGCTGATGTTGATAATTGACAGATTATTTACAGTGTTCCCAAACGGTTTGTCGATTGCGTGTTAGTTCTCGGTTCCTCTCATTGATTTGTATAGGAGTGGATAAGCAATAGCCGCCTGTCGCACTATTCAAAAGTGGCAACCTATGGGCGAAAAAACAGGTTTCTGCGCATGACAAAATCGACGCAAAATGGAAAAACATAAGTCGTTTTTTCTTGTTAACCGTATTCTACAATGTATTTGAACCGCATTTAAAACGCAACGTCATCATTTGGGCTGCCAAGAAAATGTCTTGTTTTAAACCGGAGCGTCATGTCATGCCATCTGTCATCTCATATTGTTTGATTTAATTTTTATTTAGGATCTGTTTGTATTTAAATTTCGGTTTGATTTTATTATAAAGCCACGATGAACAAAGTAACAGCATTACTTCCACTGCTACTTAATGAAAATAATCATTTACCTTTATTGCTTGTTTATATGCAAAAGATCTAAGCCCTGGATGTTTTTATTTTTTTTCAAATACAATAATAGGTAGGCCATTATGCTATTTGCCTAGGTAAAAAATTTAAATTACCATTTTCCAATTGATTAGCCGTTTCCACATCCAGAGATAATAAACAAATAATCATCAATTTCAATTTGAATAATATGCCTTGCATTTCTAATTTTAGTTTTTCATTACTCATATATTAACAATAGCGTATAGTTATTAAATAACTAATTTATTTACATATATTTTTATATATACTAAAATAAGACAAAACATAATCCAGATTCAGTAACAACAAACCCAGATTTCGGACGTACATGACATATGACAACGACACGGTCAATAGAGAAAGATGGTGAAATGGTTCAAATGCATGTCCAGATTGTTTTTGAATACGGTTCAATACAAAGCAACCGCAACGTCACTATTTGACAAGAAAATACAATGTTTTCAAACCAGTTTGAACCGTATTAGCAAGAAAAAACGGCTATAAACAAAGAAGATACCGTTTTGTCATGCGCACTAAAACACTTGCCGTCTCAGCAGGCGTCGGTCAGGATCGAACTTGGCTTTTGTCTTTGACGTGTTTTCGTTTTGACAGCGCGGCGTTTTGAGTTAATAATTCGAGTTCGATTCAAGGCAAAATATCCGGGATTTCATATTTCAACTAAGTCTAATTATTATAAGTATTACTTATTTATACCTTATTGTTTGTTTCACTATGCTAACTGGGGCCCATTTCACAATCGGCAAGACTCCTCTACCGAATATTTGGTGAAATAATCACTTTCGAAGTCCGGGCCTGCCTATTTACCTTCACGGTGCAACAACTAGCTCCTACTAATTTTCTAATGCGCAAGTCCAAATAGAAATCTCTTTGTTTACATTTCGCGGTCGTAAATTTGCCATGTTTGGTCTATTTATTGCTTATCCACTCTTATACAAATCAATGGTTCCTCTTAATTGTTTTTAACTTAATGAATAATGTCGCTTTTTATCATAGATTATTTGACAGTTGCGGATTCGCACATGTTTTTTTATATTTTTTTTAAACTCAAGCAACTCGGTTTTAAATTACCGATAGCTCTGTTGCGGGTAGTTCGAGTTAGTTTGCAATTTTCTTTTAAGCCACTTGTGAAGTCGTTTTTAATAAACCTGCTTGTCGGTTGGGATATATAGTTTGCACTGGTTAGTTAGCATTTTTTTTTTAAATTACGTGCGAAGTAGTTTTACACTACCGGACTCTTGTTTGCGGGTTTGTACTAGTTAGTTTGCATTTTTTTTAAAGCCATCATAAAAATATACCTATCTAAATAATCCTCACTTTTTTGATAGATAATGAAAAAATGAATCGATTGGTAGGTACCGTCATATTTTATTTAGTTGAAAGGCAATACTATCTATGCCTATATTTGTATTGTAGATAAACAGTGTTGAAGTATTTTGGAATATATACTATTTCAAAAATGAAGCGTAAGGCGAGTTTATTTTGTCTAGAAACTGAGAGTATTGAAAATGTAATGGTGAAAAAACCAACTGTTTCTGGCTTTCAAACAATTTTAAAATGTGCAAATGAAAGAAATTACAATATTTTGAAAACAATTTTAGAATTAAAGAATGATTTATATGCCCGTTTCATATTTCTTGCAGACAATCGTTTTGTAGGACAAATAACATTATAAATGCCAATAGCGAGATGCAAGTGATGGGTCTTCATGCAGTATTCAAAAACCAAAAGAGCAGTCATATATAAAAAAAAATGTTTGATTTGTGGTAAATCAGGCACATTAAAGAGAAACCCTGTAGTTGCAATTTGCACAGGAACGGGTGCTAAAACTAGAAAAAAAAATTGATGCTGCGACTTTAAGAGAAGATATTGAAATACAAGGCAGATTATAGTTTTATGCAGATTTATTTGCAGCTGATGCAAAATATCACAAAATCTGATATTCGAAATAATATTAGCACAAGAAATATAAAATATGAGCTAAACAAACGAGCGCTGCCGGCCGGCACCGGTTTTGAAAGAAGAAGATAAGAAGAATCAAAGTGACTATCCGGAAAATACAAACCATGTCGCTGCGGAAGAAACACATTTTTATAGCAATCACGAGGAAGCTGATAGAAGGATTATTTTCCACATGATAACCTCCAACAAAAACGGTCAACTGGTAGTAAAGTGTGATGGCGCTGATGTACTAGTACTATTAATTTATTATTATGCTACTCACGAAAATCTAAGTAATATTAATGCCAAAGAAATATTTGTGGAAGCTGGTCATACAAATATGACAACTAACCAAAAGCGATATATTCCTATTCACGTCATCTCAAAAAACACTGGCAAATTGGCATGTGAAGGCTTACCAAGTTTTCACAGCCTGACAGAATGTGATACGCCCAGTTCATTTTTTAAAATAGGAAAAACAGGCTTGGAAAGTGTACTATAAAAATTGCGGCACTCACAAATTTGCTGAACTGGCGCCAGAAGAAGGAATAAAGTTTGCCATAAGATTTGTAAGTTTTTTATACAAAAATAAAAATGCAAATAATCTGATTGAAATTCTGTTAAACCTTACAAATGAGAGCAAAAAACAAGTTCAGGAATTGCCCTCTACAGAAGATAGTTTCAAACTACATGTACTTAGGTGAATTTATAAAGCAAAAATTCATAATAGATTTACGTATATTTTATTATTATGTGTAATTTTAGGTCACATTATCAGTCATTTATATGGGTCAATAGTCATGTTGGTGAGGTAACCAAAAATGATCCCTTGTTATATGGATGGACTTTAAATGAGGACAATTTTATAGTTCTAAAAATTATGCCTCAATCTCCAGTTCCAGAAGATATACGGCAAATTACTTCCTTATTATCCAATGACAAAATCTGCAACACACAAAAATGTCAGTGTAAAAAAGAAGGGGTATTTTGTAGCTCATATTGCAAAGGCAAAACCATTGTTTATACAGGGAAGACAATGGCAAAACGAATTGCATTAATATTAATCGCGACCTTGAAGAAAATCAAACTGAAGCTGGAGATACTGATGACGATACATTTTTCGATAATTTGTTTTAATTAATTAATAATATATGTATACCACAATTATCTATTATTTTTCTAAAAGTATTAGAATATTTTGTAAGAAAGTTAACGACTTACGATGTACCCTCACTCCATGGTGCAAATTACTAATGAAAACTTGTATTTAAAACATTACCGCGGCAGTGGGTGAAACAAGAGCAGCGGTCGATCGCGATGGAAAAAAACAGCCGTCCAGCCCGACGCAGAGGCACGCGTCCCGACGTTTAAAAGCCGCTACAGGTTTTATTTCTTAGAATAGACCACAAGTTAATCGAGACAAAATGAAGAGCATTAGATTGCGCAGTTTTTGAAAAAAAAAAACATTTAAATAGCGCTTTGCATAAGAAAGTTCTGGCGAGGTGAGTTTAAAAAAATATTGGCAATTTGTTGTCTTTTTAAAATATTACTGTTTTTTTAATATAATTTTACATTTTTTTTTAATATAGTATATACCAAAAGAATGGAAATTGAATGTGGAATAAAACTTAAAAAAAATTGTTGTTCTACCTTCTTTGGAAAAATAGTTATGAGTGTTCAAAGTGAAAAAAATAAAAAATCCTTTTTTTTCAGTTTTTTGCCTATATCTTTGGTCGCGACCAATGGAGAGAGTCGTCAATTTTCATTTTCTATGTAAAAAAACATGCTTTTTCAAATGGTGAAGGTCCCATTTGGTTATACCTCAGTTTTTTTTCTGTGCATCCTAGACCGGGCTTTCCGACGGACTATCAGTCGTGGACAGGAGTTACAAGGATGCTACCCCGCTCCTTGATAAGTTGGGAATCAAATACCAAATGCGTTATGGGCAATTTTAGCTGTATGTGCAAGAGGCAACTAGGTTCCTTATGGTTACAAAAAATGCGGGGGATAATAGAAGCTCGAAACGGTCACTTTAAATCTATTTTTAAATTCTTCGATCACAAAATTTACCTACTACACATGCAGTTCACCTCAAAAATCATCAACTTATATGCTCTGAAATTCTTAACCGTAATTACCAATACCATGAATGAGGCAAATGTTGAGCTACTCCAAGAAATTCTGCAAAGAGCTAATCTACCAAACGTGATAAAAGATCATTTTGAATATAAGTAGCTGCAACAAAGACGTGGCAGGTGGGTTACACTCAATCATAAACACATTTCAAATTATCCAGAACATAAGTTTGGAATATCTACAAGACCTTCCGATTGGCACGTACCACATTAATTTAGCCGCCTTATATATTCAAGATACAAGGCGAAGAGAGAGGCAGTACATGCTGATGACAACAATATTATTGACAGCATACGGACAACAGTATAGGCACTTTAGGCAAAGAAAATGAAGTACATGTTAGGGAGATGAAGCAGGAATTTTATACGTAATCTTTGGACTGGATTTTAGTTTTTATTTGTCAGATTTCCTCAAAATGAGATTAAAGGTAGTCGACGCTTAATAGTATTTCATGTTTTCGTAGTTTTTGGGCACCATAAGGAAAAACCTCCCAAATTCTCTTCGTAGACCATATTTTTTCGAGAAGCAGAAATTTTTATCAATATTGACTTTTGGTTCATAACCGAATTTTTTGGTCTTCTTGGGCCCTCTATCCGTGAACATGCTGTATATACCTTGATTCGCTAGTGACATGTCTAACATAACAAGTACTTAAAGTTATGACTCGCAGATGTTTGACTTCTTACACTTCAACTAACCTGAATTAACGATGCTTAGTATGACATTAGAAAGCGAAAATATTTAACCATAATTACCCTTGTTCGCGGCACGGAGTCGCTGCCGCATGAAGCGAATACCTTATTGTGTTCTACAATACGTGCTCGTCATTCTAACAATACTTGAATTGCCGTGTTATAAAAATATATAGTCTTGAAGACCTACTTTTGATCTTCGTTGTTGAATATAATTTACAATCTATTATTTTGTGTATTGATTGCATATCGTTTAAATATAAGTAATTCACCATAATGTTTGTCTTTGAAGTTGATGGTTAGATGAAATAGTATCCGGAAGTCCAATATTATTTCGGTATTCCTGATACGTGCTTTTATAGTTGTCAATTTTGAAGCAAAAATGTTCAATCATTGTGATTTTTAACTCAGCTGCTTTAACTTAGTTACTGTTTTCAATTTTGCTTAGAAGCTTTGTTTTTCCTTGAGAATATCCAAACTGAGTAATAGATTTCGAATTTAGATGAAATATGTCCAAATATATTTCTAGGAGTAAAACTAGAATTACGATGGAAAGTCTACATTTTTGAAGATATTTAGTTATAAAATGTAATTCTATCCAAAGCATGAATGTGTGGAAAAAATTAAATAACGGAGGGTGGGGAGGGTTGATACACTTAACTTTCATAGGCAATAAAATACACATATCATTATTTAACCTTATGTTTTCATGATCAATGGAAGTCTTAACAGTTAAATGATGCATATTTGTATAAAAGACTGATAAATTATGGTGCTTTTTTATATCACTGAAAAAGATACTGGTATGTGTCTCAATTCTCCCAAAGTTGCAGGGAGGATCGATACGGTAGTATAGGGTGGATTGATATAGTTCAAAGCAGAAAAATTTTACTGGAATTCCGATTTTATTTATTACTGAATGTAACAAAGGAGATAATAGATATATTTTTTTGTAGTGTTTGTACCGAAATATAACGAAATGGTGTTTCTAGTTAATATTAGAAATTATGGAAAAATCCACGGAAAAGGAATATTTCCCATTTATTTTGGCTTTACCTCCACACTGAAGTGGTTCTAGTAACTTAGTTACATCCACGGTCGGTAATAATGCAATGTCATAACCATCAGGAAAAACAAATTGGTGCCGGCGTGGTTTTCATCTCAAAAATTTTACCAGATATTCGTTGCTATCGTCAAGAGCAAAAATTTCGCCAACACAGTGTTTCAGCGTTTATTTGGTTGCCAACTTTACCAAAACACAATCATAGTTTGAAATGATTCCACTAACCCAATCATCTTCACGTTTTTCGTTATTAATCTGAGCTTCTATATCAGTCACCTCTGACGATTTTGATGAGTTCATCGAAATATCTATATTGGAATCTTCAGCTTTTTACATTCGGTACTATTTGCTTAGGCGTGCTAATTTCAAAACATATAGTTCTTTTAACTTCCTTGACTTTTACTTCCTGCCTGTTTACGGTCTCCTGTTTAATTTCCACCAGATTTGGTCAGTCCAAATTTTTGCTTTCACAGGTTTTCTCCCTTTTGCTTTTCCCCTGGGAGCAGCTTTTGGAAATGGGCGTACTTCCTCAGGCGATTTTAGTATGCCGCATTCTTGGTTAATGTCAATAACATAATTGATGAGATTTGGTGCTCGTGAAGATGGGCCCAGCGATGTTTTCTTCGTTTTCAGTATTACTTTCTAGTAAATTATCTTACTGAAATCATTGTTTAAATAAAGGAAATAAACAATGCTGAAATCGAGCATAGTATTTTCATTAAGTGGATTTTTGCGATCTGACCTCGGAAATTCTTCGTCCAAAAATAATAGGGCTTAGGTTATAATAGGGGTATATCAATGTAGCGCTGAACCCCTTTGCAATATTCATTGGTATAATGGCACGATGAAAAGCTTTAGCTATAAGAGGCGCGATATTCTGCAAAGACATTGTTGTGCCTGGGCTGGACACCATAAAGTTATCTGCTTCTTGATTATAATACGTTTTAAAAAGTCCATAGACAGCAACATCTAACGGCTAAAGTTGGTGGCTCGTATGCGGTGGAAGGGTTAGAATAACAATACCATCCGCTTGCAAAAATCAAGGCACAACCAGGAGACATGGCTCCGATGATTGTCTACCACTAGTAACACTTTACTTTCCTGAAAGCACTTTGAGAATTTGGCAAAATGTTCAAGATACTTTAGAAACGTTTCTTCTGTTTGCCAGCCTGATGACTGAGCTACACTCAGAGAACCAGGTGGTGCACCAAACAACATATATTATGTAGTTTCTGCCTTGGGAAAATAAAAAAGGCGGCATAAAAGGTGGTATGAAATTACAGGGCAGCACAGAGTTACAGTGCTACCTCATTCCGCAGACGTGACTTTCCCCACAAGTTTCTGTCCTCTTTTTGTGATAATGTTTCCAGGTTTATCAGATGTCTGAATGCCGGTTTCACCGCAGTTATAGATCGCCTCTGGGACTTCTCAAGCTCCAGGACTGTTCGCAACAAGTTATAAAATTCAGCAACAGTATGCTTTTTGAATGCCGGTAGACCTGGCTAGACTAGTTGCTTTGGACACTCTGATGCTCAGATGCGCTTGACGAGACATAAAGCCGCGCAGTCAATCTTTGGAAGTGACACTTTTGTATTCCCACAACTCAGGTAAGTTAATGCGATTTTCAACCGCAAATCTGAAAGCAAGCTCTTTCGATTCTCTTGTAGTTACTCCATAATTTATCTTAGAACCTGCCAATAGGTAACTGGCCAGAAAATATTTGGTTTGACGCAAAATTTGGTAAGTATCTTGTATCTTCACCCTCAATTCTGAATTTTTCGTAGGGGTCGATCCTCTAAAACATGTCCTTTTACTGCGCGTTTTAGTGTCTCAGGTGATACCGGAATACGGTTGGTCCCACGTAATTCAAAAAAACAAAGCAGCAAGGAGCTTCACATATTTTCTGAAAAGCTATTTAGTTGATTCTAAAGCACCTAGTTCTACCTGATTCCTTTTCATTACCTCTATTGTTGTTGTTAGTGTTTTTTAATATATTAATAATTGTATTGTGTTTCTTACATATTAAAATTCAAATTCTTTGTTCATGTTAATAATGTTAATACACTTTACACACGTCACAGTTTAGAAAATTCGGCAACATACAAATTTGAAATTAAAATACAACTACACTAGTACAAACAAATACCTTAAAATCTATGATTTAATAATTCATCGAAGGAATAAAATGAATTTGCACTCAACAGATCCCTAATTTGACTCTTAAATTTTGGAATTGGAAGTGATTTTGTTTGATGTGGGAGTTTGTTCCAGAATTTAACAGCCCAGTACCTAGTTGCTGTTTTACATCTCTTTAGTCGGTTGTAAGGAAGTATAGCATCCAATCTATGCCTTGTAGGATAGGAATGCATACCCTGGTAAGTTTCAATGCTTAGAAAATTCATCTTCATGTAGAGCAGGTTCTCAAAATAGAAACAATATGCCTTGGCAACTGACCAAAAGAATCTTGATCCGTTAGGACAGTTGAGAAACTTGTTCTAGATCTGCTGAAGAATTTATTTATTTATTTTCGACTGTCGGATTTTGGCGTCATTTGCGGTAGGCGGCAATTTTAGCATTGACCGCTCTTGAATAGGTTTTCCCAAACCATGGTTTACTGTTTGAGATACGTTTCATAGAAGAGGGGATGAAAGCTTCCATAGCAGCTAGGATAACTTGAGTTATGTTATCAGCAGATTCAGAGATATTTTTATCCTTAAAGCAGATATCTTTCCAAGGTAAATAAAGATAAAACTCGCGAAGATGACGCCCTTTTGCAGATTTGTAGCACCAAACCTTTTGGGGTACTTGTGGCTCCTGTGTTTTGATAGCAGGTTCAGAGTTGAGGAGGTAAGATTGTGGTCTGATGAGCCCGACGGAGGTTGGATAATTATGGTGTAGAGGTAAGGATTAGTTCTTTAAAATAGGTCCAGGAGGCTACCGAAAATCTTTTTGACTCTCAGGATCCTGGTAGGTTCGACAACCAGCTGAGTATGTCCGTGACTGATAGCAAAAGTCTCGGCTTCTCGTCCTTCATCGTCGTTTTTGTTAGAGTATTTCAGCCAGTCGATGTTATGTACGTTGAAGTCTTCTACTATAATGATTTTTGCCGTTGAATCGTTGATCTGCAGAAAATCAATTTGATTGTCTAGATTTGAGAAAAGCCGTTTATATTGGTGTTCGCTAGATGGTCTATACAAGCAACAAATGATATTGGTTGCCAGATATGTGCTAAATTTGAACCACATGACATCAAAGTCCTTAGGTTCGTAGGTTTCTTCTCATTTGCAACATAAATCGTCTCGTCTAAAACAGCTAATCCAGAATTATCTCGAAATCGGGAGTAAAGGTAATTTCCGGGTATATTCAAGTGAACAGTGTCGTGCTTGATTTCACTTTAGTTTTTAATAGAGCTAAAATATGAGGCTTATTTGAGGTCAGGTGCTGGTGGACCGAGTTAATATTTGTGCTGATACATAAGAGGTATTCCCATTTTTTACTTTGGGCAATCTTTATAGAAAATTATTTTCTCTTTCCCATTTGCCTTGTTTTTTATAACTGTGGCAACCATGACAAGAAATGCAATATTAGCAGGCACAGAACCACTAAAGTTGAAACTAAAAAAAAAAATAGTAATAGTGTGGTCCATTCGGAGTTTGGAAATCCTAGCTATATTTTGAAAAATATTTTTATTGCTTTTCCGGGAAAGGCGCGTTTTGCAAAATAAACCTTTTTATATCAATCATTCCGTATTTGTTCTAAATACTTTATGGCCAATAATCTACTTCATTTCCCTGGTAAAATTCCACGTAAATCAAATTTAAGATAATGTTAATTCATATTGCTAATGAGACATACTTTAAGGAGATTCAGTTACATTATTAGAGCTCACTTTATATTTATTTGTTTGGTAAATGGAATCCCGTACATTAAAAGCCCCCGTTAAAATTTGAAACTAGGTCACAAGTGCTGACCACATACAGAACTCTGATTCTTCTTTATATTTGCGATCATTGTTGGGCTCAATTGTGTTGCATCTGCGGCTTGCTGTCTCACATTCTCAATTTGAAGTTCGATTCCGTTTCGGACTTGTTCCTTTTTCAGTTGGAAAGAAGTCAATATATTTAAAATTTATAGCTTGCTATTGTTCATTAACCTATTAAATTTTTTTCTCGTCATTATTTAAAACTTTTTAAAATAACTTTTGGTAAGTTGACAAATCAATGTTTTTGATTGACAGTGACGGATACTCCAAATAACCAAGTAAATAAAAAAATATACTAAACAAAGATAAACAAAAACGACGTCATTACAAATGGGTATAATTCCGACTTTAGATATTCAAAGTTATCTTTACCAGTTTCAGACAGAACTAACACTTAAAATGTCATTATTAATTATTAACTAATAATTTAGCCGGTGTAGGAAAATTTGACAAGACATTGATAGTGCCGGTAATAATTAACATTTACATTTCTAAAATTATTTTTTAATAGAAAGCAATTGCTTTATACTTAGCTATAATCTTTAACTCTGAGTAACATTTCCTTATTTCATTTGGCTCTAAAATAAAAACTAAGGGTACTTTGCTCTTGGACTAATTATAAATTTACCTACTTTATGATCACTCTGTACATGTTAATCCTAGTTTTAATAATTTAATATATATTAGTTAACCTATATTTTGTGTTTTGTTGTTTATTTTTGTGGTCTGTGAAAATTGAATCAAGAAGTGGGAAAGGGGACAAAATATATATTTTTCTTTCATCTTAAACGAAAAGGGAAGGTTGAGACTTCAAGCACAATTGAAGATGCTGCCAAAGAATCAAGATTAATATCGAAAATTTTCGCAAACAATTTTAAGCCAAGGTTAACCTAAAAATGGAATGCGACGTGTGCGATCAGACCATCAAGCCAGGTTTGCTGTATAAATGTGATATTAGCAAGTGCTTAAGCTGCAAATCTTGTGGACAGTTAACGTGAGGACGTTAACTGTCCACAAGATTTGCAGTTCTAATAGATTGGAAAGCGGCATTACACCAAAAGAAAATTATAGTGGTCGTCTTTCTGGACTTCCGCAGAGCATTCGAGACTATTGACCGAACATTACTTATAGAAAAATAATTGAAGAGATATGGAATATAAGACACGGCGCTTAAATGGTTTAAAGAATACCTATCAGAACGGACCCAAGAAACAAGATATATGAGTGAAACTTCGGTATCGAGACAAAATATTTTTGGTGTTCCTCAAGGGACAGTACTGGGGCCCAACTTGTTCATTGTGTACATCAATGACATTGTTAAAACCCGAGAATAACAACCGCAGAGAAGCGACAACATAAATCCCGCCCAAAAATATGGAGTGGGAGGTAAACCGGCCAACTGTCATCTCCACGTGCTTTTCAGTTTAGTTTAGTCCGAGATTTGTTTAGTACAGTCGTCGACGATAAAATTTTTGCTTGAACGCGTTTCCTTTGGTTTATTATTGAAGTGCCTTCTTAAACGAGGGTAAAGTCAGAAAAAAATGAAACGCTTATCAAATTGAAACGCTTTTCAAAGTGAAACGCCTCTTTAATTAAGCATGTTCCAGTATAGCTAGAGGGCTGAAATTTTTAGGACATGTATTCGGGGTAAAATGACGATTCTGGATGAAAACCGTACATTCTCCCCCCCCTCCACCCCGTTCGGCCAGGAGAGGGGTGAGAAGAAAGAAACTAAAATAATTCATTTGGGTAGAACGGGAAGAGCTATGGGGTCGAAATTTTTATGGTAGGTGCGCCTAATGGGGGGGCTACCTTTGACCATATGGGAGGAGGTGCTCTAATTTAAGGGGGGATTTTGGGGGAAAAACATGTTTTACCGATCTCTGCAACGGAGCCTCGGATCGAAAATATGACGAGTGATGACCCCGTATCACGGGGTCATCAGTGGGGGTGGAAATTATACCCCACCTCCTCGGATATTAAAATTGATTATAACGTATAGGAACCGGTTCAATAAATGACTAAAATAAGTTGAGACTAAATGAAACTAACCGAAAGTTGATTCGACGACTAACTCAAACTAACCAAATCTATTGAAATTGGTTATAACTTATCGGAACCGGTTCAAATGATTAAAATAAGTTGAGACTAAGTGAAACTAACCGAAAGTTGAATCGACGACTAACCTAAACTAACCAAATCTATTAACATTGATTTTAACGTATCGGAACCGCTTCAAATGACTAAAATAAGTTGAGAATAAGTGAAACTAACCGAAAGTTGATTGAACTACTAACCCAAACTAACCAAATCTATCAAAATTGATAATAACGTATCAAAACCGGTTCAAATGACTAAAATAAGTTGAGACTAAGTGAAACTAACCGAAAGTTGATTGGACGACTAACCCAAACTAACTATATCTATTAAAATTGATTATAACGTATCGGAACCGGTCCGCATGTAAAAGGTCAATCAGTTACACGTACTATTAACATATGTCAAAAGAAACAAATAATTATGTATATACGAATATGTCATGATAGATATATCGTTATAATATTGTAATATGTCAAAATGTAAGTTAAAATATTGTAAATTCATTCCTTATTAAAATACGACTATGCACGATTCTGTCAATCAAACGTTTTAAAAAAATGTCAAATGTGGCAGATGAATATATTCGTCAATATTTCCCTTAATATAACAGATATCGAAAAAATTGTTTAACAAAACATTTGTATTTTTCGATGCTCTATCGTTTGGAAATAAAATATGACACGTAAAACTGTCACATTTGACACTTGCAGCTGTCAAATTCGTTTATATTAATCTGACATATGTCAAAATACATTGTTAACATTTTGACATATATTATTAATCATTAAAAAATGTAGCTAATTTTATGTTACATATTATGGGTTAATACGACAGTGAGAGATGTTACATAAGTTTTTATTTTTTTACCACTACTTTAAAGTCGTCATTTTATATATGCCATTTTTTTTAAATAATATGTCTAAATTATTCATTAAATATATATTATTATGACGATCTTCTTAAATTAACCCATTGTTTTATGCTAACTGTTTGTGTAAATGTGAACATCATGATCCAGTATTTCTTTGTCTTATCAATTGTATAGTATTACGCTATATTTTATATGATAACAACCATATTTGAACTTGACACATGAAAACAATGAAAAAATGTTATAAATGAACACGATATATGTTTCAGATATATTTTCACTTATCTATAGAATAATGACAGTTGGAACAAACTGGTTTGTGCAGAAAAATATGTTTTGAATTTCTCTACAATATATCTTAATATTTTTTTTCGATAGGACCTTTAATAACAATGTTATTTCGAATAAATCGTAAATGAATCGAACTCTTTCGGTTTCCTATTGTATTTCATTAATTTTTTCTCACTTAATTATTAACTAAACAGAAACATACGACAATTTTTGTATAGCTTTTATTACTCTATCAATTACCGATTTTTAATTTAGAAGAACTCGAACTTTTTTCAAAAATGTTATGAGACAATGACATTACAACGATATATCCATCATGAAATATTCGTATACATCATTAGTTATTTCTTTTGACATATGTTAATAGTACGTGTAACTTTTTACATCTGGAACGGTTCCGATGCGTCGTAATCCATTTTAATAGATTTGGTTAGTTTGGGTTAGTCGTCCAATCAACTTTCGGTTAGTTTCACTTAGTCTCAACTTATTTTAGTCATTTGAACCGGTTCCGATACGTTATAATCAATTTTGATAGATTTGGTTAGTTTGAGTTAGTGGTCCAATCAACTTTCGGTTAGTTTCACTTATTTTCAACTTATTTTAGTAATTTGAAGCGGTTGCGACACGTAATAATCAATTTTAATAGAGTTGGTTAGTTTGGGTTAGTCGTCGAATCAACTTTCGGTTAGTTTCAATTAGTCTCAACTTATTCTAATCATTTGAACCGGTCCCGATATGTTATAATCAATTTTAAGAGATTTGGTTAGTTTGGGTTAGCCGTCGAATCAACTTTGGGTTGGTTTCACTTAGTCTCAACTTATTTTACTTATTTGAACCGGATCCGATACGCTATAAACAATTTTAATAGATTTGGTTAGTTTGGGTTAGTCGTTTAATCAACGATACGAAAATTTTGTAACGCGAGACGAAAACATAAACCATCTCATGATGCGACCTTGAAAAATCACTCACATGAAACCAAAGAAGTATTCACTTTAAAAAAGGTTAGAACGCGACAAGTCAGTAAACTCTGAGTTAAACCGTTAAATCCTAAAAGATATCTACTATTCATAATACATTTTTAATAAAGTAAATAATAAACATGTAATTAATTACATGTTTTATCAGTGTATAGCATTTCTTTTCCCTTCATTACTTTTATCTCACTGTATTAAACCGGCCATCTGTCACATATGACAAATTGAACTTGGCTCTCCAACTTCAAATGTGCCGACGGGTTTTGGCGCTTCTCTGCGGTTGTTATTCTCGGGTTAAAACTATGAGTAAGTGTAAAGTTCAGCTTTTTGCAGACGATACTCTATTATACCTAGTTGGAGAGAATGTGGATGTAGTGGTAAAAACTATGAATGACGAGCTGGTAGTGCTGTCTGTATAAGTGGCTTACGCAAAATGGCTTAAGTTTAAACATAGAAAAAACGAAATTTATGATAATAAAAATCAGATACAATTCCATGCAAACTAAATCTCATGCAGGTGTTACTGTGAATGGCCAGAATGTAGAACAGGTGGATCAATGCAAATACCTAGGCGTTGTGATTGATGAGCAGCTAACTTTTTCACATCATGCTGAATACGTAACAAAGAAAATTGCAAAGAAAGTTAACCTCTTGGGAAGAATAAACGCTTATCTTAGTGAATGGTCCAAACTAACAATCTATAAAGTGATTATTTGGCCACATCTAAATTACTGCTCATCTATCTTGTTTCTGCTAAACAACACAGAGACAGATATACTGCAAAGAAAGCAAAACCAAGCTATGCGGTATATTCTTGGATGCAATCGTTACACTAGTGTAAACTTAATGTTGGAGTTAACTGGTATCCTAAGTGTAAAACAAACAGTCTTTTTGAACACAATGATTCTCATATATAAAATAAAACACGGTTTGTGCCCTGATCATTTATTAAGAAATACTCGTTACATAACGGATATACATAGCTATCAGACACGTGCTAGAGAGGACTTTTATGTATCCACGGTTTCTACGAGTTATACTCAGAATCATCTCTCCCATAAAGGACTTATCCAATACAACAATCTGCCCCCTTGGGTGAAGGAGTCTGGTACACTGGGGATCTTTCGAAGGACATGCACTGAGTACTGTAAGGACAAGCTGACAATATAAATGTTTATTAATGTGTGATTATGTAAATTGTATGTTGCCTTTTCTTCATTTGTTTTTCCTATGTATAGTCTCAATATTGTGCTTATTGTTACCAAATGTACCGACATAAATTATCAAATGTATGTTATCTGTTAGCATGTGCTATTACTTATTAATAAATAAAAAAATATATTCAGGAAGCAGAACCTTTTATAAAGAGTAAATTTTTTTCGTAAAATTAACAATAAAAAGTTTTCAATAGTAGAAAACTTAAGGGGACACACTGCATATAAGGACTTTCGTCTGACTTGCTTTGAGCCTTTGGGAGGCTGTGCAATATGACAAATCGTCATCTGTCTCGTGCTCTAAAGACAAATAATCATACGTTAACTCCCACATATTGCATCTGCAAAGAATATCGCACAGCAAGCAGTTCTAGGAAAGATCATCGTCGTAATTGTGCCATCATGTCAAGAAAAAAAATAATTATTATTATTTTTGTGGGTCATAAAATATCAAACTAACCCAAACTAACCTACATTGAAAACAACGAATATTTTTCCCCGCATTCTGAGACATTTAAGGATGAGCTTAATGACGCAATAAAACACAAATGATACCTGTATATTTAGAATTTGATAAACTTCTATGCTGCGTCTATATGTAGAATCCATAAGATCATCGGCAAACGGTAAATTTATCATCCATACGGATGTAGGCACGTTTAAAATTGCAAATTATTTCATAATATTGTTACAACTGATTCAGTGATGCTAACGGGATTTTTATGAGAATACTTCCTTGACCTTCAAATTTAGTTGACCCAGTTCCTGGTTCGAATTGAGGTTTTGGATATAATTATTAATATACCAAACAAATATACAAATTAGACCTTAATGATGTAAGATTCAGCCTCGCATTACGGTATGTCTATATGTTTTTAGGTTTCGTTTCTTTGTTCGATAGAAAATATATTCAGTACGCTCTGAAGGTGCTAATGTCGACTAACAACATCATATGAAATTGAATATGCTGTTGGTTTACAGGTCTGTGGTTTGCAGTCTTTTGTCTCAGAGTATAATGTTTAATTCAAGTCTAGTACATTTTTATCATTTGATCCGCGTTCAGGGTGGTTTAAACTATGTATATGTAAAAATATTTATTGCATATTAAAAAATTAGTTTAGAATGTTATGACAATAGAACTGTTTTAATGATGATAACTGTCTTTCTCATCATTATATTATCTTGCATAATTTTTCTAGCAGTTTTTCAGATATATTCAGGTTTTTTCTTAAAACGGGGTACTATATTTTTCCATGCAAATAAATTTAATATGTGATATCTTCTATAAAAAGCGTTTAAAACTATGTTTTGTTCCTGAATGGTTCAGGATTTGATATAGTCAATTAATTATTATTAAAAATTGTGTGTTAATAAAATAGTTCCTACAAGTAGGCCTACTGGCTAACATTAAAATTGCAGAGAAGTCATCATATCTAGTCGAATGCTTTTGCCATAAGCATACCATGGAATAGGAGCCCAGTAAAAGTGTTGATTATTTTATCGCCCGTAATTTCGTATTTAAGATTAATGGTCTCGTTGGACGACTGGAATTCCGAGTCCCAACTCGTCGTCTTCAGTGTATTGTGTATCCAGTGTTGCCAGATTAGGCGATTTATCGTAATTTAAGCTAAATCTCACTGTAGTTTGCCACACATTTTTCAATGACGATTACGATTTCTAAAAAAATTTATGCCGCAACCCGTAAAATACTCGTCTTGGATTACCTTTTCAAACCGGTTATCCGATAAGGACAGGAGTATAGTGTCCAAAAATGCGCTTTTTTGGTTGACAGGTAACAAGCAATTGTCAGTTTCGCATATTTTGTTTTTATTTAGTGAATTTTAGTGATGTGCAACTTGGATAGTTTAAAATATCGAATAGTATCGAATATTAAACCACATATATCCAATACTTTTTATGTGGATATTGACTTGGATACGCTTATTGTTTTATGAAGTATTGAAAAAATTAATATTAAAATAATATTAAATATAAATAAATATTTATAACCCGGAAAGAAGATATATAAAAACCGGAAAGTGAAACATAACAAAGTCAAAACCTTTAAGAAAATAAACGTTAGGAACCTAATAACCTAATTATTCTCTATAAATGTATAGTTCCATTTAAAAACATAATTTTTTGAATTTGGCTTTATGCGAGATCTTCTGCCTAAGACTATGAGCTCTGCTTTGGAAAATATCCTCTCACCAGGTACCGATTTTACTAAATATACTTAACGCCACCACAAGACACGCCCACCGTAATACGTCAGCACTAAATATACTGCGCTCCAGCAAAGGGCTTGGTGGAAGCAGATGTATAGAAGTTTGGCTCAAGTGAGAATGCGTATTTTTGTGAATTGATGTTTTTTGGGTTAGTTAGTTTTTTGACATGCATTGGGTTAGTTTTTGTTGGTTGCGTCGCGTAGCCAGGCAAGCGAGTGGAGGGCATTACATGAAGAGAAAATGTAAAAAAAATTACATTACAAATTACATTTCGAAAATAGGTGAAAAAGACTATAATATACCTGACATATTCCGTGTATGGACGTGTCTTGTGCTAGCGTGAAGTTAATTTTGTAAAATCGCGTATACGTCAGGTATATTATAGTATTTTTCACCTACTTTCCAAATGCAAAGAATGTTTACATTTTTACTTCATGCAATGCGCTCCACTCGCTTCGCTGGCTGCGGGACGGAACAAACAAAAACTAACCCCAGGTAACCCAAGGCATGTTAAAAAACGAATTAACCCAAAAGAAAATAAATACCAAAAACTTTCAAGGGACGAGCGTCGAAACTATTGCCTCGCATTCTCACTTGAGCCAAACTTCTACAGATCTGCTTTCTGCTGGCCAAGATCACACCAAGTCCTGTGCTGGAGCGCAGTATATTTAGTGCGATGTGCTGGCGCCGAGTATGTCGAAGATTTTTAAAGCTGACGTATTACGGTGGGCGAGTCTTGTGCTGGCGCTAAGTATGTTTAGTAAAATCGCCACCAAGTATAGATGTCGCTACAACAGAGAAGTATTTTTTGCAAGGCAAGCTAGTCTTGGATAAATTAAAAATTAGGTAATTCCCTGTTTTTCCCACACATTTTATTCTTCGAGAATAGAGTTATGGCTCCTAACTCCCTTTCTTACTCCTTCTTAATCTTTTAAATGCAATTATGTTGATCAAATGTCACTTAACAAATGCTGAAATAATTTAAGTCGAACTAAATATGCATTAAATAGGTTTATATTCCAAATAATGTATGAAACTAACTTTATCGAGCCAGCTGAGTCAAGTCCTAATGGTCAGAACGAGGCAATTCTGCAAATTCGTAACAATATAAGTTTTTACACATATAAATTTAAAAGATTTATTGTTATTCTGGTATAAATATATTGTTATAGCTGAGATCTCTATCTTAACTATAAAAATATGGTAATAATGTATAAAAATATATTTAATGTGGTTGGGCGAATTTTGGATACTAAAACGTGTAGTAAAATGATAAACAAAAAAGACTTACTAAAAATTTTAAACATATAAAAGGCATTTTCCAATTTCTACTTTTGCGCCAAATGCGATTTTCGGTGACAAATAAGCCAATTTAAAAAAATCTAATCTAATGTCTCCCATCGTTAGTGTTATTTTCTTGCATTTTTCTGAAATCGGAACTATTTGTATGTTTTTAAAAGTGCGGGAAACTTTTACCTAATATTTCGTTGTATATTAACGTATACAATTTATATTGTTAGGCGTATTTTTAAATACATAAAACCGAACTTAGATACCTAATGCTTTTGTGTAATATCTAAATGTGAGTCGCTCGGCCAATTTGTTTACAGCCCACACCCACCTTAAGCCTTAAAGAAATAATTCATATATCTTCTGTAGTTAAACTTGATTCAGAAAGCTTACATACTTTTATCAAGGCTATATAGAAAATTTAGAAGAAATTGGCTAAGTAATTTTTCACCTCGGAATGAACTCAGTATAGTCTTCCCCCATCATATTGCCCGAGAAAGACCATTATCTCACTTTTTGACACTGTTCATTTACGGAAATGTATTTTTATCAACTGACTAACTAAACCTTAGCAAGCATTTTTCCAGCTCGATTTTGAGACAGACCAAAAAAAATGTGCTTCATTTTCAGTGGTCGAAACACTTCATGAACTAGAACGGAATGCGCGAATGCGGGAATCTTAAGACATAGGTATTCCCTTAGATCAAAGGTTTTTTTCATTAGAAAGGCAAAATGTTAAATTAACTGTCAAAAGTTGTAATATATTTATTATAGAGGCTTTGAAAGGTTTTTATTAAGAATTTGTCATCAATTTGCAATTAAATACTGCGGGGTCCTTTGGATGGAGAAAACA
Source organism: Pissodes strobi (assembly GCA_016904865.1). Taxonomy (NCBI): domain Eukaryota; kingdom Metazoa; phylum Arthropoda; class Insecta; order Coleoptera; family Curculionidae; genus Pissodes; species Pissodes strobi. Next base: position 221,927 of record MU182302.1, read on the forward strand.
CACTAACAAATTTAACATTACTATTATCTATTATGACGCCTTTATACCTATAGTGACATTATACCACCTACCTATCTTGATAAACCGGATATTCAAAGGTTTTTGCTTTGAATTTTCATTTTTTCTTACAAAAAATCGAATGAAGCTCTTGTGTTAAACGCAAGTCCTTAAATATTTTTTAAGTATGCAGAAAAAGGTAAGTAAATTGCATTTGAGTTTTTGATTTAGAAAAACATTATTAGTCATAATAGTCGCGCTTAAATTAATATTAGCCCAATTACGTTTCAAACCACATATAAAAATTTACAATTACAAAAAAAAATATGTGCCTCACCTTTATAAGCACAACTGAAGTAAAACTTCTGAAAGAGATATTAGAAATGGAGTTTTTATTATTTTTTTAAGCTTCTTTGTCTTAACTTTTGCCCCCGGTTTCGACACATTTTTTTTTATTTTTCTCCCTTTTTTTCGCCGAAAACCGCTTTTTCTCTTTTTTTTTTGTTTATTATTTTTTTCTTTATTTCGTTTTATAATACTTTTATTAACTTCTCGAATATTTTTTCCTTTAGTTTTTTATAATTATTTTGTCTTATTTTATAATACTTTTATTAACTTTCCGAACACAAAAGTTTTTGATTAATTTTTTGAACGCCACGAAGAAAAGGGAATATGTGATACTTTTATTAACTTTCCGAACATTTTTTAAATTTTTTTCCGATTAATATTTTTTTTTCATAAAACATTTATTTTCTTCCCTTTTTTGCCATCTTCGACCTCGTAGCTGAACTTCGCCTTTTTTCGCCGAAAACCACGTTTCTCTAACTTTTTTTGTATTAATTATTTTATTCTTATTTCGTTTTATAATACTTTTATTAACTTTTCGAACAATTATTTACGTTTTTTTCAATTTTTCCCCATTTCCCCAAATTCCCCCACTGATGACCCAGGTCATCGCGTGTCAGTTTTTCGATCCGAGGCTCCGTTGCAGAGATATGGCAAAAAACATTTTTTTTCCAAAATTCCCCCTTAAATTACGGCCTCGGGCCCCCCGATAGGGTCAAAGGTGCGGCGCAAATAACATAAAAATTTCGACGCCGTAGCTCTTCCCGTTCTCCCCAAATTAAGTTTTTCCTTCTCCCCCTCTCCTGGTCCTACCCCGAGGGTTGAAATTTTCAGGACATGTAGTCCTGAAAATTTCAAGCCCCTGGCCATATTGGAACCAGGGTATAAATAAGATATTATTTGTTCTCTGCTGCAACATGCTTAATTAAAAGGGCGTTTCACTTTAATAGCGTTTCATTTTTCTGACTTTACCCGCGCTAAAGGAGTTTCACTTCAAAAAACAAGTTTTTATTATATATTTTTGAGAATTTTGCATCGAAAATTATACTTAACTGTGAAATTTTAATAGAAATTGCACATTTAAATATACGCCTCTAAATAGCTTTTGAGTATATTTGACGACGTCACGCGTAAGCCGTCAGGCGTTTCTGCCAGCCAATTATATTGCTTTCACAATAATAAAATGTGACAGTGGTAATCGAGAAGATATATTTGTTCGATTCACCGACTTTTTAGGAGACACCCAACAAACAATTTCGTCAAATCATAAATGTGTCGGGAACAAAATAATATAGGTAAAAGTTCTTACAAAATATAGAGTTGCGGAGCTTTTTAACATACGAAAGGGGTCATGCATAACTGTATTTAATCATCAATAATGTCTCAAAAAACAATATGACGTAAATTTACTTAAGCTGGATTTTCGTTCTTGAGAAGAGCTTTAATACCATAAAATATTGCATATTCCGGTTTTAAAAATAAAAGCGCCTTCTTGTTTACGGTTTTTTTGTGGTTTAGCATATCGTGTTCCACTATTCTTATATTACCGAGCATAAAAAGAGTTAAAAAATACTATATTTTAGGCCTTTAAATTTTTTGTGTCCAAATAATCGAAATAAGGAGAAGTTACACTTATACTAAATGGGCCTGGTTTCCCTACAGGAACCTGATAACCACAATTACTCCTCGTAAGCCTTAACTCTAATCTGCCATATTTTACATCGGAATTAATGTCACTTGCAGTATTGCTCATGTAAAGGTCACAGCGTTCTCTAGAAAGATTTATACTGGCTACGCAGCAAACAAAAGGTGTTATAATCTGCAGCATTATTTGATTGCTTGGACCTTATGTGGGCTATTTTCTTTTGAAATATGAAGTTTTTTAGATCAGTGGAAAACCAAATTGGAAACATAGCCCACGAAAGACGTCGTTTCACATGTACAAGCATGTCAAAAGAGTCCAAAATCGCAGAATAGAAGTTACGAATACTCTCATTCAAGATTGTAGACAAATTTAAACAAAAAAAAAACAGTCATTGATTTAACTAAAGTCTGCATTATAAAAGAAACAATTTGCAGGATCTCAATATATTGTTCCATTTAGATAGTTTGATAACACAAATGATGAATGGCATAGATCACAACATACCAGATCATCGCATCCAACAATTGACTGATGCTCAAAGTTGGCAAAGCATAAATCTAAAGTTGAGCTATATCAATATATTGAGATAATCCGAAATAAGCTGTGACATCGCACACTAAAATTTCGTTAGCAGATCCAACATTACACGGTAATAGGCCTAAAAATTTCCTCATTATAATCACCTATAACTAACACATTCTCAAACATTTTACTGGCATGAGCTACTGATTGTAAGTGAGATTCATAGATGATAAATCCATTGCGGGCGGGATATAAACCCAACAAATACAATGCATTGAGTCACCCACCGTCACTTACATCCACACCTCCTTAACTGCATGGTTTTCAAGAACAAGGCGATCCGATTTATAAAGATTATTTAAAGCCGCGAGAACACCACCACCACAGCTATTTTCAAAGTTCGTGCCCGTATGGCACACTGTATAACGTGAATCGAGGAATTGAGCATCACCGACATTAATGACTCAGCAGCAGTTGCAAAAAGAATGTCATTAAACTTTGTTTTCAATCATCTAATATTTTGGCATACAATTGTATCATATTTTAATGCACTTGACCTCCCTGCTCTCTGTTCGAAAGCATGCTGCACCAGCATTCTCAACGGGCCACCAGCTTTTAAATCAAGCAGACTTTTCAAATGTGATTCCTTAACGCCAATCTTAAAAGATTCTACTTCATTATTTGTGTACAGTACAAAGCATTTTGTATTAGAAATGAGAAGCTGCCTACCCATATAGTTGGTTATACAATTGTCAATGTTTGCTGTCTAGTGTCGGAATGTCCAGACACTATTTGTTTTTCAGCTGCTGAAGTTTTTTTATCCAAGCGCAGCATTTTTCGAGAATTCCTCCATGCTTACGTTAACTTCACACATCCACGCGTCGCACGTAAGGTCAGTACGCACTGAAGGCGCAAAAGCCTCTCCAATCACGCTGGAAACGAGTTTCCAGACAATCGCATTTGGCTTGACAATATCACCCTTAAGCAGGACAACATTATTGGTAGCTTCTATTAGCTCTGTTTTAAGAGTATCTCGGCCTGCCAAGAAGCTGGTCGTTGGCTCTTGGATGCCAGCAAACCCGTCGTGAAATGAACCGCCCAGGGCATCAACCTTTTGAACTATTTTGTTTCAAAGTTTGCTGTACAGTGAATAATTGAAAGCATCCTGCGTCTGATACCACACCCTGGTCATACCACTAACCATCTTTCTCTCCACTTAGTGACGGAAGCCATATAGGTATTATATGCGTAAAACATGATTCTAGTCTTCATCTGTTCGCATTTCAATATTATAAGAATTTGCCTTATTTCAGTAGGGAAATGAATACAAAACGCAAAGGAGGCAAATGCACCATAACACATCTAATATTCAAATATCTTACACTTCTTGACTGTTATCTGGCATGATATGAAAAAAAGCTCGGGCAAAACTAGAATGAAAATGTAATAATTATTCTTAGTAGCCTAGAAACAGTAGTTCTACGACTTTACTTTTTATGGCGAAATAATATGCCTTGTAACGTTGCAAATGTTACAAAATCCGCTAGTCCGATTTTTCCCTTTTACTCGTTGATTTGTGTGGTCGATATTCTCGCTACCTTACATCTCCCTACCTTACTTCCGCTGTTCCAAATTGCTTAAAAGATGAATCCGTTTGAAGCGCCCTCTTGACAGATGTCGATAATATGCTTTTTGGGGGAAGTGATGGGCCTTCTCTCCTACACGCTCCAATATCTGAAATTGTCGTTGTTATTTTTGACCATCAGGTCTAATTATCGTCTGTTCTTGTAGTGAAATTAATTGGCAAACATACTGCCAGGTGTAGTTTCTGAAATTATCGTTCGAATTGTCTGATACTGATAAAGATGTTTAACGAACATTGGGGTTCCGCGAACTGATCAGTTCGAGCCCAGAAGCGGAGCGAGCAACAAAATGCCAGATGCGATTCTGGCGAAACGTCGTGAAGATGAAGAATTTCAAGACGAACGAATTAACACCCGAAATACTGTTTATACATTTTCCACCATCCGTGAAAACCTACAAACTAACATAAATATATATATATATATATATATATATCGAGCAGAGAATTCATCTTATTAATGTCATGATAATGAATTGATTTATTTTTACTGTAATTGGCTGTAAGCCTTATAGCAGTAATTTGTTTCACATAACTGCTATTTGCAATTTTAATTTTTGGCCTTAATACTGGTATCGAATTAAGCTCAATTCGTTTTCCCCGTATATATACTTACTTTATAGAATAATTCATTGATTTAATAGATCTCTATTAGCTGCTTATTGATCTATTGATATTATCGCTGCCATATGCTAAATTCAGATTAGTTTGTTTAATAAATATTGCTTATTTTTGGTACTTTATGGCTAACGGCGATTAGTCAGGGCCTCTAGAATCCAAGGTTTAGTTTAAACTAAGCAATCTTAAGAATTTAGAACCTAGATTAAAACTTAGAAATTTGATTTAATAGTCTAATCATTTAGACCAGACAACTCTTCTCATAAGTTTATGGGCGATACCCTAAACTCAACTTAATTAATGGCTTTTAATGAATTTAAGTAAGCTTTTCGTATTTAAATAAATAGTTTAATTAGAATCCAGATGTTTATTTTGGTAAGCTATCGTCAATTTTCATAATATTCTTGTCTAGGGAAGGTTTCCAAATTTTACTGCCCTGATTTTAATGTGTAAAAATTATTGATAGAATAGAATTGACAGGAGTTGGCACTGGTACCCGCCTCTGCCACTGCAACCTATGCAGGTTTATTATAGCACTCCGAACCATGCGTAGAGGACCTCATCCAGTCTGGTCTTCCTAAACAGACTCCACAAATGGAGTACCGGATCCTCCATGTACCTTGCAGGTCCTGGTTTGGTCTCTTCTAGCCTTATATGCCTGAGCCTGCAGATAGCCTCACACTCGCACCACACGTGTTTTGGAGTTTCCTCGTCTTCCTGACAGAACCTGCAACGGGTTTTATCTGCCAGGCCGATCTTTTCCATGTGTCTGTTAATTCTACAATGCCCAGTCAGCTGACCCACTAGTATTTTTATCCTCTTGAGACTCCTCTTGAGTAGATCTGTCGTGAACTTTGGGAAGCCGTGTTTTATGAACTGTTTGGCCTATATAGTTGCCCCGGTGTTTATAACCACCAGTTTAGAGATTGTTTGTTTATCTATCCAGCTTTTAACTGCTGTTTGTCTCGTCTGATCTCATTTCGAAGAGATATTTCATCTCCTCGCTGTCCTCTAGTTTCCAGCTTGTGGGCCTTCCAAAAATCATTGATATGTTCCTGCTTAAAAATTTAGTGGCTTCTTCACCTAACTAATCTTTAATTATTGTTAAAACCGCCGAGTAACACCTGACATATGGACCGCCTGTTAAGTAATTAGCAAATAGTGCTACATAATTGGCACCCTACACTTAAGGGTGGTCACAGCCTAGGTATTATTATCTAGTCTGGATTTCGCGATCAATGCTATCCAGCTTACGACTTAAAATTTAACATCGAAGACGCTGCATACGTTATACAAGACATAAGTTACAACTTCCTACCCGTCAATCCAATACTAAATTTTATGGAAGCCCCCGAGTACAAAGAGAAGAGGAGAGATTTGTGTTTTTTCATAAAATTTATTTCAGAACATAACTTGCCATTATTGTCACGGTTCTAGGTCAAATTGATGAAGAACAAAAACGCCAACATGCAAAGTTAAAGTCAAAGGTTCCATTCAAAAGGTCGACAGTCAACCATGCGGCAGACATTTTTATGCGTGCAAATGGGTCACTGTCATTTATTAAATCATAATTTTGTTAGATGTACGATTATGAGATATTTAAAGCTCATAATATTTATTATTATAGTAAGAATATTAAGAATACATGATGTTCTTATGAGAAGAAAAAATGACACCCAATTGGCAATGTTTGATGTGGTTTGATGTTCTGTCGTAAAATTATTCTTGTTTCATAATAAAATGAATGTATATAAATTTAGATTTATTATTTTAATGACACATGATACTCAAATATAAAAAAACTATAATACGACGGAATATCCTATATTTTTTTAATATCTCAAAAAACTAAAATAAAGAAAACAGGAAAAATTAAGAAATAAGCGGCTTAGGATTTGCTATTTATGAAGGAATGCAAGATATATTCCACGTATGATAGCTTTGAATAGTGGAGTTTTAATGTTTCGATTATTATGCTAAATAAGCATAATAATTGCCATGAGCATGCTGAAAACCCATTAGAATATTGAGTTCATTGAAGTACAAATAATGGTGCCCTCCATTTTAACACAAACGTGATAAAAACGTGCGCCAAATTCGTGCGAAGGACACAAAAGGAGGACAGAAAATTTGCATTTGATAATTAACACTCATATAATTCTCTTGATACATAAAAAACTATAATAAATATTTTATTGAGGCAACAGGTGAGGATTTTATGCACGCTTCTTACGATTATCATACAAATATTGCTACATTAAATGCATTTTTCTCCCAACCGATGCGATGCCTAAGAAATTGAGCATTTAAGAAAAAAAAACAATTAAAAATCTGCAACGGGCATTGATGGAATCTCTGACGGAGTGCTTAATACAGTCTGCCATGTAAAATCAGAAACATTGCGCCGCGCCGTCTTGAATATATAGAGTTCATACAAATGTGTTTAAACTCAAAATTTTACTATTTCATTGCTGAATTTTTGCCTGATTTACTGAAGGTATCTAAGGGTATTCATATATTTAAGCAGTCTAGTTTTGATATTGGCAATTAGTGACTTATTCTCTACTCATAGCCAAAATGAAGCTACATTTGTCATGAGTCTAGCGAAATTTTTAGAACACTTTCTATTATTACCTAAAATTTAGCATGGATTTCGAAAAGGACGGTATATTATATCTACTATTGATAGCTGGATAGATCTTATATGATGCATTAAATAATAAGCATAACGTAGTTAGACTCTTTTATGATCAAATGGAATGGTTTCTCCATTGAGTGAAGGTAGTCTTAGATTTTCCAGACTTTTTTTACTTTTTACGGTGAACGGTACTAGGCATAACTATTTTGTGTGGGTTCACAGACAGCTTTCATTTTCACACCAATTATAGACCACGGTTAGCACCACTTGAAGATCCTCTGAAATGATTTGTAATTTCAATTGGAAGACCACGTGGACATATGCCAACAATGTTTTATGTTCAGTCAATTAATCTAAATGACTGAAGTCAAATTAATCTAAATGACTAGTTTCATTTCATTTTCGGTTGGTATTCTCTTCTTTCTTTTATTGTTAAAGAAGGATGAAACCATATTTGTGGAGTACTACTCCCACCAATCGAATACTTGTCATTTGACGCGTGGGAGGGAAACAACAGGTTACCGGCTTTTTTAAATTAATTATTAGGCAATGCCAGTTACGTGCGTTTTTCGTATCTTTTTGTTATTCCTGATCAAATAATTATTAGAATAACTCGATTATTTTAAAAGTCTTGCGTTCCTTTGTCAGTATCCGGTAAGATATAACCAGTGCCAGTATATAATTATTATTGTTTCTATGATCTGTGGTGACTCTGTGCAACGCCACCGGGCGTGTTATTTTTACATTGTTTTTCACCATCGTTTATGTTTGTGAAAAAATGCAACTTTTTAATATCTGTTCATTCTGCTCTCTGTCTCATTTAAATAAATAATATTTAGTTGACTTATGTATTTTTTGTTAAGGCAGTGGCAGACACACTAAAGGGAGATCCTATGGCGCTCGACGAGTGGTGTGCCAGTAGATGTTGATTGACACGGTTCTTGAATAGTTGTAGGTTGTAATTAGGGGGAAACAGATGTCCTGGGAGTTTATTCCATAGTGATGCAGTGCGCCAGATAAAGCAGTTCTTGTAAATCGTTGTACGACGAACTGATGCGCTCTTGCTGTCTGTCGGGACTGCCTGACAGGTGTTGCCAGGGGCGGGATGAGGCTGGCCAAATCCTTTTAACATCTGCCATGAAAGTATCTGTAAAACAGGGACATCTCGGCCACATGTCTGCGGTGTTCCAGACTATCCAGGTTCCGGGTCAACTCCTGGTCGCCGACGAGACGCACGGCTCTCTTCTGAATGAAATCCAGCAGCTTTATGGTGTGCTTTGGTGCACCCCAGATGTGTGAGCAATATTCTAAGCACGGTATTATTTGCGCTTTGTAAAGCAAGAGCAACTGCTGCGGTATATATTGTTTTTTGTTGCGAAATAGCGCACTAAGCTTCTGGGAGGCTGATTGTGTGATATTAGCAACGTGGTCATGCCAGGGCATATTGCTGTTGACCGAGACATCCAGTATAGTACATATGCTTTGTTTTATTAAACAGGGCAACTTTTAATATTTCAAGAGCTCCCCCTAGGAGCTTTAGGCACTTGTAAGGTTAGAAAAAATAATAAATTAATAATTTTTCAAAATTTGCAGGTTGTTAATTTTCTTATAGAACATCCTGTATATATAAAAAGATCTTTTATCGGATTCCAAATAAATATATTATAATGTATAATATAATAACCTGCCAAATTTGGCGTTTGCAGGAATAGTTTTAAACTTTTGATTAGAATTGTAGCCTTTCATGTTTTCTAACCTAAAAGATATCAAAATATAAAAAATAACCCTATATAATCAAGCATAAATTATTAATAAAATATGTCCAAAATGCACCCTATGGACAAGAATTGGAATCCAGAAGGATATCCATGCGTGTGTCGTTTGTATAGTCCAATTGACCTCCATTGAATGTCCCTTGGGCAAATTGTGGATATCCACTGGACATGCCATATGCCCAGTAACAAACATCCATAAGCTGTCCATTGAATTGCAGTGTGTTCTGTGTGTTATCTGGGCTCAGGGCATAGTACTTTCACCAACTCCATTATTTGTCATCCTTATTAATGACCTGCTGACCGAAACCAATAATCCTATTTACAGCTTTGCAGATGACAGTACTCTTGTCTCCCTATTTAGATCAGAAAACCCTTAGCAGCGAGTGAGACTTATCACCGCCGACAGGAGCAGATTACAACAAATAATTAAGATCTGGAGAAGGTTCACACCTGGAGCGACAGGAATTTGGTGCAGTTTAATGCAGCAAAACCCAAGCAGCCGCGTTTACCAAGAAAAACAATATGGCAGGCCCTGATATCATTATGGCAGGATCGATCATTCCTTCATCCTCGTCAATTGGATACCGCATGTCTCGGTCAACAGCAATATGTCCTGGCATGACCACGTTGCCAACATCGCAAAATCAGCCTCGCAGAAGCTTGGTGCGCTATTTTACAACAAAAAACTGTATACGCTGCAGCAGCTGTTCTTGCTCTACAAAACGCAAATAAGACCGTGCGGTGCGTGCTTAGAATGTTGCCCACACATCTGGGGTGCCGCACCTAAGCACACTTTAAAACTACCGGATTCCATTGAAAAGAGAGCTGTACGTCTCGTCGGCGACCTGGAGTTGACCCAGGATCTGGATAGTCCGGAACACCGCAGACCTGTGGCCCAGATATCCCTGTTTTACAGATATTTTCACGGTAGATGTTCCCAGGATTTGCCCGCATCATCCCGCCCCCGGTAACGCCTGTCAGACGGTCGCGACAGACGGCAAGATCGCACCAGTTTGTTGTACAACTGGAAAAAGCTAGAACGTCGCTTTACAAGGACTCTTTAGTCTGGCACACTGCATTACTGTGGAACTCACTCCCAGGACATCTGTTTCACCCTAATTATAACCTACAACTATTCAAGAACCGTGTCAATCAACATCTTCGCGCACACACCGCTCCTTGAAGGCCATAGGATCTCCCTTTAGTGTGTGCCACTGCCATTAAAAAAGCTAAATCATCAGCGTATATCGACAGCGACAATATCCCACCCTGCGGACACACCCTAACTGCGCTGATCTGTAGCCTCCCTTTGTATGATTGTTGAGGCTACTCTAATGCTAATGCTGTATATAAGAAATTTAGTAATGCATTATTGAATGCTCCTTCAATGTCTAAGAACACACCCACCGCGATAATTTTATCGTCTAACGCTTGTGTTATGTTCTCGACAAGGTTGTGTAGTACTAGTTTAGGTTAGTCTGGGTTAATGTATGATTCATCATTTAGATCACTATTAAACTTTTAATCTCATGAGTAAAAACCGGATTATATTCAATCAAAACCTTAGAAGATGCGCATATATGCGCACATTTTTTTTTTCATAATACAGGATATATGCAAAAAAAGATACATAAATATGCAATGAATATGTAGTAATAAAACAACTATATTTAGATTGTCTAAATTAAATGTTCACTAAATTATGGGATTGAGTATTGAATAAAAATGCATCAAAATTGTATATGTTTTATTAAGGCTCAGGTGGTAATGGTTCACCTTTGCTATTAGGCTATTGACCAATGGGAAGGAAGCTCTAATAATTTCCGCATCCATATTTCACCCGTGGGCTAGGCAAGTTACATCAATTAAATTTTCACAAAATATTTTTAAATTCTGTCCTGCCTTTACCATATACGGCGCAGCATCGGACAACAGGACAAGAATTTTATCTATAGAAACTTAAATTGAATAGAACGGATAACTGCAAGGTTGTCTCTCTTTTCCAGTTCTTTTACTTCATGTAAACTTTTCCAGGTTCTTCTTCTGTGAGTTTTCCGATCATTAAATTAACTATGGAACGACAACACGAATCCTCCAATTTCTTGCTTTATTTCATCAAGCACGGTACCAAACACCATTCCAACGACCTTTTTTTCTTAATGTTGATTCATCTGGAGCATTACATTTTAAATATTTTTGCAGAAAACTTTTTTCTAGTGGGTTCGACAGCTTGTAAAGGGATATTAGCAGCCAAAAACATTTTACACAGATCTTGGTTAAATTCTGACTGGCCGCGGTTTCCATTTTTAAAAGTCTCAAAAGGCCACTTCAATGTTAACTGAATGGGACTGGACTTCGTCTTATTAACCTTAGCAATATGAGACGCGGCGTCTTAATGTGTTGGCCTATTTGACATTTCTTCGATCAGAAAGCAACTTTTGAACAAGGCTTGCAAAAACATGGTCGCCGCATCTTTCAAAAGAAGTTCTGGATAAGGTTAAATCCACGAAGTACTTCGTATCTTCGACCTAATCACCACTTTCCTTTTCACTTTCACTTTGTTTCAGTACACAATGCTAACTGCGGCTACGAAAAACGGCAACCTCAATAATACTGGTAAGCTGTAATAAATGTGAACAAATAAATAATTTATAGAAAGTATAGAGTGTAGGTAAAGAAATTGTAGTTAAAACATCTAGACAAAACACCGCACAGACTAATGCAATTTCTCAATAGAAGAATAGTTTATTACTTTATGTGCTTTATTATTTTATTAGCCTAATTATTGCCCTCTTAGGAAAATCATAATCTGAATCGGGTTCAGGTGTTCAGGCGCCGCACCGTTCAGGCGCAGGCGGCGCGGCGACCATAAAGCGTAAGAAAACAACACAGAAATCCCAAAACATGCTTGGATATGTAATAGTTCTTAAAATATGCATTTCTCTTTCAAAAACCCAAATATATGCAATGATGCATATATTATGTAAAATGCATAAAATCGGGTTTTTTCATGAGACTCACATAATGTATTTTTCTCAAGGATATTAAGTTTAGGTCACTTGTTCAAAAATACGCTGATCAATACAGTGTTTGACAAAACACTAAAAGAAGAAACTGCAAATATCATTGATTGAATTGAATTTGAATAGATACAATTTTGGAAACAACTAGTGACGTTAATATTACAAAGAAATAGTAAAATTGTAGCAGGTACCTGATAAATGGAAACATTAAAGTAAAATTTGTTTTTAAAAGGGCATTCAAGTATAGGCATTCGAATGCATTAAAGATTTAGAAAACATAAAAATAAATCAACATACAGTCTAAAATTTCAAAACTGGATAAAAACTTGATTGTTTCAAATTAAGTACATTTTACGTTGGCTACTGAAATATTTTGGGATATCTTGTAATAAATAATTATCGAGTCCTTTAATAATTATCGACTCCTCTAAGTCCACGAGAACCAAGTTATTGATGTGAAAAAGCTCCTTTTACTAAACAAAGTCACAAGTCATCAATTTCTGCATGCTTGTACTAGAAAAGCAATCGTATCAATCAATCAGACATGTCTAAATCAGAAAAGACGTATTTTTTAATTTATTTAGTAATATTTTGTCGCTTCAAATTCATCGATCTGACTGTGCTAGAAGCAATAGGTACCGAAAGAACCAAACCGCAATGCAACCACGTCTTCGCGTTGCGGAGGAACTGGGCGAGTAGGTCAGTGGGTCACAGCGCCTCGCAGATGTCGGCCGTGTGGCATGCAAACCACAAACTCCAGTCGGCGGTGTTGTCGAAATGGCGGAAATTAAATGAATCAGTTCTTTATTCTTCGTCACTTTTACCGATAATTTAACAGTTTACCATTTTTTCGATATTCTATTTTTCATAAAAAAGTGTACAGATATTTGCTTGTCCCATTTATTTGTGGAAGCACTTTTTGCATTTTGAAAATTAATTAAATTTATTATTACGCATTTTTTCTTAAGAAAGACATTACTAAATGCCCTTCCAGACTGATGGCTCTTATATTTTCATTACTTGAGTAAGACACCTAAAAAGTTTTGAAGAAGTTAATAATTTATGTTTTATGTATTTAGATTTCTTCCAGTAGATCCAGCCTTTATATGAAGTTGATTATTCTGTTGAGATAGGTGGTTTTTAAGTTTTCTAGTGGTATAGAATGCCAAATATTGAATGACAAAATCTTGAAACTGCACAGCAGTTATATTGCATAGTATTAATCCAGTAAAGTTAAGGAAAAGAATAGTCTCACCCCAACATTCAAAAAAAAAATCTGTGGCTATTCCAAATTGTTCAGTACCATTAGGAGCATTTAAAGATCCTTTACAGGCGTAGCCGACTAAATCAAAATCGGCCTCTCCTATTGGTCGACCCATCTCGTATTACAATATGTCTTCGTGATGCAATCAATTTGTCGCAAGAGCTCTCGTGGTGTAGAGGTTTAGATAGTTGGGTCTCACCTGGACGACACGGGTTCGAACCCCGTTGCTTTTTTTTATTTTTTTTTAAAGATTATGTTTCTAAACAGTTTTTTTTTCTTGATTATGGGTATGTCTTGTGTTAGCACCTGGTTAGTTTATTTTTCTTGAGCCCCCGTAGCGAGCGAAGTGAGCGAAGGGCCATGTCGATCGACCAATAGGACAGGCCGATTTTGATATAGTCGGCTACGCCTGTAAAGGATCTTTAAACGCCCCTTAGGAGAAAACAAGTCCCAAGGGTTTGAACGTCGGGTATGGAAGAGAGTGGGAGGGGAGGAGGCCCAAGACCTATATTATTATAGTTTGTTGCCTATATCTCGACAACTGTACATTTTTACAACAAAATTAAAATAATCGAAGTTGGAGAGCAGAAAATTATCTACAAAAATGTTTCTATGCATTTTATAAGTATTGTGAATGACAAATGTTAGAAATTTTATACAAGAAGTTTAAAATATTGAAAAACTTTATACATGCACTTTTTTCCTTGGGTAAATAAAGGAAAGTAAGATAAATCGCAAAAGTAAAAGTTACGTAACGTACGCGTGAAATCCCCCTTTTTTTAGAACACTTCTACTGACCCTCTTCCCCCTAGACGTGTTACGTAATATTTGAATATGAATGGAGAAAGCGATCTCCAGGTGACCCTTGCACGAGGGGATTTTCTCTCTAATGCTGGAAACAAAATGCGGTTCATATCCCTTTTGAAATCACAATTGCTAGATATTGGATGCCAGGTTATGCAGGGAGATGGAGATGCTGATTTGCTCATTCTATGAACAACAATATCAAAAGCTCAAGAAAGAAATGGGTTTACATTAATCGGTGATGATACATATTTGCTGGTACTGCTTATAGTTTTAGCTCCTGCAGATAACCACATAACCATGGTTGCACCTAAAAAAAGAAATGAACAAGTTAAACGCTACAACAGTTTAGCAATCCTGGAAGATCTTGGAGAAATGAGGGATGTTCTACTTATAGTTTATGCTTATACTGAAATTGACACGGTTTCCTCCATCCATCGAAAAAGCAAAGTTGCTCCTTTTAAGATAGTTAAAGCTAGCAACATTTTAAGATGAAAGCTGTTGAACTTTAACGCCCCTGCTACCTCTTCAGATGACGTTACTGAAGCTGGTGAACTTTTTGGGACCTTGTATGGTTTAACAGATCAACTCTTATTGGACAAGTTGCGCTGCCAACTTTATATGAAACAAATAGATAAGTAACAAGTTCATGAGTAGTTCAGCCTAGCTCTCCCCCCCACCCCCCCAATAGTTGCGGTAAAGGAATACTCACTACGTGTGTATCACCAGGTGCAAGAGTGGTGTGGAGTGCAGAAAAAATCCCTTACAATGGGGATGGAGGAAATATCAAAATCATCTTCGCTCAGTATATTGTAATAATATAGGACTTGGGACCCTCCTCTTCCCCTCTCTTCAATACCCGACGCTCAAAACCTTAAGACTTCCTAGTATGCTGTTCCCGAATGGTATTTAAAACAGCCACCGATTTTATTTTTTGAATGTTCGGATCAAAACCCAACTTTATTGGACTAAATGTGCTCTGTCTAGGAGGTGGAGACGAAACTAGTCTCGGTATCGGTACCGAGATCAGAATTGTTATAGCGAGACCGAAACTTTCTTCTCGAGACTGATAGAGTTAATTATATTATACTGTGTTAAATCAATTTTGTAACTATAAATAATTAAAGATTTTAAAATTAATAAAAAAAATTTCCTAAATAGTTATTTACTACAAATCATTTCTCCCTGCTTGTGTGCGGGGTTCCGTAACCTCTACGAATTATAAGCACCTACATACCGTCTGTTTAAAAAACTATGCACGTATGAAAAATGCACAGTCCTTCACAAAGATGCAACCGGGAAAAACATTGAAAATGCCGAAGCGGAATGCAACGCTTACTAAATTTGAGATCTGAGGAAACTCATAACTGTGTGGAAATATAATAGTTGATAGAAGTTTGGGTGAGATCAGGTTAGCTTACGTAAGTTTACTTTACCAAAATATACAAAATATACCAAATATATGCATATTACTTGAAGTTTCGTTCTTCTTTACAATTTATAACGTTATAAGTGTGGTTGAAAAAGCAAAAGACCATTTGCAGTCGATTCATCTGACATTCCTCGATCTAACGATATGAGACACGACTAATCTGTCGTGAGAAACTTAAAGTCACCCCTCACCCACCCTTAACACAATCTAATGTAAAAAATTACTTTTAGCAGATTACGTAAGTTTAGTTAACCAAAATATACCACATAAATGCACATTACTTCAAGTTTCGATATTTTACAATTTATAACATCAGTGGTAGTGGTAAAAACTGCATTCGATTCGTCTCTCAATCCCCGATCAAACGCGGTTAGTTTCACTTTGTATCAACTTATTTTAGTCATTTGACTCAGTTCCAATACGTTATAATCAATTTTAATAGATTTGGTTAGTTTTGATTAGTCGTCTAATCAAATTTCGGTTAGTTTCACTTAGTCTCAACTTTTTTTACTTATTTGAGCCGGTTCCATTACGTTATAATCAATTTCAATAGATTTGGTTAGTCGTTTAATCAACTTTCGGTTAGTTCCACTTAGTCTCAAATTATTTTAGAGCTGGTTCCGATACACGTTATAATCAATTTTAATAGATTTGGTTAGTTTTGGTTAGCCGTCTAATCAACTTTCGGTTAGATTCACTTAATATCAACTTATTTTACTCATTTGAACCAGTTGCGATACATTATAATCAATTTTAGTAGATTTGGTTAGTCTTCGTTATTGTCGAATCAACTTTCGCTTAGTTTCATTTAGTCTCAACTTATTTTAGTTATTTGAGTCAGTTCCGATACGTTATAATTAATTTTAACAGATTTGGTTAGTTCTGGTTAGTCGTCCAGTCAACTTTCGGTTAGTTTCATTTAGTCTCAACTTATTTTTCTTATATTTGAGCTGGTTGTGATACGTTATAATCAATTTTAAAAGATTTTGTTAGTTTTGGTTAGTCGTCTAATCAACTTTCGGTTAGTTTCACCTAGTGTCAACTTACTTTGGCCATTTGACTCGGTTCCAATACGTTAAAATTATGTTTAATTAATTTGGTTAGTATTGGATAATCGTCGGATCAACTTCCAATTAGTTTCACTTAGTCTCAACTTATTTTACTTATTTGATCCGGCTCCGATACGCTATAATCAGTTTTAATTGATTTGGTTAGTTTTGTTTAGTCGTCTAATCAACTTTCGGTTAGTTTTACTTAGTCTCAACTTATTTTACTTATTTGAGCTGGTTCTGATACGTTATAATCAATTTTAATAGATTTGGTTAGTTTTGGTTAGTCGTCTAATCAACTTTCGGTTAGTTTTACCTAGTCTCAACTTATTTTGGTCATTCGAGTCGGTTCCGACACGTTATAATTAAGTTTAATAAATTTGGTTAGTTTTGGTTAGTCATCTAATAAACCTCCGGTTAGTTTCACTTAGTCTCTACTTATTTTAGTCATTTCAGTCGGTTTTGGTACGTTATAATAAATTTTAATAAATTTGGTTAGTTTGGGTTATCATCTAATCAACTTTTGGTTAGTTTCACTTAGTCTTAACTTATTCCACTTATTTGAGCTGGTTCTTATACGTTATAATCAATTTTAATAGATGTGGTTAATTTTGGTTAGTCGTTTAATTAACTTGCGGTTGGTTTTCCTAGATCTGTGGTTAGTTTCACTTAGTCTCAACCTATTTTAGTCATTTGAGTCGGTTCCGATACGTTATAATTAAACTTAATTTATTTGGTTACTTCTGGTTAGGTGTCTAATCAACTTCCGGTTAGTTTCACTTAGTCTCAAGTTAATTTACTTACTTGAGCCGGTTCCGATACGTTATAATGAGTTTCATTAGATTTGGTTAGTCGTCTAATCAACTTTCGGTTAGTTTCACTTAGTCTCAACTTATTTTAGTCATTTGAACTGGTTCCGATACGTTCTAATCAATTTTAATAGATTTGGTTAGTTTTGGTTAGTCGTCCAATCAACTTTCGGTTATTTTCACTAGTCTCAATTTATTTTACTTATTTGAGTGGGTTCCGATACGTTATAATCAGTTATGCATAAACCGTGTCGTGACGTTCACTAAAATTTTCCGTTTCGTAATGCGACCTTGGAAACTCACTGTCAAGAAACCAAAGTATTCATCTGAACCGGCTCCGATACGTTATAGTCAAATATAATGTTTCTGGTGAGTTTTCGTTAATCGCCAAAATTCGGTTAGTTTTAACTTACTTTAATTTGTGTAACCTATTTCGATACATTTTAGCCCGTTTTGGGGCTTTTGGTTACTTTTGATTAGTTTTGGTTAGTCATTCAATCAACTTTCCGATATGTTACAACCAATTTTAATGTTTTTGGTTACTATTGGTTAGTCGCCAAAATTCGGTTAATTTGGGTTATTTTTAACTTACTATAATATTTTTAATCTGTTTCGACACGTTTTAGCCATATTTGGTGCTTTTGGTTACTTTAGGTTAGGTTGGGTTAGATAGTCGTCGTGGGTAGTGGTTCAATCAATATTCAGTTAGTTTTAATTTTAGTCATTTCAATCGGCGCCGCGCGGCGCCGATACGTTATAATCCAATTTAATGTTTTTGGGTAGTTTTGGTTAGTCGCCCAAAATTCGGTCCGTTTTGGTTAGTTTTAACTTACTTTAATATTTTTAATCTGTTCCGATACGTTTTAGCCTTTTTGGAGCTTTTGGTTACTTTCGGTTAGTCGTTGAATCAACTTTCGGTTAGTTTCAGTTAGTTCCAATTTATTTTAGTAATTTGAACCGGATCCGATAGGTTATAACCGATTTTAATTTTTATGGTTAGTTTTGGTTATTCGCCAATTCGGTTACTTTGAGTTAGTTTTAACTTACTTTTAATTTTTTAATTTGTTCCAATTCATTTTAACCCTTTTTGTGCTTTTGGTTACTTTTACTTAGTTTGGGTTAGTCGTTCAATCAACTTTCGGTTAGTCTCAGTTAGCTTTAATTTTTTTATCATTTGAACCGGTTTCGTCCTCAGAAACAGACTAACACGATCTCTCACGTTTATTACGTGATGTGCCAAATTTAGCATGCACTTTTTCATGATTTGATACCCCATAATAGGAAAACAAAAACATTTCCAATGTTATTGGTGATTCCCAAGAAGAAAAACCTTAATATTAGCAACCCTTGTTTTTTCTACTCTATAACAGATGGCGCTTTTTATTCGAAGAGTTTAGACAGTACCTTATCGGTTGTAGCAAAGAAGATTATAGGTACGCAATAGAAAAACCGTTCTTATGAAAAGACGTATACCGCAAGAGGCGCTGCTTCGTTTTAATTACTTGTGAATTTACAGCATATTTTAAATTCGCACTATTCATTTGGAAGACCGCGTTGTTGGACTGTATTATTTTGCGTTAATATTGATTAAGGTAGATTGATGATGTATTAAACATACTCGTACATTATTTAATGTTTTTTACTGGTCATGTTTTGCGAAGAT
>MU182302.1:241552-276797 GCA_016904865.1 Pissodes strobi
TATAATAAGTCTGAGAGCCAGAGGACAAGCAAAGGTTTATAAACTTTTTTGGAAATTATAAACACATTTCCGCGGGAAAATATTTGGATTATTCATAATCATAAAGCCGGTGTTTGAGTAAATTGCTGTTTGGATTTAGAATATCTATTAATTTTGTTGATATAACTATTATCAAAATGTCAGGTAATGTTTTCCAGAATTTTCATTGCCAGGTCAGTAAACGAAATTGTAAGCGTCGATTTAGATTACCTTATAAAGATGGATAAATTTGCAAGGAGTGGATTATGAGTGGTAAGTATTTACTTCACAGTCTTCTCTAACACTGGTTAATGTTTGGGATGCCTATCATTGATTGAGTTAACTAAGTTTATGCACGTCAGGGGCGAAGTTATAAATACACTAAATCACTAACGTAATATTTTGTACGAAATGAAAATATTTAATATACGCCGATATAAACCCTAAATTATAATCTCAACAACTACTAAGATCATTTAAACACATGTTCAATCAACACAAAAAAGAATGTTCCGAGTAATGCTCCGAAATTAAATTTTACTTGTTTTTCATGTTTTCGGATATTTTTTCAATGCAAAACTTTTTTAACTACTCTGCATACTGTAACATTTAAATAAAAAAGTATTTAGGACACTATCAACTTATTAATTTGATTATACGTAAAGCCCGATTTCTAAAATGGTATTTTCATGACAAAATTAGGGGAAGCGCCATCTGTTGTGATATTGACCTAATACTTCTTCCTAGTATAGTCTTTACGAAGTAAATTGAAACAGTTGGGGCTCTTAATAATTTCTAATTACTTTGTGTAGGCGCTTGCCGGCAACCTGAGAACAGACTATGCCGACATGAAATTAAGAGTCCCAGCTTTTTCAATTGACTTCGTAAAGACGATAACCTTCGGCAGTTTCACCAAAATCGTGACTGGTGCAACGCCGCCAGGTGAGGTTTTTAAATCTTTAACATATTTCTTGTAAAAACTTATATCTAGAAACATAAGCTTTTTATCTTTATGGCCAATGAGATGATGGCGATAATTTTATTACCAGTTGCTAGAACATAAACGACCACTTCGCTTAGCGTATGAAATTTTAAGGATATATTCTTGTATGGAAAATGTGTAGGCATTGCTTGTTTACATGTCCATGTATTGATAAAATCGGACGCGGCATGTGCTTCTAAAACGGGATGTATGCCATTTTAGAAATACAATGCTCATCTTCTATTTTAATTTGAAGACAATTTCGGCGAACATTTTTAGTATTTTTTTACTGGAGAATCAAGTTACTACTAGCAAATAGGGCACCTTGGGAAACAACTCGGTCCGAGGAAGGAATAACGAAAGTAATTAGATGGATTGCAAATGGTAAATATGGTTACTTAAAAGTGGCAAAACTTTTTTTTGGTACCAAAAAGCACCCTTGCGCGGAGATTAAGAAACTTGAATAAAAAAATTGCCGGGCATAAAAAAGGCTTGGGAAGTAGACAACGAACTTTTTCACGCCAAAATGGAAGAACAACTAGTTGATTACGTAAAAACTATGGAGAGCTTTTTGAATTAACGTCTACAGATATGCGTAGGTTGACGTTTCAATTAGCGGAAAGGAACAAATTGAAACACTATTTTAATGAAAATAAAAAAACATTGTTGGATGGGTTTGGCTCCGATCATTTATGAAAATAAATACCTGAGGCGGCCTAAGCAACATCGGCAGCTCGCTCTATGGGCTTCAGTAGAACTGCCGTGGGTACTATTTTGCTTTTCTGGAACCCTTGCACGATAGATACGCGTATGCATCATCTAGAATATTCAACGTCGATGAGACGGTTAACAACTGTGCAGAGGCGTCCATCTAAAGTAATTGCGGTGAAAGATAAGGAGCAGGTGGGAACGTTAAACTCAACCGAACGGGGAACACTATGCACTACGTGTAATATGCATTTTCCCACAAGTTCGATTGGGGTACCCCCGAATCCTTAGTTGCCTGCCATCCTTCTGGATGGATGCAAGTGAAAGTGGTTGAGCCATTTTTTACAATCTACCAATGCCTCAAAAGAAAATCCTTCGTTACTTATAATGGACGGCAATAGAACTTTTACTCAAAACACACCTGTGATACAATATTGCATAATTCTATTATGTCACGTCTATCGGCATTCTACAGTTAAGAGGTTAAAACAATTCTGAGAAACAATTCAGGTAGAGTCGTCACAATTTACCAAGTAGGCAGATTATTTGAGAAGGTTTTCTTAAGGGCAGCAACACCCAATAATGCAATTCATGGTTTTGAGAAAATTGGCTTATTTCCCGATAACCGCCACATTTTCACTGACGATATGTTTATAGCTGCTGATCCCACTGATCAGCCAGAAAATTAATCAACTTCAAGGGAAGAGAGCTCATCAGAGAGATAACCACCATTTCCAATAAGGCACCAAACACCACCTCCATCTGCTGCATATTCGACCCAAACACTGCCACTATCAAAATGAACTCGTCCTCATGAGTCAGATGATAGCTTCCCCAATGGTGATAATGAACCTCTGACCAATATTCTTCAAGATTGTGTTTTACCAGAAATGATTTAACCATACCCAAAAGCACCATTAAGAAGACCTGCGAAAAGTGCAAACAGAGGCAAGGCTGCCATTTTAACGAGCACACCTTATAAGGATAAATTATATATCAGTAGAGAGGCGAAACGACATAAAGTATCAACCAGTAAATTGCCATTTTTGAAAGGAAAGGCACTATCGAAGGAAAAAACACTAAAGAAAATTTTCAAACCATAGAAAAATAGTTCGACCGAGAAGAAGACTGAGGAAGCAACAAACAAGGATGAAAGACCAAAAAGGTGTGAATGGGAAAAACAAGGCCAAGACAAAAATACCAAAAAAGATAGGCATGACCAAAGAAAACAGTAATGATGGAGAAAATCTTGTGTGTTTTTATTGTGAAGTAGAACTTCTAGGCAGCAAACCTGTTGTCCAGTGAATTCAGTGCAGTTCCTGTCATATATGGGGCCACGAAGCTTGCGCTGTATCAGATATGTTATTTCATATGTGATCTTTGCTTGGAGACATAATCCCATTTTAAAAACACTACTCATCCCGTTTTAGATATATATGTTCCTAAAATTGGAAATCTGACTTCGCAAGATTTTTTTTGTTCCGTGTTTAATACTTTTATTTGTTTATTTTTAAATAAAGTTATGTTTGGTACAGCTGCGACGCGCTTTCCATGTAATAAAAATATATTTTTTTTTAAGAAGTAAATTAAAAGATGTTCTTTCAATGCTCGTGGAGCTATGACGAGTTCCACTGAGATTAGTATTAGTGTATACTTACCGAATTCGACCAGTTATCCACCGCGAAAATAATTACCCGGCTAGGTGGGAATGCAAGCTGTAAAGTAAGCGCGCAATTTGCCCGCTGCTCAATTAACCGGAGGAAGGTTCATTGGGCGCCACCGAGTTCGTTACAGACCAAACTGGAGATCCCCGCCTTATTCGTGGAACCTGCTGCAAGACCTCCGCTCCGCAAGGTAATCCTTGCCGGTAAGAAGCGCTAAAAAGAATGTCACCACCAAATCACTAACAAGGCTGCAAAGTTACGATAAGTAAATTGTTGAGCCAAATAAAACGACACAGATCCAATACTATCTCTTTATTTGAAAAGCACGAAATAGGCAACAAGAATAGCCCAAAATAAGAATAATAAAAGTTGTAAATTGCAATTAGCGATTCGAAAATATTTATTTGTAAATTAAAATTACACACCGACAATTGGAGGCAGTTCAAAACTAATCAACTAACAATGAAATTATAACTACTAAATAAAATTGTTTATCTGTGGTTGACCAAAACTCTTTGTTGATAAGGGGTAATAATAGATTAATGAATCAGCACCAGTCAAGTGCTCCAGAGGAAAAAACTTATGTTGAGTTTTGTCTACCGCGCGGGATCGTGTTCACGTAAACCGCAAAGATAACGTGGGCGCTAAACTTATAAAGGTAAAGGTGCTAACTTAAAAGAGACAGTTACGTCGAAGCAATCATTTAAAATTAAAAATATTAAACACTTAGCTTTCCCTGAAGTTTCACCGTCAGGTGAACTCGGACGGCTTGTTCCGGAACCAAGCTGGGTGGACAAACCTCCGACGTGCTACACGTCTAGCTGGTCAACTGGACTGTCCGATTACGCCAGGTAAGTGGTCTACAAAGTTCCGCCAGCGAATATTAACTACGACAAGAAGGCCCACTCAATGGCAAGAGCGCGCTACAAAGGAATCGTCGTTTATTTTCTTCGTTGCCTGGTAACGATCGGTGAACTTCGCCGCACACAGGTTGAATTTAAATAAAAGCTGGCCATAAACGATATTTTCGTTTGCGGTATATTTAATCAAATTTATGACGAAATTATTTATAGCATTCTAATACTCTATTTGGCTTTGGAAAAACACAATTGATATCTTCTGAATTGTTTGCAGCGCCCTGTCAAACTTACGTTATGTTTTTTTTAATTAATATCACCAAATAAATATTTTGATAAAGTTTGTATTCAACTGGCTGTTTCAAAAATCTGTTAACGTTTTTAATTAGTTATTATTGATAACAATACTCAAGGTACAATGTAATAAATAATATTTAAAAGATTTTGATTTTGTGTTAATGATTTCACCATATTTCCGAATACTAATATTCTGACAAAAGACATCAAGAAGAAAATGTTGCTCGAATTTGCCCCATCTTTTAATATTTAATTAAATTTTGGCGTTTTGGGTGATTTTAAAATTGGTTAAAGGTTTCGCACAATATTTTTACTGTATATTTCATTCCTATTTTGTAATACAACACAACTAAAAAATAGCGATATTATCTTATATCGAATATTGACTCGACTATAGAATTTAGGCGTGAAAATTAATCTGACAAAAGGATGAGCTGGTCCATGGCCGCCGCGTCAAAGGTCGCCTGCCAACATGATTGTTTTATTTGTATCATGGCCTGCCGATATTCTGCTAGTGTTCGCGCGGGGAAGGAGACACACCGTTGACATGCCGCCGCGGAGAGTGATCTTTCTTATCATATAGTTTTGCCCATATACATAATAAAAAGATAAAGACTGATGTACTATACTGCTAACGTGCTAACACTCCGTTGAGGTTATGTGTTGGTGTTACACCTAATTGTGCAACAACTGAAGCCAGATTATCAGAAAATGGCGCGTCGAAATGAGGATCCCTTATTGGCTAAATTTGTAACGTGCGCAGTTTTCCCTGCTGCTGTCATGTTTGAGCATTTACGTTTCTCTGTTTTTTTTTTTGCTTCATATGTTGTACTTAAAGTATTTTCAAATGTCATTTAAATTACCCTTAACGCAACGCATTATTAAATTGGAATTTTAAAAGCTATATCTGTTGTAAAGTCATCGGTACGGGTGGGCAAGAAATTGAATAATCGATTAAACGCTTAATATTTTAGCAAATAACTGAATAATCGATTAATCGAAATAATCGATTATCGATATTTTCTGAAATATTAATCGATGTCGATTAATCGGAAATTTCTTAAAAGTGAATCGAATAATCGATTATTGTCGCCCACCCCTAATCCCATAATATTGTAGTAAGTGAAACCGAAGCTGAAATTTCGTAGAATCATTATTGCTGATGCAAGACTGATGTTATTATAAAAAGACGTAATAAATACTTTGGCTGAATCAGTAGATAAAAATTTATAATTTAGTTTTGAACAACAGCTGCACTGATGCTTCTATATTTTTTACTAGTTTCGTCCCTATTAACTATGTTGGGGTTTGGAACCTTCGGCAACACGCACTAAAACAGAGCTTTATCCACAATACCGAAACAGAATTTTTGCACTCGACGCGCGTTTCGCTAACCATGTTAACATCATTAGGAGATGATTAATCATCTCCTGATGATGCTAACATGGTTAGCGAAACGCGCGTCGAGTGCAAAAATTCTGTTTAGGTATTGTGGATAAAGCTCTGTTTTCGTCCCTATTAGATTAATTTTTTAAAATAGCGATAACTCTGAAATACATGTATGGCAAAATTGCAGGCCCTCATCAACGCGTTTCTGTCGTCCGCTTAACATTCATTTTGCTCGTGAGACTCCTGAATTAACTGTTGCAAAAACAAAATTTGGATCACCGAATTAAAAATTTAAAACCCTTTTTTTACAACGAAGGAGCCCTTAATTTTCAAAATCATTTTTTAAAACGATTTAAGAACATACAAATGATTTTTATACATGATTTTTATCGTTTGTGATAATTGATACTCCCTATATATAAATATAGATGATGAGCAAAAAATTCAACAATTATTTGTCTAAAACACGATATATTAAACGTGTAATACTTAATAACTTTTATGTCTTATTTCTGGTAAACCTTATTATGGCTAGCTTTCCTAGAAATTCGACCAGTGTGCGCCGGGTCCAAAGGTCACATGCCAGTATCATGCTAGTTTTCGCGTGGGGAAGGAGACATACCGTTGACGTGCCGCCGCGGAGAGTGAATCTTCTTATCGTAGTTAATATTCGCTGGTTCCGCTAAGCCAAAACTACAGCATACCAGCCAGGTGGGTGCACTAAAAAATTCCCGCCTGGTATGAGGACCCTAGGAATGGAAACATTCCCCAGTAACGAGTCACAATAATATGTGAATCGATTGCTATTATTTACTCTCCGTTCAAAAGAATAATTTAGCAGAGTTTCAAATTTCGGATGGAAAAGACAGGGTTTTCCCCTTTTTATTTTAAATCAGATTTGAAAAATGAGCCAAAAGTTAAAAAAAAAATAAAGAATAAGTGAAAAAAGGAGCACCACCCTAATAATATATTCGGGAAATCGAAATATTACAACTACGACTTAATATTAATTATGCAGAAAACAAAAAGGTTCAGTTCGCAAAAGAGGAAATAAGCAGTCCAAGAATTTGGACCGAGTTTGGGACAGCAAAATAAACGTACATAATCATTGAAAGCAGTAAATAACAATAATAAAACAAAATAAAAGACAAATGAATGGATAAAGGAGCCTAGTTTGATATAATGAACAAAAAGCACTAAAATAAACTTTGATGAGAAATCATACTAAACGAATTTGACAAATAAATGGTCTGAATTACCATCCAAAATTGCTATCAAAGAGATAGCTTGCGTTCATCTACCTTTATTTTAATAAACCGAGAATAAAGTTTGATTAAATAAACAACAATGAACGAAAATATGCGAAAATATGTAATCTGCATTACAGAACTCGATCTGATGGCTTCCCTTAGGAACGAGAACTAATAATAAATAAAACTGCATATCCTAACTATTAACAACCGAATTTCCCGGTATAGTGTCTAATTAACAGTTGTAATCAACTATCCTCACGAATTACTAGAAGTTAATGGCAAGATTAAACATTAAAATTAAAGATAAAAACAAAAATTTCCCATTGCATCCATTCTAACTTCGGCAATAAAATAAATTCCATGAAATTAGCGGTTTTCTGGCATTAGTAACAACCTACGGCTGTAAACAATAGATGCCTTTGATAAAGCAGCAAAATAATCTGCAGTTAAATTTTACCCTCGCGGCTAAACCGCTACGGAAAGGTCAAATAAATCACGCTACTAAATTATCGAAAATCTACATTACATTTCGTTGGAAATAAAATAAAAACGATTAATTTCGCGTCGCAAGACCCCGTGAATAAATAGTAATGACTATTTCATTCAAATACAAGAGCACAAATGCTTTAATCAATCTCTAATTAGTTTGACATCATGCCGATCAATTAAACTAATAAATCGAGACCGAAATGGAAGATAACGATTAACTGAATCAAGCGCAAAGCTCCGCGCGTAAATACAAATGATTATCCGAATACATAACCTATGAGCCTTAATTAACCACTAATCAAATTGACGTCACGCCAATTAATTAGGCTATTAAATCGGGTCCGAAATAAATGAAAAGCAAAATAATATAAGCATGCAAATAATATGGGCACAAGAAACGCAAAACATCTGCATTGAATAAAGAAAACTTACCTCTTAAAATGAGGGCACACTACGCGACACAAAGCCAAGTACCCACAATGGCGACCGATGCTAGACGAAGCAAATTCCCAAAAACCTCGCCACGCGAGATATTCCTGTATCTACGGCACTTAAACTAACGAAAGCATAATGGAATGACCGATGAGGAAATTTCTTTGTTGTTAGTAGACAAAATCCAACTAAGGCATCTGGGATTAAATCAGATTTTTAATGAATCGACCTAACAACTGAAAAGGTTAACTAGCAAAGGACCTGTACCAGGCCCCGTGAACGAAGGAGTCGTCTCGCGACGATTAAAAGATAGCGACGCGCAGGGTTCTTCACCAAAACCACGCAACCAACAAAACATGGAACGACAGTGATTATGAGAAGGCGCCAGCCAGATATGAAACCAAATTAAATCTCGGATTCAAAGGTCGAACTGAAGCGTAAACCCGAAATAGTACCAGGGGCGTACTAGAAATTCACTTCTGGTTAGCGACCAAAACGGAATGTCGCACAGCCATCATGAGGGTTGTCCGTGATTTTGTACTTAAACTTTTTTTTAACCAGTCCAACCCTTAAAATTCCATTTTAGGTAAATTTCCCCTAGCTTAGGTAACTATTTTTAAATGATTTTATTTAATTTTTGGTTCTCGGGTAATCCATCTACCTTCCAAAAAACTTACAAAATTAGTAATTAAAAAATAATTAAGATATTAAGATAGTTTCATCATGGGATTTCAACAATTGCGTCAAAAAAATATAAGGTTTTTTGTTTGTAGTTGCATAATTTTTATTTGGGGCTCTTTAAAATATGTTTTTCGCATTTATTTTAAGTACTTCTGATGATTTAACCCTGAATATACACACTTATTTTTTATGACGCAACTGCCACACTGGTGTCTGGTTGACCCCAAGTCGTTTTTCTTTATTGCTAAATATAATTTAAGTAATTAGATAATTTCGTTTAGACAATTCTTTATACTCAAATGCATTTTAATGGCATACCGTTTCAAAAAATGGAAAAAGAAATCAAATTTTTGGCGAACTGTTTACAAATAAAAAACAAAACTAAACTTTTTAACTTAAAAATTTGACTCAAATAACAATTGAAAATAAAGAATAAAAAAACACATTTTTTCAGAATCTAGTAGTGTCTAAAGAAAATTGTTTTTAAATTTTACAATTTCATCTTTATATTTTGGCACCACTATTTACGCAAATTGAGCCTTTATGTTCGTCACAAATAGGTTTTGCAGGCAGTTTACAGTTTACACGCTTGTTCGGATTTCCTATCTTTCTCCCTTGAACATAAAGCGCATCTGACCCGCTTTTCCAAATGTGTTGGTTCCTTCTGACTCAATGGATAATAAATTTTCTATGTCTAGTTACAAACTACTACGGATTGTTCATTTATCACGATGAATACACAAATGGGGTTCAACAAGCAGCCAAGATAAGTCGTGCAAAAAATCGCCTTACTATACAAGCCTTCTGAATGAATGATTAAAATTAAAACTTTGGAATTTACGCCACATTGATCCAACATTCGAAAAAAAAATCCTAGACATCACCTTCTTGTCCTCCTGGCAACCGAATACTTATGGCAAAGTTGGTCGAAAGTGTCTGTTCCTTCTTTTGTGCGATTGTAGTCGTGAACGATCTGTGGCTTTCCAGAACCCTTATTAACTGTGTTATTCTGTCGGTCCTGTTTCTGTTGTTTATCAACGACGTAGTATCGGTTTTCAAGTTCCGCAAGTGTCGACTTTACGCAGACGACTTAAAGCTGTATGCTGAAATTAATTCATTGGTCGACTGCAACGCAGTCCAGCATGATTTGAATGATTTGGTGGTTTGGTGTGAAAGTAATGGGTTGAAACCTAATGTCGGCAAATGCAAAGTTGTGCGCTTCCATTGTCGCAAGGGCATCGTTCTCTTCGATTATGTTATAGGGGAGGAATGTTTGGAGGCTGGAAAAACAATAAGCGACTTGGGCGTGGTGTTTGATAGTGAGATTTAATACGCATATAGAGAATATATCTTTGGAGGGAAATAGGATGCTGGAAACCTTGAAATTTACATGCAAACATCTACGGGGCATTGGGGCAATTAAATCTGTGTATAATTGCCTTGTTCGTTCTGTCCTCAAGTACAATAGTATAGTGTGTCTCCTTTCTACATATGTAACTCCGAAATGCTAGAGCAAATGCAGACCAGTTTTTGTAAATTCGTTCTTATAAACAACGCTTCCCTTATGAACACCTTACATATAGAATTCGATATTTGTTGGTTGGTCTGAGATCCTTGGAGGAACGCAGGAAGTGTGCTATGACTCTATCCCTTTATAAATTAATCAATGGTATAATCGACTGTTCACAGTTGACAGCCAGCATACCATTTCGTTTACCTCAGATGCTTTCCAGAAACAGTCAATTGTTTCAAGAAGAACGCCACCGTGCAAACTATGGTTTTACTCACTTCCGCGATAGGTTACAGCGAAATTACAACCGGCATTTTAGCGACTTCGATTTGTCCGTTGGTTCTTTCTCCGGCTTCAGGGCAAATATTTTAAGCCATCATTGGTTTCGAGTTTGCAAATTGTGCACCTCCAAATATCGTATGGTGTTCCCCTTGCCCAGAGTGTCCTTTTAAAATGTAATTGTTTTTAATAATTTCAAATCTATTTTGTGTTCATTGCAATAATAGTGTTGTTTTGTATTCTACGATAAATTCTAATTTGTTAGCTTACATTTACTTTTAACTTTAACGTATAAATTGGAATGAAACAATTCTGTAATGTACATGAATGAATAAATAAAATAAAAATATATTTGCCGCTTCTGTGGTAAGTTGTCAAATTTTAGGATGAGTATTTAGTATTTATTTAACCAGAAAAGATTTATAGTAAATTATACAAAAAGCTGTAAAACCCTGCAGAGATAAACACAGTTATCTATACGCAGGTCCAGTTTTAAGAAAAAAAGGAACATAACAAAAATATCACAATAAAAAATCTTACATACTAACTAAAATTAAAGTTTTCTTGATTGAGCTACCAAGAAAATTTCTTATTCTATATCATATTAGATATGAAAGTACATTCGTAACAGTAAATAAAATTTAGAACTCAATTAGATTTTATCCAATTTTTCAATATACATGTGATCTTTTATCTGCATACAATACTATTGGCAAATTATTGAAAGACTGAATTGCCTTTTTGTACGAATTTTTACCACTTACTCTTTTCTTATTTTTTGGAACAATCAGGTTTTTGCTTCGAGTAATACTAGCAGAGGTGAGTTATGTATTTTTCAAAAAACTATAGTGGTATTTCAATGCTTCAAATGTATATTATTGTTCTAAATTCATAAGATTGTCGTTTACAACATGGTTATTTTTATTGACTATTTTTAGTAATTTATTTTGTAAGTTTTGCAATAGATTTATGTTATTTTTATAAGCTCCACCCCATGCTACTATTCCATAACTTATAATGCTATGAAAAAAAGCATAATAAATATATCATTATTAGTGTTACTGTTGGCATTATTTTGGCAATTTTATAGAAAATAAAGACTAGGTATTTCGTTTTTTGTATGATATACTGAATATGCTTGTCCCGCTTTAAGTTATGATCAAAAACTAGACCTAAATATTTACACTTTTCTACACTATCTATAAGATTATCTTTAATTTTAATGTTTATCTCTGATGGAACACTATCATTATAGTTGCCAAAAGTCATACAAACAGTATTTTTTACATTACATTTTACATTTGTTTAATACCAAACACTCATCAACAATTTTTAAATAAATATTCATTTTTGCTTCAACTTCACTCCAAGTATCACCAGTAGCAATCATTGCAGTATCATCTGCATACGATAATATTGATTCAATGGGGATTTCCTTAAAGATATCATTAATATATAGAATAAACAGTAAAGGTCCCAAAATTGAACCTTGTGAAACAACAGTTTTCAAAATCATATAATCACTATAATTTTCATTTATTTTAACCGTTTTTGATCTATTACTAAGATAGCTTGAAAGCAGATCTAGAGCCATTCCTCTTATTCCATAACAGTAAAGTTTGTCTAACAATATTTTATGGTCAACAATATCAAATGCTTTGGCCAAGTCCAGAAATGTTATCAGTATAGGTTTCCTAGCATCTAGTTTATTGTAAAGCAAATTTGTGATATGATTTAAAGCATTTTTTGTACCTATTTTTTCCATAAAACCAAATTGATGATCGGATATTATATTATTCATTTTTATGAAATCAAAAATTATATTGTAAATTATTCTTCCAAAAATTTTTGCTATGTTTGATGTTAGTGAAATTGGTCTATAATTTGATATATTGTGTTTATCTCCATACTTATGAATAGGTACAATTTCTGCCTTCTTCAATGCTTCTGGCCAGATAGGTTTTTCAATACAAGAATTGAATAAATATGCTAGAGGTTCAGAAATGTAATTTGATAATACTTTTAAAGTTTTATTATTAATTTTATCTATTCCACCATTTTTAAGTTTCAAATTGTTAATTATACTGACAACCTCTTGAACGCTAGTTTTTTTTAAGAAAATAGTATTACAGTTCATTTCTGGGAACCTTGGTTTAGCATTTGTTTGTTGTACATTTTTTTCACTCAATTTTTGACCTATTTCACAGAAATATTTATTAATATTGCCAGCAATTGTTACATTATCTGTTACTTTTCACCCTTTAGATTAATGTAATTAATAGTATCATTTGTTTTCTTTTTTCCCATTTTTTCGTTAATAATTCCCCAGAGTTTTTGGGATTGTTCCTCGGATTGTTCGCATTATTTTCAGTTTGTTTTTTTTTCATATTTAATCTTAGCATCCAAAATTGCCTTGTCTAGTATTTTGGTATATTGTTTGCATTGTTTTTAGTTCTTCATTTGTACAATCTTTTTGCCATAAGTGATATAGAAATTCTTTAGTACGACATGATTTTATAATAGCATCTGTTGTCCAGTTTTTCCTTTGTTGTTTTGATCATTTTTATTTACAACTGTAGCATAATCAATACAAGTTTTTATTTTATTTATTAATTTATCTGTTGTTGTGTTAGGATCTTGTATTAATATTATTTCTCTCCAGTCTATTGTTCTAGTATTTGGTATTTTTCTTTCAGCTTTCAACTTATTTATTGCAACAAAAATTGGATAGTGACCAGTTAAGGAATGTTTAGTTTTAATGTAGACATTATCAATACAAGATCCTTTATTGGTTTGATTTGATGCTCTAGTGATACCGACTATACCCAGGAAGATAACCTTTCTCTAAGAATTTACAGAGAAACTCTTGGCTTGTGTTATCAGTTTCTAAAATATCAACATTAAAGTCACCTATGACTAGGTGATTTTTTATGTTTTTCTTTATATTCAGATAATTATTCAGTTCAAGAATAAATTCAGTTTTAGGAATGTTATGAGATCTGTATACAGAAGAAATTTTTAATTTATTATTATCATTTAATATAATACAAGAAGTATTCAAAATTTGTAGCCAGCCAGTTGTAACAGTTATAGTTTCTTCCATAACATTCTCATCAACAAAAACCATAGTACCATCATTTTGATTTAATTTACTATCATTATAATAACTTTTGTAATCTTCAATACCATGCATTTTATAATTAACTTGAATAAATATTTCAGTACATATGATAATTACAGGTCTTTTTCCTAATCTTTTTATCAGTAATTCTTAGGTTATAGTAGTAGTAGTAGTACGACTCTCTGTTGGCCTTTTTCTTTCGAAAATTCAGCCAGAAAAGACCTCTATCCGGCTTAGTAAGAGCTGGGGCGACCCATCCCAGATTAGTTACACCTGATGGATAGAGATACTATTTTTAGGGCACCCAGTATGTCGAGTATGTACCCCTGGGGCCCCGACTTGTACATGCACGGCTTGTTTTAAGGTTCGAACACCACCGGCTGGACGTTCACAAACATAAAAATCTCTAGCATGCACGGGGCTCAATCCCCCGGCAGGACGTCCGTATCTTATTCGGGGAGAAAACTACCCGGTCCCTGAACGTTCCCCATGAATTCCCAAAACTAACATATATGTATATGCAGCTGGAACAAAATGGCCGATACCCGACACGTGCACTCTCGACCGAAGACGAAACGGAAGTCCAATTTTTAGGTTATCAAAATTTGCAAACATACCTCTTATATTTATGTGCATAATGAGATCATTTTTGTTAGTAATACCTTTATTAAGATTATTTATACTATTAAAAGCTTTTCCTTTATAAATTGAGTCTTTTTGTATATCACTTAAAAAGTCAAAGTTCATGAACTAAAATTTACAAAATTTAAAACTATATTACCAGACTAACCTACATTTTTGTTCGTGTTCCTTTATTCTTTGTTGTTGTCGTTGAGTTTGTTGCTGAGTCTGCGTTGGTGCTTCTTGAGTATGTACTTTTGTCTTTACTCTGCAAATATTTTTGCATATCCCATGTCGGTAAACTAGGTTTGATTGGATAATCAACAGTATCAATATATCTCTTAATTTTGTTCTTCAGTATCACACATGATGTCGCATCAGATGCCATATGATTTACATCACAGTTTGTTTTGTACTTTGTATTGCTGTATGTACAATTATGACATTTTATGTTGTTTGACTTAATTCCTGCAGCTTTTGCTATGACCGAATCTGCAGCATGAATTGCACGGTCTTATGTTTATCAAGTCAAACACTTTGCAGTTTTGGTCACCTACAAATACTCTTTATTTTCTCTTATGTGCTTATATATTTCAGATGGGACTTCCATGAAAACAGTACTGAGTTTTGTTGTGTTGTTTTTGTACCTATGTAACACCTTACCTTGAGTTGTAAATTTTTTGAAATTTCTACTATTTATATCACATTCTATGGTGGTATATAGTATAGTTATCAATTCCAATAATTTTAATCTTGGGATTAGCCAGCTTTTCTATTCCAATTTCACAAAAGGTATTTAGTTCATGTTTAAGTAAATTTTCTGTGGCTGTTACACTTTCCATATCCATGCAACTAATAATGACATCTTCATTTTTCCTCTCTTGTATTTGTTTAGCCTGAATTGTTTTTTCTTTTATAATACACTCTGCAACACTTTTACTGACATTTATTTCATCGTTGTTTTTGTCAACATTTTTAACAATAATTTTGGGGATTACAGTTTCAGTATATAACTTTCTTACAGGTTTCTCCTTATTCCTTTCGGGTAATTCTTTCAAGAGTTCATTTTTTTCTTGCAATTCCTTGATCAGCTGCTTTTGCAGTGTATTTTTAGTTTTTAAGAGTTCAAAATCACCTTCGCTACCAAGTATAGTTGAATTTAGTAGATCTTGAGTTTTATCAGTTACTTCAGCCAACATTTCCTTTCTGATTTCTTCTGAATTTTTCATTCCAATTTGTGCAATAAGATGTTTTACTGGTTCACTCAGTGGCGTAACTACCATAAGACAAGTAAAAGCAATGCGTTGGGGCCCCCTAGGCTTGGGGGCCCACTCATCCAGTGCCTAATGTTGAAGGTTTCTGTCAACTTAATATAGGAACACCTTTCTGTCAAGCAAGGATTATTTTTAATTAAGTTCTGCATAATTTAATACCTAATGAAAAATTTTGTAACATCAGCGTCGCGACACTCGTCAGTCGCAGATCAGGATTAGTCCTGATTTGATTCGCAGTGGGCGCCAGTGTCTTTTGGTTTGACATTCCGGGACTCCCGTTTTGTTGACATATTTTAACCTGTTGCCAAGAGCATTACCTTACCATTATCTTATAGTTTTAGTATTTGATACGCTAATTTTACCTACGTTTTAAAAATGAGTGACCAGAAAAAAAAATATAAAAGCGCCCGCAATTAAAAGAAAACTAAAAAAGAATTGGAATTAGAGAAAAATTGCGAAAATGTTGTATGTTCGACGAAATCGCAGTCTGAGCCAAATTTGAAACCATTTACGTCCAAACGCGATGACATTAGGGACAATAATTATATTTCTCAAGACGAAGATCACACAGAATATTTAATCGGTATGACACAACTTCAGGTGGATAAGCCACAGGCATCAGCACAAGCGACTTAATTTTTCTGTGTGCTAAAATTAAAAAGTTCGATGAAGCTGAAATATCGTCAGACGCCGTAATATCAAGTAAAGACACAATACTCCAAAGTGATTTAGGTCATTTTGTTAATAAACCATTAAGATGTAAATGTGTAAAAAAAAAATAAAAAATTGAGCATTCAAGTAAAATTAGGGATGAAATAAAAGAAGCTGGGCGTATAAAGAAAAGTATACTAAATTTTGAGTTGAGTTGATGTTCTTATCTATTAGGTTACATTATGTGTTATCAGAAGTGAATTTTATTTCCAAAACTTTACAAAAAGAAACACTTGCTTTGGACGAAGCTAGTTCTGTTTTACTAAGAACAAAAAGCAATGTGGGAAAACTACCGTCAACGCTATAATGAGGTTCTAAAAGAAGCACGAACAACTGCTTTGAAATGGTACATTCCAACTAATTTTAAGAGTCGGCGACAAGTTATTAAAGAAAGTATCTGATGAATAAACTTTAGGTCATCGTTTTGATTCCAGGGAACATTTTTGAAGTGAAAACTTCTTTAGGTGCGCTCTGCACTTTTTTGTGGGGGTTGAATGAGACCGAGCCGTCACGTAACGCCGTCACATAACGTAACGTAAGGCTGCATGTCCCCGTATAGGTATAGGGCTGAAATTTTCAGGGGATGTAGCCGGGGTAACAAGAAGATCCTGGACGAAAACGGGACCCCGTACCCCACCCCGTTTGGCCAAGGGAGGGTGCCACATGGGGGGCCACCTTAGACCATTCGGTGGGGACCGGGGCTCTAATCCTCTAATTTACGGGGGGATTTGGGGGTATCTCTACAACGAAGGCTGGGATCAACATTCTGACAAACGATGACCCCGCTTGTTGAAGTTTTCACTTCTGTTGTGTGGTTTAAGCACACACAAAATTTAATTTTTTTTAAATTGGCGTTTTTTTATCAGCTATTGACATTATACAGTATCAGTTAACAACTAGATTTACAGGGTTAAATAAGATAAGTGGTATCTTTTTCTTTTGCAACCTAAAAATCTCATAAATGCAACAAAGTCTAAAATCTTTAAAAGCTACAATCAACAAAAATATTCTCAAATCATATTGCAAAATTTCTCTTTTATAATTTATAAAAACAGAGTTAAATCAAGATATGACTGAAAAAAAAATGTTGATTTGAGCAAATTTACATTGACCTATTATTATTTTTTACCATGCCGATTATATTTGTGTCAGCTGAAGAATCTTTTAGTAAACTCTTTAAGGAATCAAATAGGGCATGCAAGATCGATTTAAATATTTATCTTTAATTTCCGTCGAAAGTGAAGCTCCCAACAAATTAGATCTTAAATATGCATATGAATTTGCAGTGTGTAAAACGAGAAAAAATCGTTTTAGATTTTAATAAGTTTAGTCGAGTGTTGCTTTAAACTTCTTAAATTTCATTAATATTTCCAACTTCGTTAATAACTATTGCTTGGCTAAGATTTAAAGTTATTTTAGAGTTTTGCCTTTTTTGATAAAAAGAAATATTTTGATGTTATATGTAAAATAAATAAAAAAATTAAAGCTGGTTGTTTAATTTTTATTTAGTATTTGTGAGTTGTGACGGAAAGAGGGGCCTACTTATGTATTTTGCGTTGGGGCCAAAACATTTTAGTTACGCTACTGGGTTCACGTTCACTTAGACTTTCTTCATCTACATTTGAGGTTTTGTTTGACTGTTTATGATCTGGACAAATTACAAGTCTCTCACTTACATATTCGGTGTTTTTTAATCTGTTGAAACAACTTGGATGATAAGTTGCTTCACAAATAATATAAACTACTATTGTACGCTTTGTTTTATTGCAACATTTAAACGTTTTATCACTAGACTTGTCGGGAGGAACTTTCCCTTCGGCAGCCATCTTAGTATGTGTGAGTGCCAGGGCACAGAATAAATGACTTCTCGTGAACACCCTAACCCAAACTAACCCAAGATAGACACTCGCCTCTAGCGGCCACGGTTATAAACCATAATGACAGTTGGGTAGGCGGAACTTCGAGGGTTTGTTTACTATTCTAGAATGTCTAATATCTCACTTCACGCATGGCCCTTCGCTGGCTTCGCTCGCTCCGGGGACGCAATCAGGCAAAACTAACCCAAACTAACCCAAATTTAGTAGGGTAGAATCATCTGCTTGTATCATAAACCTTTCAATTTATTCTTTGAAAAATGTTTTACAAACAACTTGATTTTCTCTTGAGGAAGGCAATAATATTAGTATATTTGTTCATATCCATATTTTTGTATAAATACATTTTAGTTCGCATCACGGAATATGTACTCCATAAAGTAGAAGGCATAAGTTTTTAAGATAACTGGGATAAATCCCAGGATAGAGAATTTCCATATCCGTTATTTTTCTTCAAAATACACTAAAAATATATTTTCTGTATATTTGCCACACATTCTTTCGTTTATACCATCCGGTCAATTTTCTATATGAAATTTCTTTGATTTGGTATCAAATCGAACGTAGCCCTATTGGTCGCTTTACGGATTTCATACATTGATGACTTTTCTTAATTTTTCATAATAAAATTGAAAAATGGTTTCGAAACAACTTTATATCAGCTTCTTGAAAGCTGATCTATAACTCTCAACAACAAAAGAGAGGTTTCTATGCAAGAATTCGATTCATGACAACGCAAATTTATGAAAATCTTTTTTTTAAGTGGAACTATTTTAAACGCGGTGTACCCGGAGAGTAAGTTGGTGAACGTGTTCCAAAGTTACAAAATGCGTAATACGACGAACGAAAGTAGAGAGGGTGACCAGGGAGGCGAATTTTAATACCGGCCCGTCGAGAACGGGTGCATGAGTTAACCACCACCTTTTATCTTCGTCCCTTCCAGGTCATCCGCGCTGAACTCGCCTATCTTTCTCTGGAACGAACCGATCGTTGAACAGGCAGAGGATTCATGTATAGTGTGTTCCACCATTGGTGTCAGCGAACTTGTTTCAAATAAAAATATTATTTTATTTTGTGCCATTGTAGTTTCACTTCTAGTGTGTGGTCCACAAGCACACTAATTTTTTGTGGGGGTTAATTTGAAACAAAAGTCGAAGAATTTGTACACAAAATAGTGTATGTCACATATGTTATCGGTCCGCTCCTATCACAAACTTCTCTTCTCACAAAATAAAATGATATTTTTAACACTTGTATTATAAATACATAATACCTATTATGAACCTAAAACCGATAATAGTAAAAACATCTTTATAAAATAGACGGACCAATAAAATTATACTATAATTACATATATTAGAATTAGCTCGTCTAAAACAAATAAAACCATTTCTTCGCTTTCTCTCTCTTCGGGATAAAAATATACTGTTCGTCCTCCACAGCGTATTCATTCAATATTATTGGCAACGTTGTAATAAACATAGTCACCATTAATAGCTGCTGCTTGGTACGGACGGTACGTGACATGATACAACGTGCTCGAGGCGTACTAAAGTATTATAATACATGATTTAAAAATCGCTTCCTTATTTTATTGGTTTTGTTGTCATGGTTTGTTTTTGGAAAGATACATTAAGATTTACTAAAAACTGTTCTTTTCCTACATCCGTTTTGATATGGTGATAATTTTAGTTTATAAAAGCCTGTTTACGTAAAGCGTATTTTACATTTACGTTTAAGTAGTAA
This sequence comes from Pissodes strobi, assembly GCA_016904865.1. NCBI lineage: Eukaryota > Metazoa > Arthropoda > Insecta > Coleoptera > Curculionidae > Pissodes > Pissodes strobi. The sequence goes on from MU182302.1 coordinate 261,459, forward strand.
TAAAATTATAATTGGATGCAACGAAATATTGCACTCTAGTCGCTATCTCCTCAATTTTCTTTTTTTTTTCTTTTGAGAGGGAGGCAGTGGGGTGCGGCCACAGTTTTAGGGGGAGGGAGGCGTATAATTACTTCATAGTATGAATTTTATCTTGGTTTTTAATGAATAAATAGTTTTTTTATTACGCATGCATCATAATCAACGATTATCGCACGCTGCAGCGTGCCTAAAATAATGTTTATGATGCACCTACTTTTTGAAAGGTTTCTATAGAAACATTTGATTATGTCAAATGTGACAGATTAATATATTCGTCAATATATACCTTAAGTTTAATATTTAAAACATTTTTGAGATTATGATGCATTCGTAATAAAAAATAGCGTATGATATACGTGTATAAGAGGCCTTTAAAGCCCTTGCGACTTACAAAACACTCCGCTGCGCGTCGTATTTTGTAATATGTCGCGCGTGCTTTAAAGGCCCTCTTATACACTTATATCATAATATATTATTAAAACTATATATTATTCACGCTTTATTTTTAGCACCAACTAAACATTAAACTTTGACATAAGTTGGATTGTATCACTATTCACTATAAACACTTCTACACTCCTATATATAATGAGTAATATTAATATAAACAAATAAAAAACCTGTTATAACCTTTTTTACGCCAGTGGCACACACACACTAAAGGGAGATCCTATGGCACCCGACAAGGGGAGATATTGATTGGCATGGTTTTTTAATAGCTGGTAGGGTGTAATTTGGGAGAAACAGATGTCCAGTTAGTTCCATAATGATGCAATGCGCCAGGCGAAGAAATCCTTGTAAAGCGATGTTCTGAGTCTTTCCAGTTGTACGACGAACGGGTGCACTCTTGCCGTTTGTCGTGACTGTCTGACAGACGTTGCTGGAGGCGGAATGAGGCGGGCCCAATCCTAGGAATATCTGCCATTACACTATCTGTAAAACACCCAAAAGATGACACGACATAGTCTATAGTACTAGAACTAGTTTTAGTTATTCTATTTGGTGAGTTAAGACGCATGATTATACCAAAAGAGTCGAAATACAAACAAGATAGAGGTCATAAGCATTATGATAGACTATGGAAAATTCAAATACTTTCTCATACAATAATTTATCGAACTTAGTCACTGCCGAAAAGTCGTTGTTAGTAGACATTATCATAGTACCTCCATGAGATAAATTACTTCAATTAAATCTAGTTACTGTAGTATAATTTTTGACAAACACAGGCTCATCAACATTTAACCAATGTTCAGTTATGGCAATGATTTCTGGAAAATTAAGCTCTTCTAATAAAAGAAATAATTCATCTGTTTTGTGTCTTAAGGACCGAATATTAATAAGAAAAACTCTAAGCTTGCCATCATCCAATTTTTCAGAGAATGCTTGATTGATTAATGTTAGTGTTGGTGTGCCCTTCAACACACACTGGAGGGTTGGTCATGGAGATAGGCAAGGAACAGCCGAAGAGCCTTTAATATGGAGGGGTCCCTCAGTCTAGCTAGCAAATAATGTCCATTAGCCGCATCCGAATCTCGTGACAGCCGCACTATAGGTGGAGTCATCGGGTTCATATCCATTCCACTATCTCTCTTCTCACTTTTCTCCACAACAACCTCCAAATTCTCTAGCGCTAGAGGCTTACAGGCAGCCAAAGCTTCCCTGTCAGAGCCAACCCCAACAGACCTCACCCCTCCAGGTATATGTAAAGATGTTGAGTCAGAGCGTGGTGGTAGGCTTCGGCCGTCCAAAGTGCCTGGTACAAAATGTTGAAAGCCAGTGGATGAAGTACTTACTGCAGGCGGCGATACCTTTAAGGGTGTTAAAGATGTATTGGCACTGACTATTTCAGTACCCGGCGGCCACATACTTATATCTTTAAGCTGCTTAATGTGGCTTTTTTTCTGCACACCAACCTTGAAATCGGAGTGTGAACAGTACTGAACAGTCCTTATTCTTCAGCATTGAAAAGCATCGGATAAAATCAGTAGTTTCAAGTTTTTCTTTGGCATAGTGTGCAAGCGGGTTTGCTGTATAAGGAGGTGGGATTTTGGACACTACCATATAATGCCAGTCTTCTTTTATGGGGGATATGTGAGGTGTGGGAGCAATGACTTTAGGAGAAGGAATGACTTTAAGAGAAGTAATAACCACTGTGTCATGGTTATCTGTATGGTCGGACAGAGTCGAAATCGAATTTTTTACTGTTGGTGGGTTACTCCTAATAATTGGCTTATCTTTGGCAGCCAACTTTTCTATCGTGAGTGCCATTTGATTTACACTTTCTCGCATATCGCCCATTTCCTTCAATAACTCTTCCTTTGATGAGTCGTGTATTAGAACTTTAACAGACTCATCATGATCGTCCATAAAAATAGATGACAGATTGAATATATCTTGCTTCATTTCCTTAATCGAATGGAATAAAGTTTCTTGTCTATTATCGGAGAATCTGGTATGGAGGCTGTAAATGTCATCTACTTTTTGTATAAAATTTTCCTTTTCGAGTCATGGTTGCTCAAGGTGTCGTAAATTTCAGAAATGATTGGAAGAAGATCATTGTGTTCTTCTTAAGACAGGTTCCCAGAGCTTCCACTTTTTCCAGAGGGATCTGCGATCCTTGTTGCTGTGACACCTTGTCGTGAAGATATTTTAACGTAGGAGAGTCACGAATACTGCAGAAAAATCTAATATTGTGGAACTTTTGTTGGTAGAGCACCTTTGTTGTTGCCTTATCCAGCCCAGTACAGAACATACAAAAATTCCGGCGACACTCCCCACTATAGCGAAGTTTATATTTACCCTTTTCTGCGACGATTCTCTGGCAGGAATCACACTTAAATTCAGCCATTTCGATATAGTGTTCAGTGATTTCAGATAAAAGTCAATGGCAGCTGAACAAATTCAAGTTTGTGATAAGATTGGATCAGCAGAAACAACTACTCCGAGAGCTAATACCCCTACCGGCATTGAATTATACTGCTAATTCCGTTTTCTCTGAGGATAAACATGCAATGTAAGGATTTACACTACACCCAGAGCAATGTCAGGAATATACCAATTCCTGGTTGGAGACATGTCTTGAATCGCATCAAGCTCAATGCTCCATGTCCACATTGAAAACACAACGACAAGAGTGAGACTCATGAAAACCTTCCACCGATAGTTTCGTCCTTTCGGGACTCATCAGAGGAACGTGTGTGGGCTTTCACCCACTAGAACCTGACTATCGGTGAATGGTATTGATACCCTGATGAACCTACCGGAAAGAAGACATTCACCAGCCGTCACTCGAACCGAAAATGCTCCATTGTGTCTGGACAAGCCCCGTGTTGGGCTATATGTGATAAGATTGGATCAGCAGAAACAACTACTCCGAGAGCAGCAGTATAATTCAATGCCGGTAGGGGTATTAGCTCTCAGCTGCAGATAGACGCTGGTAGTCCGAACGGTTTGTTGAGCAATCCTTCATGCCAAACTCGGTCAAATGCCTTCGACATATCCAACGCAATTACTCGAGATTCTCCGTAGTTCTCAATTGCCCTACTCTATACACGAGTGACATAGGCCAATATTTTTCCTGTTGATCTCTCTTTGAGAAAGCCGTATTGGTTATCGCTAATTATTCTGTTGATCTCGAGATACTTAAGTAGTTCCGTGGCTTTGAAGATTATTGGAAGCAAGGCAACTGGGCGATAGCTTGAGGGCCTGGTTTTCTTGCCTTTTTGGAACAAGTTGCACTAGAGGGACTTTCCGAGAAGATGGGTAAATCCCTTTTCCGTAAGACAGAGAGAAAGGCCTGGAAAAAATGGGTGTTAGTTGGTTGGCGCAGTTCTTTAATACGATGACAGGTATTCCGTCCGGTCCTGCTGGCATTTGCGTATCTAGCTCTTTGAGGATTTTACGAATACCACAATCTTGGAATATTAAAAAACTCCTTGAAGAAAAAGTAAAGTTTCTATTAAGATGAAAATAAATGTTAATTAACATTCTTTCCAAAAGTCCTCCATTGTGGAGAAACATCAAGGCAAATATCGAAAAAAGTCGAAAAACCCCCTTCTTATTAAAAATCTTCTTAATTTTTTCGCAACTTTTGATATTCCAAAATATTTTATTTTTTTCACCTTATTTTCCGTATTTTCCATACTTCCTGTACGCACGTTTTGAAATTTTACGTACTAAGACAAGCAAAACTTTTTATATATAAGTTTTTTCATTAGTCCACAAACAGAAGTTTTTCTTCTTCAGGAGGACACACTATACCGGGTGTCAACGAAATCGTTTAACAACGCACCATTCAAATGCTTTTTTAAGGAGAAATTTTAAATTTTGGTTGAATATATGGTTTATGGAAACTAAGATTTTCCACTAAAAAACAAATGAATATCACTTCCGGTTTGACCGGAAGTGAGCATGAGGCAAGAATTTCAAATACAAGCCTGCAAATATTTTTACATATTTGATTAGTTGTAGTTTTTGTTTCAAAATGGCGGTGTAGAGGTAATTTATTCCAAATTCAATATGGCGGCATTTTGACATCGCCAATTGATTTTTTGTCAAAATGTCCGTTGATATAGGAGACAAGATAGGTTTTCTTGCAGGTTTTTTTCACTGTTCGAAATTCTAAATAATAGTTATAAAATTGAAGCATTTTTAGTTTTTCTTTAAAATGTCAAAATTTATGTCAATTCTTCTCGAAATTTTGAATAGAACCCTATACATATTTTTAAACATTTAGATAGAGCTCGAAATTCCCTTTTGAACGATATATCACAAGTGGCCATTCTTTTTAAAGTTGGGGTTGTAGAGGGGATAATTCAATATGGCGTCGCGCCGCCATATTGAATTATGCCCTCTACAAAGTCATCTTTGAAAAGAATGGCCAGTTGTGATACATCTTTCAAAAGGGAATTTCGAGCGCTATCCAAATGTGTTAAAATATGTACAGGGTTCCATTCAAAATTTCAGGAAAAATTGACATAAATTTTGACGTTTTAAAGAAAAACTAAAAATGCTTCAGTTATATAACAATTATTTAGAATTTCCAACAGTGAGAAAAATCTGCAAGAAAACCTATCTTGTCTCCTATATCAACGGACATTTTGACAAAAACTCCAATGCTGATGTTAAAATGCCGCCATATTGAATTTGGGATAAATGCCCTCTACACCGCCATTTTGAAAAAAAATGTCAACTTGTGATACATCGTTAAAAAGGCAATTTCAGGCTCTATTTAAATATGTAAAAATAATTGCAGGGTTGTATTTGAAATTCTTGCCTCATGCTCACTTCCGGTCAAACCGGAAGTGATATTTATTTGTTTTTTAGTGGAAAATCTGAGTTTTCATAAACCATATTTTCAACCAATATTTCAAATTTTTCCTTAAAAAACATTTGAAAGGTGCATTGTGAAACGATTTCGTTGACACCCGGTATACACAAATGACTCTTATGAATTAATTTAAATTATTACTGGAAAAACAAAGATAAAAACAATTATGTGCCTCACCTTTACCAGCTCACAACCGCAGTGAAACTTTTGAAAGATATATTAGGAATTGAGTTTTTATTTTTTTTAGCTTTTTTTCTCAACTTTTGCCCCCAGTTTCGACATGTTTTTAAATTTCTTTTTCCTTTCTTTTTCAACTATATTTTTGTCGAAAGCAGCGTTTCCATAACTTTTTTTATTATTATTTTTTTTTCTTTATTACGTTTTATAGTACTTTTATTAACTTTCCTCAACAGTTTTTCTTATTTTTTTAATTTTTTTTTCTTATTTGGTTTTATAATAGGTACTTTTATTAACTTCCCGAAGAATTTTTGACGTTTTTTTCCAATTTTTTCTCATTTTTCAATTTTTTTTTTAAATTTTCATAAAACATTTATTTTCTTTCCATTTTTGCCATCTCCGATCTGGTAGCTGAACTACTTATTTTGTTTTTTAATATTTTTATTAACTTTACGAACAATTTTTTACGTTTTTTCAATTTTTTACCACGGCTACATGTCCAGAACATTTCAATCCTCTAGCTATACTGGAACATGCCTAATTACTTAATTTTACTTTGATAACCGTTTCAACTTTGATAAGCGTTCCACTTTGACACGCGTTTCATTTTTTCTGACTTTACACTTCTTAAAGAAGTTTCACTTCAACAATTATTTGATTATTGAAAAGTTTGAAATCATTTTGAGTAGTCTATATGGTGAGACCCCGTGAACTGATTTTTCATTAACCGAAAAGGTAGCCTTAAAACCTACCGACATTGAAATTAAATAATTATTTATACATGGTGCTATTTTCCTCAGTTACTCTACCGACATAGCCTCCCTTTAGCATATAAGAACACGCCAACAATTCTTCTTCTTAATTCGCCGTCTCCTCACTAAGGTTGGCGATCCAAATGGCTAACATGGCCCTGGATACTGCAGCTCTGAAGATGTCTATAGATGAGCATCCAAACCATCTTCTGAGATCCTTTAACCATGAATTTTGACGTCTGCCGAGTGGTCTCGTTCCTTGTATTTTGCCCTCGATTATGAGCCTCAGAAATTCATACTTCTCGCCTCTCATAACATGACCTATATAACTCGTTTTTCGTTGATTTATTATCAGTAAGAGTTCCTTCTGTTTTCCCATACGCCTTAGCACCTCCTCATTTGTTCTGTACAAGTACATTTCTAAAACCTCCAGGTTCCTCTCTAGACTAGGGTTAAGTGTCCAACTCTCGCAACTGGACAGTAAAACCGAGAAAATGTAGCACCTGACCATACGAATTCGGAGTTCCAAGCTGAGGTCTGATCTGGTGAAGAGTATCTTCATTTGTTTGAACACTCTTCTAGCTTGTTCAATTCTGGTTCTTACTTCTTTCTTTGGGTCGATTTGATCATTTATTATTGTGCCCAGATATTTGAAAGAGGATACTTGTTGTACGATAGTCCCCTTAATCGACATGTTTGCGTTGATGTTAGCTTTTGAAAAACGAGCACTTTGGTTTTTTCAATGTTTATGAGCAATCCATACTGCTTGCTGTGTTGAACAACGCGGTAGACCGTGCCCTGCAGGTCTATCATGCTATCTGCCATGATCACAGTGTCATCCGCGTAGCGAATATTATTAATTTTGATGCCATTTATCGCGATGCCCCCATTTACTGTGTCTAGCGCCTCTCTAAACATGGCCTGCAACACGTTTTTTCTGATTGAAGTTAAAAATAAAAGTAAAGATTTTATTTATTTATTTTTATTATTTTTTTTTGTTAATTAAAAAGGAAGGAAGGAAAGAGTTGTATTGCAAAGCCCGACCCTTGTCGTGGGGTCGTTTGAGCGCCACCCGTTCTCGCCAACTAAACGGAAAAAGGTCTGCGGGTGTTGTGCAGGGTGACTAGGTCAGCTCAAAAAAATCAACACATACTTAATTTCAAACTATCCAGAAAACTAGAAAATACAAGCCCGCTTATTAAATTAAATCTTACTTCACAAGACCTAATAAAGAAAACACAATCTAAAATTTAATGAACACTATATTTACTACTAAGTTCTTTTTTTGAAAACACAGCAACAATCTATCTGGAGAAAAAAAGTTAATGGAAATATGGTTAATTAAAGACAAAAGAATGTTAAATGGCTGTTAAAATGATTGTTAAAATAAATAGAGTACAATATGGAGATTGTACAGAGACCAATTCGGTTAGAAATACTTGGTTTTGCATGCCTTACCACCAAATGCACTAAATACTACCTATCGAAGTGATCACTTGACGTTGACTAAGCTTCTTACAACTAGGTATGCGTGCGCTAATAGCTGCACTTATTTTAGATGTAGCAATAATAGTATGTAGCAACGAACAGCTACTGTAACTAAATCAAATGACTCGACAAGTTAATAAAAGAACCGAACCAGAATAAAACTATTGAAAGCGTAGCTGTCGCTTGATTCATATTATAAAACGATAAAATTCAGAGCAGTTATATCACTTGACTAATGAATGAAATGAAGGAAAGTATCGAGCCAGCGCTTGACTTTTATTAAAATGAAAGAAGATTCAAAGCAATCAGATTAACTGGTCCGATAAACCAGTGAATAAATGTAAATAAGGTTAATGAGCTACCTCAGAACTCGGCGTTAATGAAAGAAAATGACATAAAGTTTCCGTACAATACCCAAATCCAGTCGTCGAACTCTGGTGGGGGCGCAGGTACTGCCTCGCGCTGGCCCTGAGGGGAAGATCTCGACGAGATCTCGAGTGCTCAGTGTCAAGATGTACAGATGTGCTGCGGGCAAGGCCTGCACTCTCTAGGACAGATGTGGTCCCAACTGTAGGTAAAGGCAGTGGCCTACTGGTATGAGCGGTGGACCTCCTAGACCTAGAAAGAACCCTGAAATAATCCAGTGCGCATTAAACGAAGCCCCCTTACTTTAAGGAAAATCATAGACCCCCCCCTCTTGCATAAATACATCTTCTTTATAAAACAATTTTCCCCAGACAAAAAAAACATGGGCTTGCAATGCCCATCAGCAAATAAAAGAGATACTAAGGTTCAGACAACTTGAATATACAAAGATAGGTATGAATCCCACCTAAAAGAAAGTATAAACTTCCCCAAATGATCAAAATTAAAGTTACATTGAAATAAAATTTGGATTAGATAAAATGGAGTAGATAAGATAACATGTGAGAAAAGCAAATGACGGTATTTGCACAAAAGAAAAAGGTAACACAGATAAGCAATTAAATCATTAATTTAGGCAAAATTACCTCAAATTTGTGCGTGAGGGCTACTCTGAGAGATTCGACGGTCTCGGTCTTATATGACGAACATGGAAGCCGCTATAAATAATGGAAACAAAAAAAAAACGTTAACATCATGGCGTTCACGCGCTTCATAGAAAAAGAAATCCAGAGAAAATGCTTACCTAATACAGCCGTAGAGCCCGAAAAATCGGTCGTATTAAAACACAAATAGAAACAACACAATAAATCCCCTAGCAAAAGGGTTGTATTATACCACAATACTAAATGTGAAGTTTCTAACTGCACTGGCAAACGTTCGCCTTACGAGCAAACTAGAAAAAGGACACTCCAACGTTTTCGTCAATTTGCCTTCGAGATTAAATGCTGCGTCACAAGTAGTGATGGGCGGAAACATGCCGAGTGATTCGATACAAGGAATAATTCTAAGATAATAAGCGGCTCAACTCTCGTTTATTATGGTGATAAATGACGGCGGAAGCCACGAATAGTGAGCTAAAATTACATTTTTCAAGAAATGCTAGGAAATACTCTTACAGGAATGATAAACCATCAAAAATCTAAATCGAGAATGACAAACACGCGATGGATTACCCATCCCTATTATTTGGCATAAACCTCACAAAAACTAGTCTGCCATACAAAACGAGAAATATATTTAAAGCAGAGGTCCAAAAACGATCTCCGGAATTGGCGGCCGGCTCCTGGCATTCATCAACCTTGGATTCTCAAAAGGTAATAAAATATTCAAACTGAAATTAAAGTCAAATGCAACGTATTTGCAGGCTAACAGAATTCTTTAAAAATATAAAACGGTTGGCTGGCGGTTCCCGATAATGCAATATAAAACAACCCAAGCTATTCTAATAATATAGTGCATTGCTCATCCACTAAAATAAATAGGCGCAACGGATTATAAAAGCTAATACAAATACATAGCTAACCTATACCTAGAATATAGTTAACTCATATTAGGAAAGTGGCATTTACAAGCAATTCAAATTAATAAATTTACAATTAATAAACCGATGCGATGGCAGTTTCAAGCGAATTGTTGGCAAAGCAAATTAATAAATTTAGAATTAATAAACCGATGCGTGCAAAATACAACATCATTTTTTCCCCTACATGCGGCATATAAATGAAATTTTAAAATTGGCAAAATCGAAGTGTTACATGCCTCTGAATATAAGTTGAAAATGAGTGGAGAGAGTATGCAGCCCTGTCTTACTCCCCTTTTTATTGATACGACATCTGATGTTGCTTGTTCTACTCTCACTTCGGCGATTTCGTGCCAGTAAAGGTTAGAGATGATGTTTATTTCCTGTTGGTCCACTCCGGTTTCTTTCAGGATTTCGATCAGCCTGCAATGCATCACGCAGTCGAATGCCTTTCGGTAGTCTATGAAGCACGTGAAAACGTTGACGTTCATGTCTCTGCATTTCTGTGTCAAGAGGTTAAGTGAGAACGTGCCTCTCGTGTGCCAAATCCGCTTCTAAATCCGAACTGTGTATTATCCACTTGTTTATCACATTTTTATATATGCGTGTGTGTATTACTCGTAAGAATATTTTGAGCACATGTGACATCAAACTGATCATCCGGTAGTCGTCGCACTGAGCGGCGCTTGTCTTTTTTGGCAGGGCAACAAATGTTGATTTCAACCAGTCTGATGGAATCTGGCCTGTGGCGTAAATAATATTAAAAATGGATGTCAGGGTATCTAAACCCGATCCTTACCAGGGCCACTTGCTTTGCCATTCTTCTCAGATTTAATCGTATGTATTAATTCTGACTTTGTGATCGGGGATCCTACCTCATTCAGTACAGGATCTGATATTGGAGGTGTTTATGGTCTCTCGTCGTTAAAAAGTACTTCGACATATTCCTTCCATCTTCTCAACCTGCCTTCGATACACATTATTATTTCGTTGTTTGCATTTCTCAAGATTCCCATCTGTTGTTTTCTGCCCTTGTTGGTCAATTCCTTCACCTTTTTGTGAATATTAAATGAGACGTGCTTCTCCTGTAACTTCTCAATTTCCCTGCATCTTTCAGACATCCATTCCTCCTCCGCCTTTCTGCATTTTAGGCAAATGTTTTTGTTAAGCTCCTTATATATTGAGGTCGTGTTTTTATATTTTCTTCTTTCTTCCATGAGCTCTAATATTTCCGTGGTCATCCATTCTTGCTTCTTATCATTTCGTTTACACCCAATTTCGGTATCTTGTACGTGTGTGATTGTGTATTTTATGTTCTTCCAAGTTATTTCTACTTCCGTTTGCTGGGATATATTCAGTTCATTATATTGTTGTTTAATTTTTGAGCCCAACTGCATTCTTCTAAGTCTATGCGTTTGGTCTGTTTCTCCTTCTTATGGTATTTATGCCGCTTCATTTTGAACTCCATTACGAGTGGAGTGTGTTCGCTGTTGATATCCGCTCCTGGATATGTTTTTACCGATTTTATATACTTTTTAAACTCCAGATTCACCAAGATAAAGTCAATTTGGTTGCGTATTATGTTGTTCTTTTGTGTCTGCCGGTGACTTCCAGGTATATAATCGTCTCGAGTGGAGCTTATAAAATATGTTGGTGACCATCAAGTTGTTTTCTGTGCAGAGTTGCACTAGTCTGTCGCCCCTATTATTCCTTACGCCACGACCATGTTTGCCCACATACTCCTTCCTCTTCCTGACCTATCTTTGCGTTAAAGTCGCCCATAACAAGGGTTATTTCCCCTTTCTTTGTGAGGGATAGGGTTTTCTCTATGACGCTATAAAATTCTTCTCTTTCAACATCCGGTTTATCACTACTTGTTGGGGCGTAAACCTGTATGATGATCAAGAAACGGTATGATGTTCGTATTCTCAGCAGCATAACGCGGTCACTTATTGGCACAAAATCTGTTAGGGCTTCGTCAATATCGTCGGTAACTACCACGGCTGTTTCATATTGATGTTGTGGATCATTTCCTCCCGAGTAGTAAATGTGTCCTTTCTTGGCATTTTGCTTTCCTGATCCAGGCCATCTGGCTTCACTAATGCCCATGATATCAATGCTTAGTCTACCCATCTCGGTCTCTACATTCGTTAACTTTCCAAGCATGTACAAACTCCGCACGTTCCAGGTAGCCAAACGTACAATGTTATTGAAAACATTGATGCTGCTATGTATTGACTGTGATTGGTCATTCTTGCTGGTTGACGACAGCGACGGACGGGGAGATTCTTAGCACCATCTCCTCATTTAAGAGGTGCCCCGGACTGAGGGCCATTTCTGTGTTTTCGTCAGCCATTAAGATAATTCGGAAAAATAACAGTACAGTAAGAGTTCCTGTTTCTTTTCTGTACCGCAGTGTGGAGACCTTTCCGCTATTACAGCTCTGCTATCCACTATGCAGTGCTACACCAATCCGAAGTCATTCTTCTTGTGCTAGAGCCTGATCCTGATGAAACTGCTGCCTTTGATCAGTTTGTTTTTATATTATCCCTAAAAACTGGGTTGCCATCTCCGCTGGAGTTGCCGCATCGAAGTCTTTCTTCTTCGCCTTCTCCACCGTTGTGGAACTGGACAGGGGGATGCCTACCTTGCCCTGCCTTCGCGACGTGGACGCCCTACCTTCGCGACGTGGACGCGTCTGTAGGGATTTACCTAAGTGGATTTAGAGAAGAGGTCTCTAGTCTCCCTTAAGCCGGATTATTTGATGCAATAAGCAAAAGGCCAACCATTGGCAACAGTAAAACCCCCTTAATTAATTCACTCTCACACTCCTCTTAGAGGTCTACGTGTATATCGTGATATTATTAACTTGAACCATTCACTCACACCCTGAATACCTTTTTCAACCAACAAATATTTGATAATAAATAGCAGACATTGAACAACATTCATTTAACGTGACGAGGAAGCAGAATGCTAATTCCGGAAACAGAGCACCCCTAAAAAGGCTGCATGAACCAAAATGTAATGAAAAAAAAAACGTTAACATAAATTTGCTATTACGTTATTATATAGCTTTTCCTATATTTGAGACACAAATAAACATTATTTGACCCACCTCGTTTCAATTTATTTATATTTGAACACTGAAACAAGAAATAGAATTATTAATGGTAACAATAACAATTTTACAATTGAATCGCCAATTAGAGCTAAAAGCTTGACAAATAAACAAAACCAGATAAGTAGGTCAAACTTGCATTTTCTAAGCGGACGGTTTTTGTTTGCGCCTAATAACTATTCCTCTGACAGTATAACCGCGTTCACAAGTATTACATGTTTTAATAAGTAACTGATTAGCATCGCTAATATATACTAATTTTTTAGTCGTAAAGGAAATTTATGGTTGATTTTTCGAATAAAGATAATGGCAAAATGAGGTACAGGTATTTAGTTTTAAATATGATTGGACGCATTTTGGTCGATTATCGACATATAATTTCTAGAAGTTTTATAGACCATTGACCCGCTCTACTTTGTTTTTGATTACTCTTGTGGCTTGAACCTCGTTTAGTAAACTCTTGGACGAGTTGCTTTTGGATACCTCAAATATATTTTAATCCTGTGTTTTTGGATGTGTTCGTAAGAATTTTCCTCCTATACTTCCTTGTAAAAATAATATTGCTTTGACCTTTTTTATATTTTCAAATAATTTAGTATATCCCAAACAATTTTTGCATTTTAACTCTAGCTTCTTCTATATCATCTGTATAGTATCTGACAAATTGACTGTTACTCCACTTTATTTGTAAGCTTTTTGAAAAAAAAAGACCGCTTCGAGTCTGGCCTCAGGGTGTGGACAGCACAAGTGCTAGTTTAGTGGCAGAAATTTTATACTTAACCATCCGCGCGAGTCATAACGACTGACGAGTCCTGGGCTTGCGCGCATAACACAATCACATTTCTGACAAACATGTGTCCTTAAGGTCCAGTGAATTGCTTACAACAGGTCTCGTAGCGCAGTGGTCAAATTCTGTGCTTGTGATAGAGAAGGCCCGGGTTCGATTCCCGTTAGTGACAAGACATATGTTCTTTTTTATTTTTTTAAGGTTATAATTGTTCCTTTTTTAAATTTGGTTTAGTTTGGGTTAGTTTTGTTTGGTTACGCCCCGGAGCAAGCGAAGCGAACGGAGAACATTGCATGAAGTGAAAAAAATATATACTAATGTAAACATTAAACAACGCATGTGTTTGAGATGCAGGCGCAAGCCCAGGACTCGTCAGACGGCAGGACTCGTGCCGACGGTTAAGAATGAAATTTCTGCAGCTTAGTGATCCCAACGAAGCTAAAATACCTAAAAGAACTGGAAAATGGCCGAAATTTCGAGGAGCAAATCTGCCCCCGTTATCAAGAACGAACAAATCAAGAAATTAAAATGGTTAGTGCATTTACTAAAACAATAAAAAGCTCGTGCACTTTGTCAATTTTTGAAGCAAAAATACCTTGCGTTTCCTGCGAAATGTTTTTGTAGTAGTTGGATCGACTAATTTAAAGGCTTGTGTTAAAGATCATATATCTGTAAAAAAAAATAAAACACATTTACTTATTTAGTTTCTCATAAACCAAATACAATGTGTTCCCTAAGCAACCATTACCAACAGAAAAACTGTTAAAATAGAGAAAGTTTTAGACGATTAAGTATAAGTTGGTATAAAATAATTTGACTAGACCGGTGTATTTTGTGTAAAAATTTACTTTGTGAATGTGTCAATAGATTTTCAAAATTATCACACATTAAAATAATACATATTTTCGAAAATATACCATTTAAAAATTCTTATTTTTACTTTTTTTTTGTTGGGGGGCATGATTTTGCTACACTTTTTTATTTATATGTTTTTTGGAAACACCATGCTTCATACACACATTAAAATTATTTGTTTCTACTTACCTGATAAAACAATGATTTTTTTACTAGGTTCTTCAGTGACAGTATCGATGTCCGGTTAGGACCTCGAAATATTGATGGCACAGCATCATTATACACCCGCTTCATCCCTGATGCAGATAAAGATATCCATTTTTCTCGAAGTGTTCTGCGCATATCTTATAGGTGGTAATGTTTGTCAAACAATTAACATAAATGACTATAAAATAGGTCTGTTCTAGCAGCGATTTCAAACGGTTTCAAACCGTCCGGAGTTTGCGCAAAACGATATAAGCGTCGCTTATATGGCTATGCGCAAACTCCGTACAGTTTGGAACCGTTTGAAATCGCTGCTAGAACAAACCTAATATTTTTTTTAAAGATGGCACGTAGTGACGATGTCAACATTGACAATCGCGCCATCATCACGCATGCATTGGCATGGTGCTTGAGCGATTGTCTTGTTTACAGGTTCAGGTTGTCGCCTTCTTTAAAAAAAAATACTTTTAAGTTTATATCACGTAGGTAGGAGTAGGTACTTAAAATTATTATGTACACGAGAGGGGCTGCATTATATTGGAGGGGCTGCAGGAACGCCAAACTGGTGAGAGCATTTTGATTACGGGGAGTAACGCCCCCGCCATTCCGAGTTGCCACGGGATGTGGCCCATCAAATCC
>MU182302.1:276807-304283 GCA_016904865.1 Pissodes strobi
CCCCCGCCATTCCGAGTTGCCACGGGATGTGGCCCATCAAATCCCATGGTCCTCCTCCAGGCTGGAGAACACCAAAGCACAATGTCTGGAGCTGATCACTGGGGAGTGATCCAACAAATCCCATTTTTACCCCCGTCAGGCTAGGGATCACCAAAAGAATGAGTTTCAGACCGATGCTTCCAGTGAAAGCGGCCCTCGTACTCGCATCGTCAGGTGAAAGACCACCCCACCAGAATTGGGAAGCGCTTAATGGTTTTCCCAAATCACGTTCTGCTTCCGCGCTGGTGGTTCCGGGTTCCACAGTAGGAATATATGGATATGATGGTGCTTCCAGGATCAAAATATTCCGGAGGAAACTCCCCGGCCATTCGGATCTCCGGGCGCCGCGCCGAGTGGCCCTGGGAGCCCTTCATTCCGCGTTTCACAGACAGCAAAGATACCGAACCAATTTAGAATAGATTTCTGCAACATAAGAGGCCTAAATACAAACATAAATTCGGTACACCAACATCTACAAGCCAATAGATCACACATACTAGCCCTTACAGAAACACAAGTAGATATGTTCTACAAAAACAGTAAACTACCCCTATACTGGTTACGACTTACATACCCGAATTAGACATAAGTTCGGAATATGTCTTTTTGTCCGAAGCGACCTTTCATGTCACCGCGAGGAAATACTCGAATCGAACAACCTTGATGTCATGTGGCTCAAGTTCACCGCCAAGGGATTAACCAAGTTTATATGTTGTCTCTATCGCCCTCCGAGCGATAGACCCTACCAAATCTTTTTTACAACACTAGCTACCACTTTTGACTCTGTGTTGAGTCAATCGTCGATCACCCCAATTCAGAAATAATCGTTCTGGGAGACAATGCTCACAACACCAACTGGCTCAAACATCCCAACAAAACCGACAACGAAGGTAGAGAAGCTGAAGCATTTGCCATCAGCTGCGGGCTTACTCAACTTCTAGACGAACTAACTCGAATCTCGGAGAGGGTTGAATTCGCCGCCATCCTGGATCTTTTTCTAACCACCAGCCCTGAGCAGTACACAATTACAGTTGGTCCGCTATTAGGTACTTCCGACCACAAACTTATTACAACGGTTTGTGAATGTCCACTCATACAGGATAATCCACCATTGCCTCGCAAAATCTGGCATTACAATTCTGCAAACTGGGACGGTCTAAGGGAGTTCTACCTAGATTTTCCTTGGCTCGACGTCTGCTTTGGCACCGACGGCCCGTCAGTCTGCTACGAAGAGATTACGCAAGTAATCTCCTCAGGAATGGAAGCATACATTCCAAATTCCATCAAGTTACCATCACAGCGCCATGTGGCAACATGGCGCCAGTAAGAAAGCCGCGGAAAAGTACGTCTGCAGAAATTACCAATTTTCAATGTTGCAAAACAAAAGTGTGCAAAACCAGTGTCTGTATTGGGTGCGGAAAAGCCTATCACGAGTCTTGTGTAACTCGTGACTGGGCGGGAAGTGTTAAAAAACTCGATGAAACGAGATTATTGTGCAACAATTGTGAAGCCGATTTCCTAACCTCAAAAGAAGGAAGCAACATCGATGAAGAAATTGTCGCACTGCAACGCATAATCATCAAGGAAATTATGGAGACAAATCAACTTCAAGCGAAAATAAAGCTTTTGCTAGAGGCAAAATTGGAAAACATAAAGGAAAGTGAAGATTTTCAAATTCAAGGACTTGAAAACAAGGTAAATCTACCCATAAACGTCAGTAATCTGGCAACGTCGCCAAAGTCAATGTCAATGTCAAACTTGTCATTATTGTCACCAATGCCAAAACCATTGTGCCAACACAAAATCTCGGACAAAACATCAACAAGTGTCAAGTGCAATCCCAAGCAAAATGGGATAATATAGAATTACTGGTTTCTACCAAAAAAAAAAAAACAAAGACTCGATCCGAAAAAACCAAAGAACTCCTAGAGAGACACAGCGGACAACAACAAAATTATGCTGCAGTGGAACTCAAAAATAGCGCTGACGTGGATCTAGTCATTAGTGATAAAACCACGACCTATACCAAAACAAAATAGCAGGTACTCCTGAACGACAAAAACAAACGGAGGATTTGAGGGCTGCACTCCCATCAGCATCCACCCAAAATGACAAAAAAACAATTGGATGGAGCCGGAAAAGACAATCCAACTGGAAAAGGATATCCACTGCAAAGGCAAAGAAGACCAACAACAGACACTTCCGAACGTCAAAAGAAATCCGAGGGTTGAAATCCAACCAGTATCAACACAAAATAGTCAAGGACATATGAATGAGGCCGAAAAAGATTATCAAGGATGGCAGGTGCAAAGGCCAAGAAGGTAACAGAGATATCCCAAATTGCCTCGCCCATCTCCAGTAAAGACCAGTTGCACTGAGTTCTATTTAAGTGTGGCACAACTGAATTAATTTTTCTTCATATCTGGGCTAGCAGTGGAAACGACAGAGGAACAAGTCAGGAGGTATGTGGAGGGCAAAATCAATGAAACATCTCACTGTGAAAAAATAATAACAAGAAAGAACCGGCAGAAAAGTAGCTTCAAGATTGAAGTGTCCACCAGTACAAAGCACATAATAATGTCGCCAGACATATGGGGACCTGGAGTCTCTGTAAACCATTTTCTGCACCTACGAGGACTCCCTGTTCACAGGGAATATCGAAAGATAAATTAAAACAGCAAATATTTCACCAAAATATTCAATGTCTAAAGAATAAGGTACCAGAGCTAAAGGTGTTCCTGACTGAGAAGGCTGACAATGGCCCAGTGCTTGATGTGGTGTGTGTCACCGAGCATTGGTTTGAACACAATGAAGAGATAGCCATGAAGATAGAATCCTACAAGACAACATCAGTATACTGCAGAAGACCAGACAACATGGAGGTGCCAGTATTTTTGTACATGAAAACTGTGTGATAGACTATGAAGAAGAGATAGTGATTGTTAGTATGAGTGTTGAGAGTATCATGGAGTGTTCCTCGATCGTAAGTAGGCAACATAAAATCTTGATTGTATGTATGTACCGTCCACCACAGGCATGCTTGGATCAGTTTCATCGGTTTCTTGATTTGCTTTCTAACCTGTTAACCTATATTTAAAATAAATACCCCAAATGTAAAACAATAATCTGTGGGGACTTCAATATTGATCTTTTAGAAAGTTCATTCAGAGCAAAGCTATTTACTGACCTCTTACTTGCAAATAACTTTCATCAGACCATATTTCTGCCAACTCGTATTACTAGTCACTCAGAAACACTGATTGATAATAGTTTTATTCATGGAAATGGGTGCTGCTAATGGAGAGATTGTTCACACATCTCTGTCTGATCATGGGGGCCAAAGGATCAGCATGATGATGTTGACAACAGCGCTGTTGTTGACAACAGCGAGCCCAAAAAGGTGGGAAGACAGAATAAAAGGATTTTTTCAGGTGCAGAGCTTAACCAACTTAGGGCAGAACTATCTGAGGCAAGTTTTGACCATATTTTCAGTTACACAGATACAAACAAATCATATAATGAATTTATCAACATCTACACTCGACTTATGGAGGTTGTATTTCCAAAAAAACCTTTAAGCCAATCAAAAAAAAGTCGCACTTGGATAACACAGGGAATCAAAAAATCTTCAAATACTAAGAGAGTCTTATATGAGAAAATGAGAAAAGGTAACGTACCACCTCAGCAGTACAAGAGGTATGCGAACATATTTAAAAAGATTGTACAAAAGGCAAAGAAAATGCACAAGCAAAAGATAATAGAAAAAAATGCAAACAGAGGTAAGGCAGTCTGGAATATGGTAGGAAGTTTGACTAACAAAAAGCAAAAAAATGAATGCAATATCCTCCAACAACTGGGAGACAAAAACAGGACGGAATTGGAAATATTAAATGGCATAAACGAGACATTTTTAAATATGTGCCCAGATCTCAGTTCAAACCAAGAAATGGCACTTTGCAAAGTAGAGACAATCAGCAAGTCAATTATCCTAAAGCCAACAAACATACACGAAATGCATAAAACCATTCTAGTCTAAAAAACATAAAATCGGTGGGACACGATGAAGTACCCATTGTATTGCTTAAAAACACAGCAGAAATTATAGCCCCCATACTTACATACATAGTAAACCTCTCACTCTCGAGTGGTATATTCCCAGAAGCATTAAAAGTTGCACAGGTGAAACCAATCTACAAAAAAGGTGAAATGCGAGATATGAGCAACCAGACCAATAGCTTTATTAAGCAACATTAGCAAGATCTTTGAAAACATAATAAACTGCAGGATGGTCGAGTTTTTTGATAGGGAGAGCGTCCTTTCAAACTACCAAAATGGATTTCGGTCAAAAAAGTCAACAACTCGAGCAATCTATCAAACTCTGTACAAAAATGTTACATGACAAAACTCAGCCTCTTGCTAGGCTCCTTGATCTATCAAAAGCTTTTGATAGTGTCGAACACAAACTGCTGGCCAAGCTTGAGAGATCTGGTATCAGAGGAGTTGCCCTGAAACTTCTTGACAGCTATCTTCAAAACAGGAAGCAATGTGTAATAGAGAGAGATGAGAATGGTAATGATCAGAAATCGGACCTAAGAACGGTAAAAAAAGGGGTACCACAGGGGTCAATCCTCGGACCGCTGCTCTATTTATTATATACAAATGAACTGCCAAAAGTAACAAAGTGGCACACTGTACAGTTTGCAGATGACACAACTATTATCGCAAATACAAATAAAAATGAGGATGCAACAGAGGAAGTTTATAATGCAGTGCAAACTCTGGAGGAGTGGTTTGTAATTCCTAATTCCAACTTAATGTTAACAAGACCCAACTACTGGAATTTGGCTTCCAGAAAGTAGAAACAGGAAACACATTTGAGAGAGATGGAAGGCTGATTACTGCTGCCAGGTCAGCATCCTTTCTCGGTGTGCATCTAGACTACAGGTTGGACTGGAGGGACCATATAGATGATCTTGCAAAAGCTACTGCCCGATATACATATTTACTAAAGGTGATAGCAGCCAACATTTCAGCATAGTCAGCTATAGAGGTTTATCATGCATATGTACATTCAAGAATAAGGTATGGCATAATTTTTTGGGGAGGTAGTAGTGACGTCAATAGGATAGCAGTCCTTCAAAAGAAATATATAAGAAGCATTCTCAACATGAAACAAACTGAGAGCTGCAGGGAGCTATTCAGGGAGCTGGGCCGGTAATCAATACGGCTTTCGCAAAGCGAGATCGACAGGAGATATATTGGCCTATGTCACTCATATATGGAGTAGAGCAATTGAGATCTTCGGAGAGTCTCGAGCGATTGCGTTGGATATTTCAAAGGCATTCGACAGAGTTTGGCATGACGGACTTCAAGGCAGATGTTCCCAGGGTTTGGCCCGCGTCATCCCGCCCCTGGCAACTCCTGTCAGACAGTCACGACAGACGGCAAGAGCGCACCAGTTCATCGTACAACTGGAAACACCTAGAACATCGCTTTACAACAACTCCTTTTTCTGGCGCACTGCCATCACTGTGGAACTCACTCCCAGGAGATCTGTTTCCCCCTAATTCCAACCTTCAACTATTCAAGAACCATGTCAATCAACATCTTTGCACACACACCGCTCGTCGAGCGCCATAGGATCTAGGAACCCTAGAAAACAGCTGTAGTTGTAATTTCTAGGGTTATCTAGATATAATTTTTCATTAGAAAAGTCTATAGACTGCCTCCATCCCTTGCATCAAGGGCAAATGTATATTTTCTTGAATTTTGCTGAATTCTATCACGAATTTCTGAAAGATTTTCGATTCCGTACCGAAACATTGCAAATTATAATCACAATTTAAACATGAAAACGCCACAAACTTTTTTGCAGTTTAGGCCTGCATACGTCAAACCCTCAGAATCCTATAAATAAATTATGGCATTAGCCTCCTTCGTAATGTCGCATATTTTCATGACACACTGTCAAACAAATAAATAATATCACATTATTAAACTAATTTTTTCCCGGTGTGAAATTCTCTTACCGAAATCCCGAGTGCACAAATTAATTACTGGAATTTTTTTTCCATGGCGATTATTTAAAAAAAAATTTCCCTCGTCTTTGACTCAGGGTAATTATCAAAATTTAAGTGAAAATTACACACCAGGGTCGTAGCCCGGGGTACACCTGGCAAATCATTTGCCTGCCCAACATCATTCAGAAAAAAATCGAGAGTAATGGCAACTACGCGCCACGTTGTTGTCTTGTGGGAGTAGATTTGACAAGTTCGTTATTTCATTATCCAGCAGTGCTGCCAGATCTACCGTTTTTACGATAGATCTACTGTTTTCACACTGTAGCTACTGTTCTACCGTAGAGACTAGTAATTCTACCGCAAAATCGAAAACAAAGTAATCATATGAGATCTATGCAAATACTAAGGTAAAGTAAAAAAAATAATCAATGAACAATCGATAAAACTATGAGCACGCTTCGGTTCATCATCTCTATGCAGGTGTCGCAAACGACTTATTTCGGATTTCGGGAATTCCCAGAAGCGACCAGCTGCGATTGCGGTTAGTTTTGGTCTTTCCGTAGTATTTCCTACAAATGACGTTTTATATCATATTTATCCATCGCTTTGTGTCGTGTGACGTATCTTGTCTGTGTAACAGGCTACGATTACATATTATACTATAACCTGGTTTCTGGACGAAATGGCGAAGGATCATGATAAAAATTTACATAGAGGGGGGAAAATAATCAAACATCATGTTATTTATTAAAATAGGCTACAAAAATTATATAAACACCACAATCGTACTAGTATTGGAAAAGCATGCAACCCAATCCATTAAACTAGGTATTCTAAAGCAAATATTTCATATTTATGTATTTATATATCAAATGCACATGCCTTCTTTTGAGCGAATTAACTTTACACACACGATATATTGTTGCAGCTGGAACCACAAAGCTTCGTTGTATTTTCCCCTTGGTTTTGTCCTATTATGCTGTCTTTCTAAATGGAGAAAGAAACCCTTCTTCTAATCATTTGGCTTGTTTTCATTATTTCAGTTCGATAATACACCTTGATGGCCATCCACTGTTTTCGACCTTGCTAATTATGGCTTTCTTGGAGGGATATGTCTAAAATAAAACAACAGTGATAGATTGTTTACAGATTGGCCGAGTAATTGGAGTTTGGACTATAATGCATGTAGAGTTATATTTTAAGGTTATTTAGTGATATCTAGCACTGTAATTATAACTTACTTTTTGTACACTTGATGGTCATTCTGTGGTAATTTTCTCGTTGATTTATACTTGATAATATATTGTTTTGCTTAGGTGATTACGGAATATTTCCACTTTGGGAATGAAACACTGACGTTTGTTAGAAGTATGTCATGTCACTTCGAATTTGAACCATAGATTAATAGACAATCGGAGGAAGTCGGATCGTCGATATCGACTCGAGAACCACTCTAATTCGCGTTGCATTGATTGTAGTATTTAGCTATCATACGCTTGAATTTGCTGATTATATTGGATGGTATTAATGTTTAGCCGTCTAGGCTTGCATATTGACGCAGTATTACACGAACTCTCCATTATTAAAGTTCGATAATATTTCAGCTCGGAATAGATTCTAACCTACGCAAGGAAAGTGTTCTATGTTTCATATGGTCTGTGGGGGTAACTTTCGCGGTATAATTGACAGCTTTCTGAACAGGCGGGTGGTCTTCACGGTCGACACGGTTGCCAAGTTAATGCCTTATTTGGCATAATGCTATTAGTGGCGCGTGTTGATTGGAATTTTAGACTGCCGCATAACGCGTGGGTTATATATTTCCACCGAGCATTTAAAAGTAGATTCTAACTGATTCAAATCATTTCGATAATGAGTCGCTTTAGCGCTTGTTTTGGCGAATCCGGTAGTATGACTTCATAACTTTCTAGTAGTTTGTCACACAAATAGGGACGCTGTTGGCAACATAGTATGTTGAGCCGGCGCGATGTTAATTCTGCTAGCCTCGTCATTTTCGGAGCAAGTCAATTTAGTTTTTATGTGATCTTGAAGGAACCAGTAGGTTTCAGTGCCGAGCTCTCGAAATTGGGAATTTTCGTTGAGATACTGATATTTAGTGTGAAATATACAGTGCCCTAGTTAGGGAATTATTCAACGAAGCCCTTGAGCAGGATTGTGGTCGTCGATGGTTTCTCGTCTGATGGATGATTGTAGATGAAGGAAGATTTGTAGATTCGACCACCTGCACCCACGTTTGGGGATTTGATTTTCGAGAGCTGCCACACGCTTGAACCCCGTTTAACATCTAAAGGTATGTTGTTTGAGTAATTTTGATTCAGATATTGTTTTGATCTGTTATTTGTTGAGGTTCCTTACCTGTTTCCTTCATATTTTGGTTTGATCACAGTTCTAATTTGCCCTATTTGTTTCAGGGGTTTCTATTTTTCGGAGTAACCATCAAGTTGACTGCGTGTCTCGCTGTCTGATCCAAGCCTCAACGCATACGGAGTGTGTCTTCTCGACCTTGACGCTCCAGTGATTCGACGAACACCTGGATCCTGGATGAACTCACTGTTGGCTTGATAACGTATCAGATAAGTCTTAATTTAGGATATTATCTAGTGTATTTTGGGACTTTTATTTTATTTCATTTTATTATTGTGTTTTATTTGATTGGTGATTTAGGGCTACTTAAGTTAAAGTTTCGGATGAATTTGCTTAATGAAAGTATTAATGATTTGACTTGATTTAAAATAGCTACCTTCAAGTTATTTGGGAGTAAAGAATTATTCTCAATAGTTAGCATAGGTATACTGGATTATCCAGCTAATCCGGATAGATTTGGCGTGTTATTAATTAATTTCAGCGTAGTCTTGATCGCCTGTTTTACTTCTTTTCAGCGTCGTATAATATAAATATTTTTGAAACTGTGCGCATATAAGCATAGCGTAGCGACGCGTAATCATATAGGTTTACCTCTGGTACGGATATCATTTAGTAGGTGAATATTATACTTACATGAATCTAGTACATTTGAACTAGCACGTTAACTTCTCGTTTATTGATTAGAGTTATTTTGAGTGTAGAAGTAGAAGAAGTTATCATATTTTTGTACCGTATAAGTTGATAGCACCAATCAAGGGCATGCAAACGACACGTGATCACGTATTCGTCTTTATAGAGCGCCGTAGTTATAACATAAAGTACTATTTAACATTAAACCGTTACTTTTAATATTCCATCTTTAGCATACATTTATATATATTAATTGTGATAGCTACATATACAGGAAATTCTTGTAGCAATTATTTTTCCTTATTTAATTCAAAAGTATAGTCACCAATAAGGAATATACACTTGTTATTTTTGTTTAATTGCTGTGGTATGTTTTTTATTTGTTTCCCGTTCCGAGTTTTCTCAATAGGTTACAGCGGGGAGGAGAGCAATTCGTGGTTATTGGTCGAATCTCACTGAAGATCCAACATCAGGGCGTGGCGCTCAGGCATTATAACTAACCACGACCCTTCTCCACTGTCTAAAAGCTGGGGGCCGCCATTGTTCCTGCACTAAAGGCTGTACCACCGATTGTGAACTTGGAGATTATTGTGAAGTTGGAGATTATTGTAAACTTGTATATTTATGTAAATTAGGTTTGTATTTGTTTGGGAACTGAGCGTTACATCTGTAGTTTTTGAATCTTTTGAATGTATATGACCATGAGGTGAGTAAATTGATACGTAGTATCAATATTTTAAATATCGAAATGTATGTTTTCAATTATTAGTTTTGACGAATCTTGTTTAGCTGATGACCCATCAGATCTTACCTACAGTAAGGCAAAAATGAAAATATGCTTAAAAATTTAAACCAGAATGGGAATAAGATTCAGAATTTAAAAACTGGCTAGCGCCTGAAAAAGCGGATACTGAGGATTATTGCTAAATCTGCCATTAACATCAGTTCGGGAAAATTATAGCTTGGAAAACGTCAATAATTTAAAATGTTTATTTTTTTATTTTACAATATACTCTTAATTTTGAAAATTGTGTTAGTTTTTTCTTTTAACCAAATAACAAAATTATTTAAAATCTTGCTTCAATGTGAACTGTGGACACGCGCCAAAAAGAAAATTATGACGTCATATTATAATTGCTACCGTTTTCAATCCTAAATCTAGTGTTTTCTATGCCTTTAGATTTGGCAGCACTGTTATCCAGTAGCGATGTGCAATTGATACTTTTTCAAGTATCGAGTACTTAGATACTAGCACTTTCTCTTTGAATATCAGATAGGTACTTAGCAATCATAAGCTTCGTAATAGATATGTGGGTAGCGGACCCGATTTAATGATCTGAGAGTCTACTTGAAAGTTAGTCTGAGAGAATACTTGAAAGTTAATTAGATATTGCTTTTAACAATATGAAATACAGTAAATACATTTTGCCCATAAATATTTTTATTTGTTATTGAATAAACACACACAATTTTATACTCGCTAGAAATATAATGTGTTTTGATGGACATAGTTTTAACAAATAAGTAAATCTAAAAACGCTTATAGAAAACTAAAATTTTAATATTTAATACAGGCTCACAAACATCCCTCACTGTATTTTAGAACGACTACTTAGTTTATTATGGAACAAATTCACATCCACAAAATTCTCGATAAAACTAATGCTTAACTAATTTTAATTAAAAGAAAGACGCCAGCATCGTCACTCAAGCGGTGAAAATCACAAACCAAAGGGATACCGACAAGTGGACGCAATAAGAATGTGCTCTAATCAGCCACTCCAGGCGGCACCGAAAACAGCCGTTGCGTTGCCACATTCTCTATTCCTGCGTTTTCTAATTATTGGTCCGCATTTCTGTTGTTCAATAGGGTATTAATTTCTTAATTTGTATGGTATGTCAAAGAAAGGAATTTAATTTCGAACTTAAAATGCGGGAACCACTATTATAATAGGGATATTAATAAGAAATATTTGTATGTGATGTTTTGTGTTTTATTTTGTTTTCCTTGTTTAGTTTATTCCACAAAAAGTAAATGAGTATGTCGAGTTGTTAAAGAAAATAATAGGTAGTTACTTAATACTAATTATTATTTATGTAAATTAATATATTGCCTGTTAATTTTTTTAAACATAAATGCTAAATGAGAAATTCAAACGTTGATAAGTACTAACATAGTATATCCATGATGTATATTTTTTAAATAAAATTACAAGATCAATCGACTTACCTGTAAGGAAGATCGATCGGAATTATCCGAGCATCTCCGCCATCCCTCATTACACTTTGTAGTATACAACTTTTTCCCAATCGGTACCATTTTTAAAGAAGTTATCTAAAAACATGGTGATTCAGCCGACCCTGGCTAGCCGCTCGAGCTCATGCATCGCCTTGATGCGTCATTACAATTTTGGTTCGTGAGATTTTTGATTACATTGCATTTGGGGTGATAGGGAGAAGGTAAAGACTGGGTGGGTTTGTAATGAGGGATGGCGGAGATGCTCGGATAATTCCGATCGATCTTCCTTACAGGTAAGTCGATTGATCTTGTAATTATCCTTCGCATCTCCGCCATCCCTCATTACACTTTGTAGATGTTTAAAGTATTTGCGATGTAATCTACATTAACTGAAAACTGCGAGTTTTCTGTAGTCCTAGATTTGTAAGGCCCTTTTTATAAACTAAAATTCAAATTTATAACCATTAGATTTAATAACACACATCATGAAGGTACATATATCATGTTTAACGCTTAACTGATATTAACCTTTAACTTATTTTTAATACTATACCAATATTCTTATGTAATATGATAACAAGTTGGTAAGTAAGTTATAATTGTAGCTTAATATTTATATGATTCCTTAGAGTTTATGGTTCAATAAACAAGATGCCAATCCAGTGGGATTACCCACGCCAAGTTTTTTATAGAATTTCGAGAATACTTTTGATTTTTCTGTCGAGCCAGCTGTCTTCTGAATGGTTTGTAATGTAACTCCCATTCTTTGAGCTGCTGAAGTTGCCCCGTGTCGCGTGCTGTGTGCCCCAAAGATTTCCGTGTTTATTCTGCTGGCTTTTAGTATTAACTTGACCCATCTGCTAATGGTTTGACTGTTGTCTGGGTGATAGGGCTTTTTGTGAGTGAGTATTACATTTTGTTTGGTTTTGCTACTTGTGGTATCGATTGCATCTACAAATGCAACGATCTATTAGCATATTTACAGTATCTGTGAATGCCGTAATTTCTGTTTTTGAACAAAAAAATACGTATGTTCACTAGCTGCAACTGCAATTGCAGACAGTGGAGGGTACGATCGATTGTATCTGCTAATACAACGAACTATTCACCTTTTATTGACTGGTAGCACCCTTTTTCCTTTTATGCGTTCTATGTAAGTCTCTAATAGTGTGACTATACATAGTTCAGGTTGATTCATAAAATAAGGTAATATCAAATTAGGTTGAAGCCTGTTTAAGCCACTTGCTTTTATTTTATCCGGGAATCTGATTTCAATTATGTATTCATATTTAAAAATATTGTCTATTTTTACTTCCGGGTTGTCCGTGATTTGTGTGCCGTTATTAGTATTAAGAGTGTTACTAGCTTTAAAGTTAGATTTGTAGATTTAAGAATTCGTGAGGGTACATGCTCTTTAAGCGCTGTAGAACTGGGTAGGAATCCCAAGTAATTGAGTATTTTGATTTTGGGGGTCTTATGTTAAATGTTCCATTGAGAAAACTTTTTATAACCGCTTCGTCTTTTGTTTGAGTAGGATGACTCCGAAGACAATTGAATATTTAGGAGCTCAAGAATAAGTTTACGGTTTTATTATATATTTGTTGGCGCTTAGAAAAACAGAAATTCCCCTATTTATTGCAAGTATTTCCGTATTGTTTGAGGGCGCTATCTGTCAATGAAGAAATAATCACTTTTATCGCTTCATTAGGTACGCTTTGTTATAGAATAGATAAGAGATGTGCTTATGACGTCATAATACACATGAATTGTTACGTCACACCATGCATGGTATATCTATATATACAAAACTAAAAACTGGTATAGCTCTTGTAATATTAATCTTTAGCGGAAATGAAAAAATACGTATCGATTTTTTTTTATTTTTTTTTATTTTTTTTATTTTTTTATTATTATTATTTTTTTTTTTTATTTTATTTTTTTTTACGGTTCTATAGTTTGCAATAAAAAATAATCAGTTTAATTTCTCAGGAAACTTTGTAATTTCCCTACAGCCAGAGAAATTTTCTTCCACAATGGTTGTTTCTCTCCGCAAGGAGATGTGAGTAAATATTTTTCAGGGTAAAGATAATAAATAGACTGTTCTGCCAGTAGGTCCCTTTTCTCTTGTATAAACCCCAAAAGTGAGCATGGTTGAGGGGGAATAACTACGCTTTTTTTATATAAAACCTAAATCTTGTAATGTTTATGTAATTTTTTTTATACTTTTAAGCAATTCTCTTTTGAATTACCAATAACTAGCCAATTGTCTAAGTAGAGTACAGTTTTTATACCCTTTAATTTTACATATCTTACAACTGGTTTCAGTTTTGTGAAAAGATATGGAGCTGTACATAAACCAAATGAAACACAATTAAATTGGTATAGTACGTTGCAAAAAACGAATCTTAACAACTTTTTTTTTTGACTACTGTGCATAGGGATAAGGAAACATGCATCTTTAAGAGATCAGTTTTCCCCAAGAATGCGCATTTTGAAATTAAATTTTTTGCCGTCCTATGTAGTCTTCTACTTTGCTAACCGGAGTGGTGTCCTATTGAAAGGGATTTTATAATCCTGTACCCACTCTATTATTGAACTGTTTACCTTTTTTCTCTGCTAATTTTGAACGTATAATTCTAGTTCAGACGGTTGGCTAATTAAATTATTGAAAGGGATGGCTAAGGCACTAATCCCACGGACTATAGTTGTTTCTGTAATTGATACAGTAGTTGTCTTGGCAGGATTTAGTACTCTCTTCGAGATTTAATTTTGATGGTCTGAGGACATTGCAGCTGGCAGCTTCTCTATCATACTGCTTTTTTTTTTTTTTTTTTTTTTTTGTAATAAGTAATTGTCCTGTCTAAACTATCTGAGCATGTAGTTTTTATCCTACACCTACACAGCTAGGTGGTCGTTACTTTGTTCAGGACCATCTGGTGCTTCTGATGTTGGAAAGTCTTGATAGTCTTGATTTGGCTAAGTTATTTCCTCAGCTAGCGTGAGAGGATCTTCTAATGCATTTGCAAATGCAAAAGAGTTTCCTTGGTTTTGCTACTTATGATATCGATTGCATCTGCAAATGCAACGATCTGTTAGCCTATTTACAGCATCTGCAAATGCTGCAATTTCTGTTTTTGAACAGAAAAATAGGTTCATGAATATGTTCACTATCTGCAACTGCAATTGCAGACAGTGGGTACGATCGATTGTATCTGCTAATACAACGAACTATTCACCTTTTTGCTTGCTGCTTAACCCTGGTTATGCTTTCGACTGCATCTGCAAATGCAACGATTTTTTAGCACATTTACAGTATCTGCAAATACTGTAATTTCTGTTTTGAATAGAAACCAAGAGTGTAATAATTCGCTACCTCCAATGCAATGATTTTATGTAAGAGGGTTGCAATAGTATGGTGGTTATTTGTTTTTGTATCTGCAAATACATAGCACTATACCGTTTTATTTTTGTCAGTACATATATCCTTTACATCGGCAAATGTAGGGATATAGTGTGCCTCTAACTACTTTTACATAATATACCTACTGGGGTGGAGGCTGTTGGGGGCCCTTCACATCTGCAAATGTGAAGGCCAATTTTAGTTAAAGTTATTCGCATCTGCAAATGCGAATTTGTAAATAGGTATTATTATTAGTTATTAACATCTCCTGCAAGCAATGTTTACTCCAATTTTTTCCCTCACCGGACGGCTCATGTCAACACGAATTGTTTAAAAATAATGCGTTCCGGTATTACATTGCTTCGACAAAGCCGAACGATAACATTCCGCCTTTTTCCCTTCATTTTGGGTTAGTTTTGGATAGCACTTTTAGTTCTTGTTGATTGAGCCTCCGTTGCGAGCAAAGCCAACGGAGGGCCATGCAAGCTATAATAATACCCAACTTGGGATTTAGTCGCTCGTAAATTATGCGTCAGCTTGCCTTTGTGGCTAGTTTTTAGAGGTTAATTTCGTGAGAAAAGGACACTCTTCGACTTACTCAAAATTTTAATTTTTTATTTTATTTTATTTTTTTTTTGAAAAGTATTTGTTAATACAGTAATAGCAATAATTACAATATACATAGTCCTTATTCCTCTAGACAGTGTTTTTGAACACTGGTATTGAGGATAATTGCATTTTAGTAATAATAACAGTATGATTTCCTATAAACTCTCTAATATTGTGGCTATGAATATCCTTTGAAAATATTATGATAATATTTTAATTTTGAGTTTTATTTATTATCCTGTAAATAAGTTTATTCTGTTCAAATTTTAATACCTTATGTAATTGCCATACTCTTAAATTTTCATATAGATCTGCAGTATGAGTCAGTGGATCATAATTAAATATAACTTTGTTTTTTGTTTTGCAATATTTGCATCGAATCGAATTGTAGTTTATAGTCCCACATGTGCCCCATACGGGGATCAAATATCGAAAAACGAATGATACGAAGGCATTATAACCATTTGTTTCTATTTTTATATTCCTTTATATGGTATAAACGTTTTATTCTATGTAAAACATTAATAAATATGCAGGCCGACCGGTATATATTTCCTCCTTTTGATTGTGTTATGTAAACACTTTTTGTGATTGAATAGTATATTTCTTTGGTAGGATGTACGATTAGACGAGATTACTAGAGAACGGTTCGAATAGCTCGTATCGTTAACTGTTGCTTATTACTTATATTCATTTCGATATAATATATTTCAATTCCGAATATATTGTTTGATTCTGTGTAATTGTGCAAAGACGACAAATAAATGTAACAATGTTTTGTCATGCCCTCGTATATAAATAATAGTTTGTTAGTATAATTCAAATCGCAGTGAGCACATTTAATTTTTGTTTACTGCTTCATTCGCATTTTTGACTGTAACCCTTCGCACTCTATTTTATTCTCATAAGTATAGTTAGTTTTAGAAGTTTGAGAGTATTTTCCATTTCAATTTTATTAAGTAAAAAAAATAAGGGTTACAAGTGTCATATTTATTCATAATACTCAGTTTAGTATTATACACATTTAGTTTGCTGTTATACAAGAGATTCTGTTTTTATATATTTAAGATAACCAGGTATTTATGTATATTTGAAATTTTGGCATATAATCTTATATGGACTCACCCCCTGATTCGCTTCTCCCGATGCATATTGCCCCCTTTTTTCGCCTCCTTTGCGAGCAAGACGTATCACTAACACTTCACTATACTAGAAATACGATTTCTAGGCATTTTTCTTCTTAAAACCAAAAGAAAGAACCGATTTACGGATTCTTGCTTGTCACCGACCGGTACAAAATTGTAATGACGCATCAAGGCGATGCATGAGCTCGAGCGGCTAGCCAGGGTCGGCTGAATCACCATGTTTTTAGATAACTTCTTTAAAAATTGTACCGATTGGGAAAAAGTTGTATACTACAAAGTGTAATGAGGGATGGCGGAGATGCGAAGGATAATAAACTATGTGTGCGATGTGTGAGCCAGTCCAAAAGTTTATTCTGCCTACTCTAAATATTCTTTCTGGCTACGGCCCTGTTACACACTTGTTATGGCTATTTTTATACATGAGGGAAATATTCACGGATATATTTTTAAATAGAATATAGATGTCAGGCTTTTATTTTCTGTTTATTATTTAGCTTTTCTATGCGACAATGCCCAAATTAAAAATAAATTAATATTAATAATAAATTATATATGTTGTGAATTATGTAGTCAAATAAATTTAATAGAAGATATAATTTTTTTAAGGGAATTGCAAGTTGAAGAGTATTTCAAATAATTTTTGGTGGAATCATTGCTCACTGAGACAGGGACTAACAACATCGGTCTAGTCAAAATTACTTTAGGAATATAATCATCCAATAATTCAATGCAAAAAAGAAGAAAGTTAATGTTAATATAGTCCCATTGATTGTAAAAGGTGAATAGACCTTCGCTATACAACGTACCATACATTTCAATTAAGATAATGTAAATATGGGACTTTAGATAGAACCTGCATGCACAAGCCATTAAAATACTGGTACACACGGTAAAGTTTTATAACCTACTGTTTATGGGTAACTTATGTTTCATCCCATTTTCTACTTTCCTATTAACTAGATATTCGATTAGAATCTATCTCGAGTTATGTGATTATTGTTAAATTATTTAAACCAAAGTATTACGGATGTAGCGTAATTTATAACGTATCGGTCGAAAGCCTTTTAGTCTAATTGAATGTTCTTCGAAAAAACGTGTAATCTGAATGAAATATATCTAAAATAAATAAAGAATGGTTAGACGTCGCGTCGTATGAAATGCCCAATTACGTTGAAGATTTATTCTTGTGCTGAAAGGCTGCAACATACACATTTCGCATTTTAGTGATAGGACCAGAAAATTTAGAAATAATTTATCCGAAAACATTCGACCTATTTTTCTTAAGGGTAGATATATGACAAGTTGGTTCAATATTAGACAGACGTCTATTATTTACTGTTCCTGTTTCTATTACAGACATTGGTCTTCATGATTCCAATTGCTCACACAATTTCGGGCAGTAGTAGATCAGACCCAAATAAAAATAGATTAAACCTAAAAGCAAATCTGATATAGTAAACAGTGTGATCAAAATTGATTCTAGTATTGTTTTCTATGTTATTACCAAAGGTCGAAAGTCGGTTAAATGGCAAAAGTTTTAGAGACTTACGTGAGAAACTAGAATATGTTTCGAACGTTTTATATTTTTAATAGGTTTTCAACTAAATAATAAAATCTGAAAATGTAAATTTTTTGAGTTTAACTCAAGTGGCGTTCATAAGCCAATACCACATCCTCATATGAAAATTAATAATGCTGATATAACTCTCTCATTCCGACGATTAACTTATAAACCATCATCAGAATGTTAATTTTGTGAAATGTGTGAGGTGTTTTTTGCCGATTTTGAAAGGTCAGCGTCGTTTTAGTTGTTGCGCCTAAAACCCTTTTAAATGAGTTAGCAATATAAAATAAATAAGATGTTTCCTACCCTTAAGGATGCGGCCAGCGCAACATGTGCTCCGACTGCTCGTCGGAGTGGGAGTCAATTATTTACTTTTGACCAGGGCGCCACTAGTTTGAAATAACTAAACCCGCAGCTCCACACTAGAAGGTCCTCGGTCTTGAAAATCCTTAAATCAAATGCCTATTAACTACACTTGTTTGGTTGAGGCATCTCAGAGCAAATAAAAGACGGTACGTTTGTACAGGTTTAAGTTTATTGGGTCCTCGTAAGGCTTGATGTTCAAGTGTTGTCGTATTTCTTTCAATAAGCAAAATGATACGAATATAAAAAACGTTAAAGAGCTTAATTGGAAACAAATTCTAACCTGATATATGCTCACAAATATAAAACTAGATCATATCGGAAGTAACAATATAACATAACAAATGATTACGAAAGATTCAAAATCAATTTAAGCAAATTAATGACAAATACAATATGCCTAAGGTATCTATCGTCACATCATACTAGTAATTAAGAGTTATCAGTATAAGACCTATTGCTACTAAACCTTGTAGGCGTCTACCTTGGTATACGTGTCCGTAGTTGTGCTTAAATAAATCTCAACGAATTAATTATGAAATACCATTACGTAAAATTATTATAATCAGATAGTTAATGAGTTAGAATGACAATGTTTATCATTTACCATGATATATATTAGATTGTAAGAATATGGAAATATAATATGGAAAAAAAACTATGAGCATCAATCGATCCACACTAGTAAAGAGTATCCCTATCAGAGGTATACCTATTTAGATTAGCATTGGTAAGCTATGCTTACACCTAAACAGTTCCAAAAACATTTATATTAATACAACTCAGAAAACAATAAAACATACAATCTAATTTAACGCTGAAAATACTAAAAACACGCAAATAACGTTATGTGGAAGATCACAAGCGTTCTGTGTACATATAAACACACCCAATCTGACTTAAACTACACACTTATCTCAACTAGTGTCCGGCGATATCACATCGGGCCTTCTGAGCGTATGATGTTAGGCGCCGTGGGGCCCATTAGCTCTAGTGGCAATTGTTGTGATATTGCCCACTGGCTGCAGTCGATACCAAATTAAAACAACCAACTTGGCTGGCTGACCGATAGCTACTTTACTTGCAGTAAAAACCCTAAAGGAGAACATGCTCTAAGTATGCACTCGCCTACTGCAATTTTAGGCAGCCTCCTCTTTTAAAAGACTCTCCACCTATAGGGTATTTAAAAATAATAATGAGACCCCCATAGAAATTTAGCCATCCTTGACAAAATGGCGAAGGCAATATAGCCAATATCATATCACCCTATAAGTAATTGGCATAACAAAAGTCCCGAAGAAAATTAAACAATCTATCCGCTGTTTACTTTAATTTGCTCTTTTAAAAATTAAAACCCTAGGTAAGATCAAAGCCTGTCTATTCAATTACTATTAAATCATTCATTAATCTTATGTAGTACTTTAAAAATATTTGTAATCAAAAATTTAAAGTAGCAAAGAATTTTATTATAAATCATATACAGCCATTATACAACCTGTATCCTATTATACAATACGAGTTCCCATAAACACAAAGGCGTCTGCTATGAGTGATCCTCTGCAACATGGTACCGAGGACGGTATCATGAATCATTATTCAATACGCTTCATGTCCCTTGAATATTACTTCTTGTGAAAGTAATGACTATAATAGGGTTATACTATGCCTGTTCCAGGCCCAAGTTATTATATGTTCGATGATATTGCATGATATAACATGTCACCAATTAATAATTTTTTAACATGATTCAAGAATATCACTTTCTATATAGCAGGATTGTGCAGTACATTCAATTTCCTCCGAGTACCGCTAGAAAACTATAGGTACTTTAATGATTTACACCATGAGAAAAAATCCCCTTGTACAGAAAATAGATGGGTATGTACAAATTCTAAAATACATATTTTTGATACCTAGCTACGTAGGATTTTGGTGGTGATGACGAATGGGAGCAAAGCTCTCTCCTACAGGCAGCCCTTGAAGAAGGAGACGGCGTATTTTGTTCCGGAAGTTTCCGCACGTGACCAGTTACCAAAAAAATCTTGACTTCTGACAAAATGCACATCCAATTAATTTACTACAACAAACTGGCAACTATGCCAACTCCTCTAGCCAGAAATAAGTTTATCCCCGTAAGGGCGAATTCGACATTCTTAAACTTTTTATCAGGCTTACGTACTACCTCCTCTTAGGAGGGTTTACCAAGTAAGAGAACGAGGTCAAGTCAAGATCGTCAACCTCGAACGCCAAGGTTCAATGTTTAAGGGTCAGAAAAAGTCAACCAATAAGCCAGCTTTACATTATCCTACGATAACACATAAAATACTACAAGAGGGTTGCCACCAAATTTAATAACATCTTCAATACGCAATAAAACGTACTTAAGGCTGTATGATCTAATGTAATGCTGACAGAATAAAGAAAACCGACTTTAAAACCATTATCCACAATGACTTATTTACCTAATTGATCCAAGGGATTTAGACAATGAAAACCTGGGATTTTGATGTATCGGCATCTACAAAAAAAACTACTCAGAGTAGCCAAAAGGGCATTGTCATTCGACCACTTAATAGAAATTCCTAATTATTCCGAAGGCAATTAAGTAACTGCGCGCGATGCCCAACTCGACCCTAAAGTAACCGTGCGCGATACCCAACTATGCGCTAAAGTTACCGCCCATCAGTTTCTCGGCGACATAGCTAGATTTACGGTTTCATAGCTTTTGGGAACCGGAAACACCAGAAACTACCTGACTCTACTCTCGGAATCGCTACACGCCAAATTCAATCCTAAATTAAAATTTGTCTAGCGACGCGAATTTTATTTTTAATTGCCTCGATCAGAAATTCGTCGGAGCGAAACCGGACGGAATCTACGATGATCTTTCGCTAATAAATATAATTGCGCTTGAAGCTATAGGAATGGCGATGAGTTCTAAGATTATTTACGCTTCGATATTCGATAGCCCAATCGACCCGTGACACTTTCTTATCACTTTAGAATATCATAAATATATTTTTTGTCATACGCTCCCAAAAATAGCTATTTTACGGACTAATTTGAGTCCGTAAAATGCTTCTTTTTAGGCCTAGTCCCTAAAAGTCGTCATGGCAACTTTTACGGACTATTCCAAAATTCCTGAATATGTCTAAATGTCAAATTTCGAATGACATGAGAAAATTGTCAAATGGTTGCTACGATATCAAATTCTAAGCTCACTTTGTCGTACATTATGATTTCAAAAATTATGGTAAATTTGCAAATTTAGGCGTTCTGAAGATTTGCAAAAAGCGTATAAATAAAAATTAAATTTTGGGAGCGTATGACAAAAAATGGTGTTTGTCACACGTACCTAAATAAAGTTTTTCAGGACTCATCTGCTATTCCGGACTTGGCTAACGCCTCGTCCGAAAACAGCAATGATTCGTCCTGAAAAACTCCATTTTAGGTACGTGTAACAAAAATAACTAATGTCATACAGCAATCGGTACGCTATGGAAAAGCCATTTTCGAATCATATATTAAGGATTTTTCATTCATAAGCACTCATGTTATTAGCATTATGATTGCAACACTTACTAATTAACACACAAATTGTAAAAATTAAGGCTTTCTCAATTCAATTTTATTTTCCATAATTTGAAAATAGAATATCGAAGTCTGAGTGCCACAAGAAAACTACTATTTGGAATATCAGTAATCATGTATATAGATACAAATATACTTGTTTGTAGAATAAAAGGAATTTGTAACTATGTAATTAAAGGTAATTAATGTTCAACTTTTCTCTTTAGATATGATATTTTAGATAGCTACAAATAATATATATAAATCGTCTATTCCAGAAAGGTACTAACTAACATTTAGTGCCTTTCGAGAAAATAATATATGCAATACCTTAATTATCTGATAACCTCTTAAGATTTCTTTTCCAGAAGCCTCCAAGACGCTTGGTCCCTTACTTGCGATACTTTCATTGTAAAGATAGATGAATGTTTTGCTAGTCTTACAGTTGTGTATACCAAAAATATTAACTGGTAAGTGTATATTTTACATGTAGTCGAAGTGTATTACTAAATAAATAAATAATCACATAGAATTGCTGCCCTTCCGTAGAAAATATTCAAGTCGTAACATAAATAGTTTAATAGTTACAAGGTATAGGTTATTATTGTTCCATGCGGTTCATCAGAATAATACATGACTACAAAAATGCAACGCATTTAGTAGAGCATGCAAAGAAAAGAGAAAGCATTTGCTTTGAAGTAACATACCTTAGATATTGTTAGTAGCATAAAAATAATAATATATTTATGGATGTTTGCAAAAGAAGTAGCTGGTTTTATGTAGTCATTAACTCATCTATCGAACATCATTTACATTACCCCCTCCAACAAGCGCTTGTTCGCTAAGATAAAGTGTTAAATTAGAACACAAAATGTATAAAAGTGAAGAGAATATTTGCTGTGTTCATTGTCATTAGTGGACATCGGTTGAAATATTTAAACAATAATAATGAACATTTTTTATTTTATAGTTGCTGCAAAGGAAACAAAAAAATAACATAGAAGGCGACGCCGCGACGTATCGGGCACGTAATATTTTCTGATTTCATGTAGCATCTTACAGCATCTATGATTGGTTGGTATTTCGGTATTTGAATAAAATACTTACATCATTAAATGTTCATAAATAAACAAGGATCATACAGTTATTAAACCTGTACTTTCAAAAACTGATAAGTGTTCCAATTTGTTGGTTATGAAAAAGAGTTTATGATAAAACATCTTTGCAGCACAGATCCAACATAAAGGTGCTGTAAGGTCACCAGAATTTTTGTTGACCAATGCGGGACGAAAGAACGGATAAGGTAGACGACACGAGAGTCAATGCGTGTCACTCTAGACTCTAGACTTACTCGGAACAGCCAAATGGTAAAAATACTCCGTAAACCTGAAACTAGTCTTTCAGTTACAAGGAAAATGTTCGAAAAAAAAATCGGGCTTATCACCTAAGATAGTGCACTGCATATACACCAGAGTAGTTATTCCCACAATAATATATGCAGCTGTGGTCTGGTGGCCAAAAACACTTCAGAAAACCGCCACACTAAAGCTTGGTGGCTTTTAGCCACTGGCCTGCTTAGGTATATCAGGGGCAATGGAGTCAAATACCTCCGCAGGGACCGAGCGAATCCTCGACCTTTCGCATCTCCCCTTTGTGATACACGATATCTACGCTTTTTTATGGCAGTGGCGCATACACTAAAGGAAGATGGTATGACACTCGATTAGCGGTGTGTGTGCGAAGATGTTGATTGACACGGTCCTTGAATAGCTGTAGGTTGTAATTAGGAGGAAAAAGATGTCCTGTGAGTGAGTTTCACAGTGATACAGTGCGCCAGACAAAAGAGTCCTTGTAAAGCGATGTTTTAGGTGTTTATGAACGGGTCGCCATTGCCGTCCGTAGTGGCTGTCTAACAGCCGTATTAACCAACATCCGACAACTAACTATCGCTCAGATAAATTGCTTGACGGCCTGTTTAGCTTGGTTTTCATATTCATCAAGCATAGCAATGGGATATCGGCCGGACAAATCCATAGCTAAGTTAGCAGTCCATTTTCGAGCTGTTATGATATTTGTCGGGAGTTTGCAAGCGTCTCATTTTTAAAGTAAGGTTATGATTTCGCTTCGTTTGACTTAGTTAGTTTTGTGTTCTGCTCACGTCGTCGTATGAACAAAATTTCCAACTTTTAGTTTATTTTCATTGGGTGTAAGATGAATAGATTGGAACAAATGGATTTTTTCACCGATTCCAGTTCTTCAAGTGACGAAAACGATGAAAGTAAATCAAGTGTTTGTAACATTAAGATAACATTAAGGTTTTATACAACAGGATCTTTCCAAATAAATATTGGGGATCATTTTAACATATCTCAGTCAACTGTCTCTAGAGTAGTTTCTAACGTAACTACCCACATCTAGCTTAGCTCAGATTTTTATTAGAATGCCAGGGGCAGAAGATGAAAGACGACAAGAGATTCTAAAATTTTATAATATTGCTGGTCTACCAGGAATCATTGATAAAAATAAAATAAAATCACATGTACACATTTAAATAAAGGGTTGAGCTAAAGAAGCACAAATTAAAAACTTTAATTTATGATTTGAAACTTGAATGTTTCACAAAAGTTGAAAGTAAGCCTAATATAACAATTATTTGTTATTGATTTTAAAGTCCAGTATTTTCTATATAATCATATTTTATTTGCATTGCACCTTTTTTATTATAATTTTGTATATCTAGGTGCCTCGGACCACACTCATATCAAGATACAAAGTCCTGGAGGAGACCATGCTCAAGTTTTCAGAAATAGGAAGAATTGGTTCAGTCTTAATACTCAGGTTGTGGTAGACGCTGCTGGATTAAAATTGAGAGACATTGTAGCTAGATGGCCCGGCTCTGTGCAGGGACACCACTATTCTCAATGACTCAAAGATTGCAAAATGATAAATTTACTCCTTACTCACTTGTTGGTGACAGTGGTTATCCGTGCAGGACATACCTCCTGACTCCTTTTGTAAATCCTCAAACGCCCGTTCAACTTAGGTAAAATAGAGCACAAATTTCAACTAGAAATCCCGTTGGGCGATATTTTGGTGTTTAGAAGAGGAGATTCCCATGCATGTCTTTAGGAATGAGATTAAAGTTGGAGAAGGTATGTGAAATTATTGTTGCTTGTGGAGTGCTTCACAACATGTGTATTGAAGCTAATGACTTAATTGAGGATGACTTTCAGGACCCAGGGTTTTATAAAGCTATTGGAGTAGTTGCTCATAATCACGAAGGTGAAAATACTGCAACTAGGGATTCATTAATATCAACTGTTTTTAATTAATGTATTTAAATAAATAAATTAATAAATTTAATTCCATGCTTACCTTTATTTTTACAGCGAATGTTTATTTTTAGATAAAACAGTAGGTAACTCGGAACAAAAACTAAATATAAACTATTAAATACGGCTTTGTGGGTAAAGCATATCAATGGCTTTCCTCTTACTTGAATGATAGGTCTCAGAGTGTTGCTTGGTCGTGGGGATCGTCTACCTGTAGACGAGTAAATTGTGGAGTACCGCAAGGGTCAGTGCTTGGGCCAATTCTGTTTTTGTTGTACATTAATGACCTCGCTAAAGTAAAAATGGGAGGACGATTTACCCTATTTGCTGATGACACTACTCTGACGTGGCAGAATACAGATGATGTCCGATTGGCACAGTCAATTGGGTCAGATTGAAGGTAAAAGAATGGTGTGAATCTAATATGTTGTGTTTTAATATGTCAAAAACCAAGATTGTTTTTTTAACTGTAATGTTGACAATGTAGCACCATAGAATCCAAAAGCAATGTCAAGTTTTTAGGATTGCATATTGATGATAATTTGAAATATTCTACACAAGTCGAGTTGCTGACGAAAAAAAGTAAAAAAGTATCGAGTGGTTGTTATGCAGTTAAAACTATTTCTAGAGAGTTGGATGTGGCGGAGGCTCGTATGGTCTACTGTGCTCTGATTGAGTCACACTTGTCCTATGGTATCGCATTTTGGGGTTTTTGTAGTCGGCAGCTATTTCAGTCAGTGTTTGTGTTATGTTGCAAAAGTGTGATGTCAGCTACATATCTGAATTTGGTACTAGAGAGCACTGCCGACCTCTCTTTACAAAAAATAAAATAATGACTTTGACGTCACTGTTATTTGTTTTGGAGACGGCCTCTCTGATACACAAAACTGTTATGCTTGGTCCTCAAATTGTTCGCTCCGCTTATAATACAAGGGGATCCAGTGACTTGCCTTTGCCTATTCCGAGATTAACTGTGGCGAAGCAGTCAGTAATTTATGAGAGCAGAAATGTATATAATCATATTCCGGTTGAAATCAGAAGCACTCGAGATATTAAATTGTTTAGACAGAAAATTAAAGTCCTGTTATTACCTAGACCATTCTATACATTGCAGGAATACTATGACGAAGCGTTGTTGCCCTGAGTATTGTTGAGAGTAAGTTCTTGGATACCTATGCTTTTACTCTTTTATTGTTTTACTTCCTACTGTACTGTTGGATTTTAGCAAATTTTAGAATATTTTGTGTTTAGTGTTTTTCTTTTTTTAGTTCTGTATGTTAATTTTAGTAATGAGTGACTTTCTTCTGTCTATTGACTCTATTTAAAAAAAAAATTAACTTACTGTGTATTTTTAGCTTTTTCAATAAGATCTACTTCTTGGACAATAAAGCACAGTTTTGAATTGAATTTTAAATTGAATTGAATGACCTTATAGCTCATTCTGAAAATATAAGAAAATATCTTTTATTATGCAACTAAAAAATAACACAGTATAGTAACTATAATTATTAACATTGAAGACGATTTTTCGCAACAAAATACTTCTTGTGAATCAATACGAGGGATTTCGACATTTCTTAAAATGAAGGTAGTTTACTCTCGAGTGTTTTAGTTTACTCCGGAGTGTTTTTGTAAATCAACTGGATATTCAGTTGTAAGAAAACGCCATAAAAACAAGCAACAAAATGTCGAAACAGGTAGATACATATCAACTAGATCTGATTAGGATATCACAGAAATACAAACTAATAAATAATGGATCACAAAAATGCAATACAAACTAATACAGAACATTTTCATATTCCCTTTCTTTAATTTTTAATCCCATCTTCATTTTTCTTTATTTTTTTCTTTTATTTCTTTACCTAAAAGTTTCCCTTTTCGCTTCTCTTCTTCTGCTAAGATCATCACTTTCATTGTGTCAATTTTAAGTTGCACTAATTCCATTTTCTTACCACATAAATTATCTTTATTGTATTTCGATCTGATAATTTGTTCCGATGCACCTTGAAACTCCCTTTATCTAATAGGAGTTTTGTGTTTATTGTTGGTAACTAACACTGAGCTTTATCCACAATACCGAAACAGAATTTTTGCACTCGACGCGCGTTTCGCTAACCATGTTAGCATCATCAGGAGATGATTAAAAACTGTTTTTAATCATCTCCTGATGATGCTAACAT
>MU182302.1:314283-356670 GCA_016904865.1 Pissodes strobi
AAACATATCACAGAGCAAAAAATCGAACACGAAGAACAGAAAGGGTGCAAAGAGCAGCTCATAATAGACAGGGTGATAACGAGACAAGCAGAAGCAAAAGGCAGAAACATAGCTGTTGCCTGGATAGATTACCAAAAAGCTTATGATTCCGTTCCTCATACATGGTTGCTTCATATTTTAGAAATCTATAAAATCGATCAGGACATCATACGCTTCCTTAAATAAACAATGAAAAATTGGGAAACAAAATTAATACTCACCCTACCCCACACAGATCTAGAAACTAATAACATAAAAATAAGAAGAGGAATCTTCCAGGGAGACACATGGAGCCCAAATGGTTTATCCTAGCTCTCAACCCACTAAGCAGCCTTTTAAAGTCGATAAATATTGGATACAGCCCAACAAAAGATTACAAAATATCACACCTGTTCTACGTGGATGATCTAAAGTTATATGCTCCGGACCAAAATCAACTATCCTCGCTATTGGAAACCACTACTAAGTTCTCTAAGGACATACGAATGAACTTCGGACTAGATAAATGCACATCACTTATAGCAAAAAAAGATAAAACAACACACTACCTAGCAACGAAACATACTTAGGAGTAAACGAAACACTTACACATAAAACGAAAGAAATGAAAGAAAGCATAGAAAACAAATACAAGAACAAGCTAAGAAGAATCATGCACACCCAACTCAACGCAAAAACAAAATTAAGGCTATAAATACCTGGGCAATACCCATACTAACCTACTCATTCGGAGTCATACAATGGACCTTAATGGACGTACAAGCACTAGACAGACTAACAAGAAAAATCCTAACGGATAATAGAGCCCTACATCCTAACTCGGCTGTTGAAAGATTGTATCTACCTAGGAAACAAGGAGGACGAGGCCTAATCAACATCGAACTAACACATAACATTCAAATACATAGCTTACAAAGATACTTCAACATGAAGGCAACACAGTCACCACTACACGCGTCTATCAAACAAGCAGACAAAAAATACACATCACTCAGCACACACAGACAAATGCCACAAATAGACAATAAAACATTCCTCACAAACATCACACAGACATGGAACAGCAAAAAACTACATGGCAAATTCAAGAACGATCTAGATAAACAACATCAGCTGTCAACCAAGTGGATCGAACTCGGGACACCTGTACAGTGAAACAGAAGGATTCATGTTCTCCATACAGGACCAAGTTGTGCCGACAAAAAACTACCAAAAGTACATAACAAAAACTAACATAGAAAACGATAACTGTAGAGTGTGTAAGTCCATGCCCGAAACGATACAACACATAACATCAGGATGTTCTATCCTAGCACAAACAGAATATCTAAACAGGCACAATCTGACAGCCAAAATCCTCCACAAAT
Source organism: Pissodes strobi (assembly GCA_016904865.1). NCBI lineage: Eukaryota > Metazoa > Arthropoda > Insecta > Coleoptera > Curculionidae > Pissodes > Pissodes strobi. The sequence goes on from MU182302.1 coordinate 315,690, forward strand.
GCTTACTCCACAAACATAACATTAAAACAATAGAAGAGCCGTACTACAAATACATACCAGACCAAGTCAACGAGAACCAGAATTACAAAATATACTGGGACCGAGGAATTATAACTGATAAAACAATTATAAACAATAGACCAGATATAACAGTAATAGACAAAATTAACAAAATCACAATGTTAATAGATATTGCACACACCCTGGGCCACAACATACAGAAGACAATAACAGGGAAAATACGAAAATACACAGACCTAGCTGAGGAAATAAAATCAATGTGGAAAATGGAAGAAGTCCTCATCCTCCCCGTAGTCATCTCAGTCACAGGCCTCATACCACCGGAGTTACCCGCAGGATTCACGAAACATAATCTTCCACATCAACTAATAACAGACATGCAAAAATCAGTGATCCTAGAAACACAAATATTGTAGAAACATGTCGGATAGTCAGGAAAATCCTAAAATAAGTCAACAAGGTGTGAGTTTTGCGAAAGCCCTCACTACCTTTTACCACATATGTAAATGTAAAAAAATAAAAATAAAATATTAATAATAATAATGTAATGTCTGGCCGAGGTGCACTGTATTCAACAGTGCTGATATCGCAACCGCAGCTAGGCTTTCCAAGCGAGTGACCCATACTTAAATCGAGCCGGTAGCCCATGTACTACCGTGTCTCGTCGAAGTGCCCTGGGGTAACATCCCAGGGTGCTGGGATCTCGCATTGTTACGAAATGCAATGTTTAGCACACTCCTGACAATCCGCCTTACTCGGATGGAGCCGGGCAAGATGGGGGAGCAGCCGGACGCCGCCGGCGCAGGACGGATACCCGATAACGACCTTGGCAATGAACATGGACGCTTTCGATGGACGGATGGACTCAGGGACGATTTGCTGGAAACTTATGAAGACAGCGAGCCTAGAAAAAGAGGCTACATGGCAAGGATGCATGCACTGCGGTGAGGAAAACACCCCGAACTTAATCACATCTCTCAACAAAGTCTTCGAGATTATGCAGCATACCTTCGCAGATCCGGCTATGTGCTAAGCGCCTGCTCAGATATAGTACGTTGACCCTGAGAACATCGACAATGGACTATTTCGAAGAAAAAAAAGAATCAGCATCAAATGTCATATTAAATCGCAGGACATCACTAACATGGATGTAGCTCTCCCGGATGAACTTCCAGAAACACCTGATATAGTAACACTTAACAACGCAGCTTACCGCGCCGCTAGTCAACTGGTCCCAAATGCCCATGGTGACTGATTTGCGGGCACGGTTCGCAAGGTTGAGCGCCGGATTGAGAAAATTGCCAATAAGATTCTTTTGGCACAGCAACAGGCTTCTCGTATACAGTGTATTGTCGAGTATATCACCACTAGACAGAAATTCACGGGAAAGATCAGAAGAATAGCAATAAGGCAACTCTGACGATAACACCACACTCTGCCAAGGTAACTCTGCTCACAACCAAGCGGCGCTGCCTCGATCGTATACTCTCTTTTGGGGGTCATAAAGAAGAGCCTAATCAAGAAAGCTAGAGGAATCAGAGATAACAACACCTTCCACACCAAACTCTCTAGACTACTTGATGACCCACAGCCGGTGATTAATAACCAGCCGTCTGCCACTTCTTCCAGAAATGCTCCACATTTCTGGAAGAACATCTACGATGGCATGTTACGGTAATTTTAACAATTCCGTAACATCAGGTTGTTCCGAGTTTGCTTGTATTTGTTTTTGGTTTGAAATAATAACTTTTCATCTTCAACCTATTTTGAATTACTGTCTGAACCGACCTGGTAGCAACAGTGTGGAAAATTTCGCATTAAATAGTACGAAAATATTAATAAATAATGAATTTTTATGTTGCCCATCAAGTTCATTTAAAACTAATTTTTGTCTTTTAAATATACCATTCGATAATTATCTCGTTAATATATAATGAAAATTAATATTATGGGTTGAATCTACGTAAATACAGCAGTAGAATATATTATTTAAAATCGATAAATAATTTCAAGTATGCAGATCATATTTTATGCTTAAAATCGGGCGCTTCGTATGGTGGAAAAAGGTGAAATTTTGTGACTGCGCGCGGTGCAATTTTTTTTTGAGATGTGATTCTGGTGGAAGGTAGGACTGGATTTTAAAATCTATCTTGTATCGACGACCAGTGTGAGAGATTTGAGAGAAGGTAGGGCTTGACATTTTCTTTATTTTTTTTGCGTTATCTGATTTTTATTTCTAGTTTCCTATATCGAAAAGTCTGCAGGCAGACTAAAACTGCTAAGCTTGCGAATCTCTGATATCTGCCTACTATCGTTTCACATACCACGTTGTCTTTTGCCGTGAGTATGTTAAATAAGCTCGTGAATATCTGATATCTGTCTACTATCATTTCACACATACCACGTTGTCTTTTGCCGTGGGTATGTTTTTGTCTGTAGGACATATGTGGGATAGTGGGTTTTTTAGAGCTTAAGGCTCTTAGAGAAAAAAAAAGGACTTGATCCTACAAGAGCAGGGTTATTGCATTTCAGATTTAGTGTAGCAATCCAACTATAAAATCGATCAAAGTGGCCTGTAGGATTCACATTATTTAAGTTCTAGTTAGAGGAAGCATTTTTAGAAATTAATAACCAAAACTGTCTATAGTGTGGGAGATTCAGTCTAATATTCTCTGGTATCGTTATCGGATGTTAGGAGTAAAATGGGGAATCAGAGTTGAGCTTAGTCAGTTGTTGTTCGGCCTATAGAAGCATTTTATCGTCACCTTGTTGTTTAAAGAGCGCCTTCTCAAGCCCTTCTCGACCATGGTCGGTACAAGATCATAATTGTTTGTTTGTTTTATTTCTCTATTTCTATATAAATTTGTTGATACCTTTGCTTTTGAATTAAACTGATTTTTGAGTTAGAAAATAGCTTTCACGCAATAATCGAATTGAATAGTTGTCATTACGTTTATTTCGAATTGAATTGATTTTTGAGTTGAAAAGTGGCATTCAGACAATGATTGCATTTTGATTATCTGTTTAAATTTATCGATTTCACTTTTGTTCTTACCTGATTATTATAATTGTTTTTTTATTGAAATATTGTTCATCACAATATTTCTCAGCTTAAATAGCTATTTATTTTATTTATTATCTGTGATCTGTTAACTGTTTAATTGAAAACATAATTGTTGTCTACAGAAACAATTCTGTGCAAATTGGTGGAGGCATATTAAATGAAATTAAATTATATTCAATTTCTCCTTCAGCGTGTTTTGTCATTCTTCAGCAGTGTTAATTGATAGGAATTATTTCTAGTTCTCTCCTGTCAATTTCTGTATTAAAAACCTAAGCTAAGACAAGCGACGCTCTCCGCCATATTGAAACAGGGTTGTAACAACATTCTTGGTGAACTCTTTAACTGCCTTGTACTGGTTTTTTTCATGCTACTGAGCACACGCACTCGGCCTACTAGGACAGCTTCCAGTGACGTCACAGGACAGATCCTAGGCACTACAGCAATTTCCAGTAGCCTTCTTCAGGAAGCGCGGAGGAACCATAAGGTGATTAAAGTGCTGACATCGCCAAGATAATTCAACAGAATTACCCCTTATTTTTGTTAGAAAGAAATAGAATAAAAATTGTTTATTTGAAAATTCTAATCTTTTATTTTGCGCTTTTAACCACTACTGCACTCGAAAAAAAATCTTTAATAAGCATGCTCCTTACCCATACACCCTGAGCTATCTTTCAGTTTATATTTTTAGTAAATTAAAGTAATAATTTAAAGAAAAGTGCATTTATAGTAACAAATTGGCTTTTTATTTGAATTATAGTAATTATAATAAGGCAATTGAAATTATATCTTAACAAATCAAAGTTTATCTTAACAAGCATAACACCCATAAAGGAAAATATACCATCTCTAGTCTATTTCAGATCTTATTGTACCCGTTTTCAACAAGACAATCGCTATGACCCGGAAATCACCCAGGGAGAGGTAATAAAAGCGTTCGAAAGTACCAAAAACTTCGCAGCTCCTGGTCTATATGGCATTAAAAACTTCTGGTGGAAGAAATTTCCAAGCACCTACCCACATCTTGCCAGAATATTCACCTTCTAGCCTAGCTCAATGGAAACGAACCGATTCCTGGATGGTTAGTCGAGGGGAGAACAACTCTAATACCGAAGAGGGGCAATCTCGCTGAGCCCAAGAACTACAGGCCTATCACCTGTCTCAATACCTGCTACAAAGTATTCACCCGCATTTTGTATGCTAGGTTGTTGGCGTCAGTGTGACCGATCCTGGATGACGTGATAGAGCAGCGCGGAGGAAGAAGGGGATTCCAGAGATGTAAAGAGAACTTGCTGATGGACAGGTGCACACACAAGACTCAATTCAATATAAGCGAAACCTGTCGATGGCTTGGATTGATTATAAAAAAGCGTTCGACACAACATCTCATGAACTACTCTTGCATCTATTACAAACCCTATCTGTACCTATCCATTTGGTTAGATGCATTGAACAACTAATGCTGCTCTGGAAGTCAAAATTTTCCATAACATCTGGAAACAAAAGTAACAACAGACCCGGTAGCATTCAAAAGGGAATCTTTCAGGGCGACTCTCTCAGTCCTCTCCTGTTATCTTTACTTCCTATTTCGGTGGCTCTTCGGAAGACTCGCGGATATCATAGCGCTCCACCAGGAAAGCGCACACATAAAGTCACACATCTGTTCTATATGGATGATCTTAAGCTATATGCTACGAGTGATCGAGATTTACAACAGTCTCTGAAACTAGTGCAAGAATGTACTCGGAACATAGGTATGAAGTTTGGATTGGATAAGTGCGCGGTTCTAAGACTTCAGAAGGGTCGATGCGTGGACCAGTCCGACAACGAGCAACTTACTGATTGGAAGGCGGCGAAACTTATAAATACCTAGGTGTCGATCAACACCGAATGCATGACACAAACAACGCCAAGAAAGCGCTCCGAAGTAAGTATAGGCAGCGTCTTCGGAAAATCTGGGAATCCCCGCTTTCCGGTATCAGTAAAGTTGCTGCGACGAATATGCTTGCCGTTTGGTGTGCGCAAGAGGCAAGGGGAGTTACGGGAACTGGATATAGGCACACGCAAGATGATGCATATGAACAGAAACATCCATCCACGCTCATCGGTCTCACGCAGTTACCTCCCACGTCACCAAGGGGGGAGAGGTCTTTTGAGTTTGGAGAGGTTGCATGATAGATTAACTGTGAGTTTGGCATGCAAGATACCCAACAGTGCGGATCCACTGCTGCACTGCTGCATTTCAAAAATCTCTTACTTATTATTACAGGTACGATTCTTCGCATAATTGGAACTACACTTTCTAACACAATATACTACTTTATTATTACTTACAAACAGAGATAAACTATTAAACACTAACAAAATTATACTAATACATTTGGACTTTCTTGGACAGAATGGCGAATGTATTACTAATCTTCTATTTATTTTGCTATCACTTCACTGCAAGTACTAATCCCCTTGGTCTGGCGCTCTGCTCATATTATAGTCAAAAGGTTCCACATAGTTCCTCAATAGTTACCGAAATACCAGAGGAAGGAGTTACCATAATAACAATAAAAAAAAGTTTGTTTACAAGGGTTTGTCTCTCGCGTGTTGGGGCGTGGGGCGGTGTAAAATCTTTTGATTAGGTGTAAAAACTGTACTATTGTCATGTCATTCTTTTGAGCGGCAGCATTATCGGAAAAGATATACGATATACCTACAGCACTTTAACTGTTTTTGGAATGATAATATAAAAAAGATATAACCTCGTTTAGCGGTTTTCTGGCAGTAGCTTCATCATTATGAAAAAATTAGATTTACTGGGTTTACTCGACTGGATACAGAAGGTGTAAGTCTACAGTTGACGCTTGTAAAATGCTTCATCTGATACAACCTTTGCATGGGAAAGGAAGATTTTGTTGATAATCAAAAGCTAACTTCAATTTCTTCGTTCTCTGTGCATAAATTGGCTTTCTCTTTTATATCGGCAAAAAATATTGCAGCTTTAGTCTCGTTTTGCGTTTCTGAATCTGTAGTTCATCTTTTTTCCTTTCCATCAATGGCTGGATCTTTTTATTTGGCTTGTAGTATAACACACTAATCTCCTTGCACGTATCTGGGGGGATCCAAAAGGGTAATTAAAATTTCTCTTGAAATATCTAAAATTAAAGTCGTACGAAACTTTGGGCACAGCTTAACCAGTTAAGCAATTCTTTGGGCTTATACTCAGCTAAACTATCGAGTTCATTTTGGTATAAGTTTAGTTCATATATTCTTTTGACATTTAAGTCTGCAGACAAATAAAATCGAGCACTTTTCTGCCTACAACCTATAGTGCAACTCACATCGTGGGAAGCTTCTAATGTGTGTATCTATTGTATGGATAATATTTTATGGAAGCTTATTCACTTTGTTTTGTGAACTCATTGAATACCTATGTCCGGTCTTAATTACATTTTGACAAAATTACGGTTTTATTTTCTGCAGATCTCTTTTGAGAGCATTTAAGCTTACATTTGCAGGATGGTCCTGTTTTTCCTGCTTCTATTTCTTTTCCTTTCCAATTTAAATAATCCTTTCCTTGCGCAATAGTGTACTGCGCTCTTTAGTACATTACACTTCCAAGTGGCTGAATTCAGAGTTTTTCTTGTCTCCTTTATAAGCCTCGGTAGAGGCTTTGGTATCATTACTTTTCCTGCTTGATTGCCTTTTTCGTTGAGCCTTTTGTACACGTCATCTTTTGGTGGATACACCCGGAGCCTTAATATCTCATTCACCCGAACTATACTTTCTGAATTGGGAGGTTCATATAAGTCCGAGCCCTCATCAAACAGGCTAATCCTACTACACCCCATATGTGTATTAACTTATCGTTTTTCACCGTACAGTGCGGTGATAACACCCTGTATATTCGAAGAATGATCAAGCCATAATTCAAACCCAAATAAATTTATTTCACTCCGGGTAAACAGCAATTTTTGCATTTAAAATATCGCATTTCAGTTACTCCTTAGTCCAAACCTGGATTGTCTATTTCATTATATGAAACAATCGCTGGAAAGCAAGTTATCACTCCGTCAACGAAAATGTTATTAATTGTTCTCAATGTAATATATCTTTGTCTCCGTGAAATGTTGTGTAAACAACAATATGTCAAATAAAAAAAGAACATGTTTCTACCCTCTCAAATTCATTCCGCGTCCGCGTAATTCCGACTCTATTTCTCCCTGCCCCACCGCCAGTAGGAAAAATTACTATTTTAGTGCCTTACAAACACTCAACCGTGAAGTATCGGTCCATTCATCGTTCTGCTTGAGTTTGGCGCCAAGAACATCTGCCCGTCGTAGCTCTGTTTGGCGCCAAGAGATTTAGTCGTTTTCTCATTTATTTGCACAGCTATTTAGAAAATATCTGGTGCACTCTGTGTTCCCCTTTTTAACACTGAATTAAGGAATCTGGGCGTTTTAACGCATTATCTCGTGACATGCAACTCGTAGTATCTCTCCTGTTGAAGATAGAGAGAAGGTAAAATGGTGGCTGGAAAACTGTAGTTAGAACATATCTATTCCTGTACTCAAGATTCGAATAAAGTTTCAAAGTCTAATATCTCTGGTGAACTTAAGTTGAGAAAATTGCAGAAGAAGAAAAGTAACAAGGTATTTTGTGTGAACGAAAAAACAGTTAGTTGAAATAAAAGAAAGTTGATTAAATTCTGTAAAGAGAGGAGTTCGACTTAAATTTAAATAATCAAGAAGTTTTGTCAGATATTATCAATTTATTAATAGTTAACCTGATGTACAGTATTTAGTTTTATGTATGAAACTAGTTAGAAAACAGTTTATATATTGAGCATGTTTAATACAAACTCTTGCATTATTAAAGTACCTAATACCTAAAATACATGTTTCAATTCACACCCTATGAATACAATCCCACCAACCTATTTTGATACAGTCCACTAATTATAGTGGTTAATTATAAAGTTAATTACCACCCCCTCCTTTGTGTTGATAAATGATTTAAAAATTCATTGTTTATACCGACCAATTATAGACTACAAATTAAAAAACGCTACGGGACGGGGAAATACGACTGAAAGATGTCCAAAACAAAATCAATGCACCGAAAACTACTATTTTGGCGCACGCCATTCGTATACTGACGTGAAATGGAACAATTTGGCTCCCAAAACCCCCATAGCTTTTCTATTTATACTTGGATCTGCCTCCTTTTTGTACCAATCGATGCAGAATGAAGAGTAAGGGCTGTGTGCATGCACGAAACATAATAAATGAAAGACTCTTTCTATTGCATGCAAACATTTTAATCCAAATGGACTTCTTAAAGTAGCGTAACAGAGCGCTTTCGGTCTAAGCCATCAACAGTGTTACCTGAAAAGTAAGCTCATTAGTGGAAAGTCAGAGACTACTGCAGAATTTTTAGGTAAAGAAAATGATAAAATTCTCATTGCTATGTTTAGATACAAAATTTGTTTGAATTTTAAAGGGTAAATTAAGAATGATGATATTTTGTGATTTTTTTTTAATGAGTAGAATGAAAGGAAAATGGTCGGCGTTCTTTCACTTACTTGTTAATGGAAAAAGAGAATATATCCATGAAGATAAACAAAAAAACAAACAACACAAATCGACAATGGTCACATCAAAATTTCACAGATTACACGTTACATTTTAAGAAAAAGGTTCACATAATTTAATTTAAAAACAAAAACGAGGTATGAACCACGATCACTTAAGAAATTGACCGTGGGTATGAACCACGTTTTTAGGTGAAACGACAAATGTGTCGCTGTTGATAGTCTTGACAAGTAGACTGATGACGTAGGAAGTGTTACGCCAAGAATTGGCGGTAGTTTTAAATTTAAAAAAAGACAAGTGTTGAATTTAGAAGATTAAAATAAATAAAAGTACCTAATTGTATTCCTAAAGTACTAACTGGCTGCCACTAAGCTAGATGAGGTTAACAAAATGACATGATCAATATTATGTAGCCTAAATTAGCGAAAGAATATTTGAAATTCCAATTGAATATATCAGTGATGGCATGAAAATTGTTTTTGAAAAAAGAAGAAAGTACTTAATCAAGTGAATAATAGAAGACTAAATTAAGAGACGATATAAGCCTAGACTAACTCAACTCGAACAGATTGAAAATTAAAAGAGTAGGTAACTACACTAGCTACATCAGTCCAAAGTCCAACCCAATTCCATTCACAGAACTAACCCAAACTAAACCCCCCCCCCTTTTTTTTGGGATGTTTAATCAGTATTTGACGATAGGTAAAAAAATGTTTTGTTAAGGAAATTTAGATCTCGTGTGGAAGAGATGGGCAAGGCTGATTCCGCCCAAAAGGTCATCTATACAACTAACACTTTGGATAGAATCAGCCTTGCCCATGCTCCAGATGGTAATTTGCTTAGTTTTGGCCTCAGCCTGTATAAGTGGGGGCTTGTTTTCTGTGTGTTTGAAGGTTGTTTTCCACTATAGCCTTTATAAACATTTTCATCGATTACTTTTTCCTTGTTGGTATGGCCGTTATCTTGCGACCGCTATCCAATATGCCACCCACACCGTCGAAATATTGCTAAAACGTCGCTATGTGAGCGCCATGGAGGGGACCGGCCGCAGTCCTATAACATTCATCCGGGGACATCTTTAACGTTAAAATCAACACTGTTTAAAAGACAATGCTCACAGTTAACGGTGAACAAATTAAAAAGAAGCCTCGTCGCTTCCGCTTGGTTTTCGGTCGAGTCTCGAGTCAACATGTCAAGTAGAGGCCCTTTTGTTGCCATTGGCACAGGCCATTTGGCGAACATTAGCCATGTACGCCGCGCCGGTTTGGAGCTACGCAGCAAACACCAACATAGAGAAGCTACTCATGCTGCCTGGAACGGAAACTGCTAAGGACGATCACGAATTAGAGATGAGATGATTTCAAGACGACGAGACAGCTGTACAGAGAAGCCGGGACAAGACCGCTAGAACAGTGAATACGGGAGACAGCGACGAAATTCTTCAGGTATACGATGAGAACGCGAGAAATAACCAGGAACATAGGAAGGATGACCAGAGGGGAAGTGCCATTCAGGCAGATCAACGACCAGGACCAGGAACCCCCCGCCTCCAAGGAAAGACTGCATGAAGCCGAAGAACATTAAAAGTGCAGTGTTAAAATAATCATTTAGAATTAAAATATGCCATTTATTTAATAATCTTAGGTTTAGGTGAACGTAGGGTTGCCAACTCCAAGATTTTTTAAATCGGGATGTTGCATATAAAAAATCGGGACATTCCTAATAAAATCGGGACCTAAAGTAAAGAGTTGAAAGTTTGCTGTGCACAACATCAGTTTTGAATCCCGGGAGGATTTTTTAATGAGAATATAGAATATAGTAAAGAATAAATTTTATTCGAATTTAAAAGAGAAACACTTTTAGGTACAATAGGACATAGTAAAGAAAATAAAATAACCGAATATAGAATATCCTACCTCGTATGTACCTACATATGTAAGATGAAGACATAACAATTATATCATTGAGAAAAAAACTAAAAGGCTACTTCTTGTAAATTCTAATTCTGTGTAGATAATATTACAAAGGAAATTTATTCCTATGCAATGTAAAAATAGTCAAGTCAAAGTCAAAAGTACTTTTTAATGTCAAATAAGATTTACATTTTGTAGACAAAGCAGACTATATCTAACTAAAACACAATATTGCCATAAAACTAAGGTAGTAGGTATTAATAAAAATAAAAAATAAAAAAAAACAATATAGTTATAAGTAAATAAAACAAAGGTCAAGCAAAGACGAGATAACACAAGAGTTATACAAACAACAGCAGGAGACACACAAGTTTTAGACACTAGACCGTTATTTGGTCATTTAAAAAATATGCCACTCTATAATAGGCTTTTTCTACTAGAAGGGACTTTAGCATACCTCTAAACAGCTTTATGTTTTTTGCATTTCTGATAACGAGTGGGAGATGGTTAAATATTTTTCTTCCCTCGTAGATAATTGAACCCCTCACAAGAGAACTAGTAGGAATCGGCAAATGAAGGTTATGGCACTGCCTAGTATTGCGCTGACCAAAGAATAAAGAAGAGAAAGGAAGGAGCTTATGCGCCGTTTGACACTTAATACGTGCGACGAACTCCTCAGACATCGAGGAGGCTGCGGAGGAACCATAATATGTCATATTCTGACGTTATGTTTTGGTGCTTCCTACGTTTTGATAGTATTTTTTGTGTTTAAGGCTATTTTTTGCGATTTACTTTGATTTGGGACATTGTTTATTTGTTTAGTAATATTATTGTAGATAATGCGTTAGTTCATATAGTGTTTATATAGATATTTAGTGGTAAAAGTGTGTATTTTGGACTAAAGAAGCAAAGTAAACATGGTTACTGGTTCAGCTTGTGATCTTTCGAAAACTCCAACAAATTCAGAACTTGGAATAACATATCATCGGTAAGTAGGTATTTTACCCCTTATTTTTCTGTTTTTTACCATTTAATAAAGCAAAATTATAAATTGTCTAATTGTCAACAAATAGGTGACAGATCTAATCATGAGCGTGCCCGTAAAAAATATAGCATTAAAAATCATTTTTGCAAGAATATTGGACGGTGCTAAAAGTAATACTTGTCTTTTATACTTGACATGTTAAAGTTTATTCTGCCAATAAAATGCAAAAATTAGTTATTTGAATATAATTGGGCATTTGAAATGCAAAAATAAGCAAAATATGGTTAGAGAATAGTGCGTTAATTTTGAAGGGTGCTTCTTTAATAAAATTAGGTAGTACATATTTTTTTTAATAAGAAGCACACTTCAAAACTACCCCACTATTATCTAACCATATTTTGCTTATTTTTGCATTTCAAATGCCCAAATATATTCAAATAACTAATTTTGACAATTTATTAGCAGTATAAACTTTAACATGTCAAGTATAAAAGAAAAGTATTTATTACTTTTAGCACTGTCCAATGTTCTTGCAAAAATTGATTTTTAATGCTATATTTTTTTACGGGTATGCCCATAATTAGATCCGTCACCTATTTGTTAACAATTAGACAATTTATAATTTTGCTTTATTAAATGGTAAAAACCAGAAAAATAAGGGGTAAAGTAGGTACCTACTTACCGATGAAATGTTATTCCAAGTTCTGAATTTGTTGGAGTTTTAGAAGGGCCACAAGCTGCACAACTAACCATGTTTACTTTGCTTCTTTAATCCAAAATACACACATTTACCACTAAATATCTAATTAAACACTATATGAATTAACGCAATATCTACAATAATATTACTAAAGAAGTAAACAATGTCCCAAATCAAAGTAAATCGCAAAAAATTGCTTTAAACACAAGAAATAACATCAAAACGTAGGAAGCACCTAGACATAACGTCAGAATGAGTCATATAATATAATATACTATACTGTCATACCTTATTTAAAACGAATCCAACCCCAAATTTGCAAAAATTCGTTTCCATTTTATTTACTCAGTCGTTTAAGTACTAAAAAAGCATTACTGGAAAGAAAAATCCCCAAAAAAAATTGTAAATGACAGCAATTTACAGACAATTTTATAAAATATCTTAAGGCCGACTAATTTATTAGGTATTTTAGTATTATTTTAAAGGCAAGCTATAGGATTTAACGGATAACATTTTTAACGTTATGTTTGATACTTTTCCATTTCAAATATGAAAATTAAACTTCTGTATGTAAATTTCAGGTGCCTAAACTTATATGTTTACATTTACATTTAGATACAAAAATTATCGAAAAAAAGAAATAGAAAGTTGCGTTTCTTTTTCGGATAAGTGCTGCTTTTTACATACCTCGTAACCATTATGTAATAATCATTCATGTAATTTAGAATAATTGTCAATTGGTGATGTTATTTATTTAAAACTTCACTTTACCTATTAACCTAGAAAACAGGTATATTCTTCCAAAAAATTAATGGAAAAACATAGAGCATATTTAGGTAAAACAAAATTTTTTCACACACCACTTTTTCTTGGTATTTTCCCAAGATTTCTTTACATAGGTATTTAGCTAATAAAATGAAGTTTACACATGTGAAATTTATCCTAAGGAATTTAATTTTTATATTTCGAATATACCTAAAGTATCTAGGCAAAAGTTAAAACATTTATATGATCCGCAAAAAACGCACTTATTTTTATATACATGTTGGCAATATTTATAAATTATAACTTTTTTTGAGATCACTGTACCAGTAAGTAATAAACAACAAACCTATATAAATACATAGTATAAGTATTTATTTTTTGTTGTGCAATCGTTTTAGGAGACGCCACTGGTAACCTGGGTCGCCATATGCAAGAACCATTCCGGTCTAATGTCAATCTGTATTTTGCTCCTTCCTTACTATCCTTTATTCATTGGCGCTGACGAACAGGATCCTGGGCATTTCTAGGGTGTTTATAGACAAGAGACGGATGAAGAGAGAGAAAAGTGTAAGAATTCCCTGCGAATCAAAAAGCGGTCTGCATGAATCCCCACGACCCGCCCCGACAATAGCGCACACATTCTGGCAGGCAACACCCCAAAAGGGAATGCCATACCGAAACTGGCTTTCAAAAAGCACAAAATAGACCGATCGTGCCACCAAAAGACCAAGTTCCATGCCAGTTGTTCTTATGGCAAAGTATGCCGATGATATTTTACGGCCTAAAGCCATTATATGAGGCTCAAAATGTAAACTGGAGTCTATCCGAACTCTCAGAAACCTATTTACGTCTGTTGCTTGCAGCTCGTCAGCTCCTAGCTGAACCCCACGTACATCACCCCTAACGCAAACAATATTCGTCTTAGCTACATTAAACGCAAGTAGGTTTGCATCACACCAGGCCTTAACCAACAACAGGTCTTCAGACATTTGATCCCTCAGATGATCAGGGTCCATGGTATGCCATACGATTGAGATGTCATCTGCAAAAAAAGTAAATTTCCCCGAAATGTTGCCTAAAGAGAGGTCATTTATATATATAAGAAATAACAGTGGACCTAGCACTGATCCCTGCGGAACCCCATGCACTTGACACATCCAATGACGGCGACCTGGCCCCAGAAAGCACCACCTACTGCCTGCGACTCACAAGGTAAGAAGTTAGCCACTTTAGAGCCACACCCCTAAATCCATAGCGTTCGAGTTTAGCCAGCAGTATTCCATGATCAACACTATCAAAAGCTTTTGAAAGATCACAGAACACCGCTGACGTCGCCCCACCCGCATTAAGAAACTGATAAACGCATTCCAGAAAGGAAAATAAGGCATCATGGGTCTCCTTAGAATTTAGGAAACCAAATTGGTTAGGGGTAATTACATCGTGAAGTTGGAGAAAGGCCAGCATTTTCATCTTAATAATTTTCTCAAATATTTTGGAAAGCGTAGCCAGAAGAGATATCGGGCGAAAGTTTGAGGGCAGGTCAAGGTTACCCCCCTTATGCAAGGGAATCACAAGAGCCTCGCTTAGCCTTGCCGGGAACTCACCCTTGTTCCAATTGTCGTTAATGGCAAAAGCGAGGACATTTAGTGCAACATCAGGAAGACGCAGGAGTACCTCCGCAGATATTTCATCGTCTCCTATCGCCCTTTTGTTCTTAATAGCTCTTAATGCCTCCTTGACTTCATTTAAATCAGTGGGAAAGAAAGAGAATGAATCCCGAAGAGAAAAATCACGGAAAAAGAGGAGAGGATCACAAGCAGGCGGCAAGTCTCCCTGAAGGTTGGACGCGATGGACGCGATGTACATTTTGTTTTGTAATAACTAAGAACTAACAACTAAAAAAATATATTCAATTGCGTTATTTTAAAGGAGCATTTTTTTGGCTTTTTGCCGAAGTCAGCTTTGATTTTTTGCTAAGCGCGTGCTTGTAAAATTCTCTACAAGTCTGTGTAAAATTAACTTTTGTTTGTCCTCAAGTGTCCTTTTATATAAGGAGTGAATATAAAACGTGTGTATATCTTGTATCTGTTTGTCGTTTTTGCGGGCAAATTTGATTCTCGATTGAAAATCGGGACATTTGGCGTCCCGCCATAGGTCTTGGCGGGACGTAATAAAATGGCCCCAAAAATCGGGACGTCCCGCGAAAATCGGGACGGTTGGCAACCCTAGGTGAACGCTTGTTAGGTACCACTATAATCGGTAGTATATGGGTATTTGTTTGTAAATATGTATATAATGTTAAGTTTGTATAAGTTTTATGTCATATATCAAGTATCTTAAGGCAAGTCATTATAAATAAATAAATAAATAAATGGGCGAACCCAAGGCAAAAGTTCAATGATCATTTTTCTCCCCCCAAGAACAATCGGATCTCCTAGCCAGAAAAATCACCATTTACGCCGGTACCCAGGCCGGGTGGTCCCGTAGGATCGTTTTTGTCTGTGCCTTTAATAGTTTACGTATTTTTGTATATGTAGGTGGCCGTCACATGTTTAAAATCAGACAAGGTCAAGGTCACCACCAAATCGTGCTGGCAAATTGCCTCGTAGCAGTGCCATAAAAGGGTTTTAGCGAGAAAAGAAGAAGCCTCGTCATCATAACCCATGTTTTGGGTTTGGTACTTTGTTTTTATTTTGAAATTTAATATTAAAATGTTTTGTTGATATTGCGGTTTGGTTGGCTTAAACTGCTTTCACCCATTTTCTAGTTGAGATATACAATCAGAGTATAACAAACCAATACTCGGATACAATCATGGCAAATCCAAAAAGTGAAGAAAGTCATCAACAATCTCTTGACAAAAATCCTTTTGAAGGCTTTAAAATAGATGATAGTGCTATTTTAAATAATATAGAAGGTAGACACCCTTGTCCTAAATGTGGAAAATCAAGGAAAATGTTCTGTTATTCTTGTTTTGTTCCAATATCGCTTTTAGAGGGAAAGCTACCAACAGTTAAGGTTTGTCTAATGTGTACCTTCATTTGAAAATATCTCGATTTATCCTTATAAGTATTTGCTTATCTGTGTAATGTAAATATATCTGTTATTTCAGTTGCCTTTGAAAATTGACATAATTAAACATAAGCATGAAATAGATGGAAAAAGCACAGCTAGTCATGCAGCTCTGTTAGCCAATGAGGATGTAACTATCTACACTTACCCAGATATTCCAGACTATACCAATGAAGCAGTGGTTATGATTTTTCCTGGAAAAAATGCCATTAATATTAGTCAACTTGTTACCGGGAATACTTTTGAAAGTATACTTGAATTTCAGAAACAACCCTTAGATCAGTTGCCGGCTGGGTATAACCATAGTACACTAATGCAAAGTATACCCAAGAGCAGAGAGGAAAATGGATTTTCACAAAGGGTAAAAAAACTTCCTATTTCAAAAGCAGTATTTATAGACAGCACATGGCACCAATGTAAGAGTATATACAAGGATGAGAAAATTCGGGCAATACCATGTGTAGTAATACAAAATCGAATCTCACAATTTTGGAGGCATCAAAAAGGTAGCCCTAGATGGTATTTGGCAACTATTGAAGCAATTCATCAATTTGTTCTAGAAATACATTTACACTGTTGGGGTTTAAATCCAGATTACATGGGCATTAGAAATTGTTTTACTGAAAAAGGTATAGAACAATTTGAAGGTTTATATAGTAGTGACAGTAGAGCATATAGTGGCCAATATGATAATTTACTGTATTTTTTTAAGCATATGTATGATATTATTCATAGTTATTATGATCATGAGGAACTTTATGCATATAAGAGAAGACTTATGTAATTTCATAATACAGTATATTATTTATATTTTTAAATAAAATTTGTTTTCCTAATAATACTCGGGGGGTAGGTACCGAGGGGCAGCTCACTTGTCAAAATTTGTACATCGATTTCGGAAATCACAGAGATTTTGAGAATTTAATAGATTTCGGGATTTCTGATGAATTTCGAAGCAATTTCCAGCGATTTCAAAAGGATTTTGGAAGAAAATGTACAACAATTTCGGGGGTGAGCCGCCTCAGGTACAAGCAAAGAGACGAAGAAAGTATACAATAAAATGTGAAGAAAATGCACCTATATGTCACCAAACCCTTAGATTATATTTATATACATTTTCTTAAATGTTCTGTAACCCATGAAAGAAAAACAGAAGTATTGTTTTATATTAGAACTTAGTCTTATAAAAAAGATAGAAACCACAATGCTTTTCCTAAAAGTTGGTGGCAAATAACTTTAATAAATACATAAATAACAATAGTAACGGTAAGTATAAGTAGTTGGGTATGTAAAAAATTCCGTACTGGTGCTGTAACACTCAGGTCCGTGTATATCCAAACATTTTATAGTTGACGCAGCATAGTTTTCCTTAAGTAAAAAAAAAATAAACGGACAAATTTAAGACCTACTCATCACCTAAATAGAACAAGCACCAAAAATGTTTCTCTTTAGAATAATTTTCAACAAATGATATTAAATCTTCTTTGGATACTATGTATTTACTCATTTGCTTGTTAAAGTCTGGTTTTAATATCCTACCTTTTAATTTAGTTGTGATGTGAACAGTATTATGCATTACACTATTAGTTTTTTGGGATCAGAGTTTGCCTAAAATCGTTGTTTGAACCGCGCTAAAACATAAAATAGCAAACATTTTTATATATCAATAAAATTATAAAAGTTAAAATTTACCTGAAAGTGGGGAAAGTATGGACTATCAGCACTAGGCCAAGAAGAAGCTAATCCTGACATCATTCTCATTGCTTTAAATGACTGTCTGAATCAGAAGAGATTCCAAGTAAAGTTATTTTGTATTTCTCAGCTTCATTAACTAGATAACACAATAAAGCAAAATGCTGGAGCACATTCCATTATTTGTTGTGCCAAAAATACATATGTATTTTATGGTCATATCACTTTTTCTAAGATACTTTTAGTGTCAAATAATGAATTAATAAAATGTAATCCCTGTTTAGGAAAACCTGTATGTAGATGATGTGTTGCTGAGTTATATTGGACTCTTTTGATTAAGGCTTCTTGATCTTCGGACACAAATATAATGGGGGATATTTTCGCTTTTCTAAAAATATTTTTAGTTCTTCGAAACCAATAATATCTCCACATATATTGATGGCAGTGCATTGGAAAGTTTTTCGGAATATTGATTTCCTGATTTGACGCCCTTTTGTGAATTAAAAATCAGTCACACTCTCCTTAAGCATATCTAAAAAAGTTTCTGGTCTCTCGTCAATAAGAATGCTGTCATTTATTTCAGTTTCTATGTGTTTTTATCACTATTTCAAATTGTTCTTTAATGAGGGGGCGCGAAGTTATTTGAGGTATTGTCACAAATCGTCATTGGTGTGCATTAAATCGTAATTCTTTGACTTTTAGTTTCCTTTCTCGCATGTTGCTTTGAGGAGTTATTGAGGCAGTACTATAGTTCCTATTTTCGTTCTGGAGAAAAGCTTCTTAAATAGATTTCCTCATCAGTTATAGTATGATCTGAGAAAATTTTTCTTCACAAGTATCGGCAGTTCATCAGAACATGAGCCTGAAATCATTGGATTCAAATTATTCAGTAAAAGTGATTATTCCTCTTGTTTTGTCTTGTTTTCTGGCGCAATTTTCGTTTGTTGTTATGGTATATCTCGTTTTCATCTATGAAATTCTCTTCAACGTGTTCATCGTTAAGCCTTTCTTCTTCCAACAGACTACTTGATTTTTCTTTTAAAACAGTTTTCCCATTCATTTTATTAAAAAAATTAAGTAATGTCTGACTGCATCTGACTTTTCCACAATTCCTTTTAGCTTTTCTTGCTGTGGATGTTGTTCTGATCAGGATTTGCTCATGCCTGGGTTTTAAAGTGCCTGTTTACATTTGAAGTAACCCATTTTGGTTTCCATTTATCTTCCTCGCGATATCCCTTGGACTTATGTAGGAGGCATTTTGGACATGGAATCAATGCACAATCCTCTTTTAACTCAACTGCTATATTTTTAATCAGATACAAAGTTTCCTCCTTTACGTTTTGGGGCAAACGATTCAACTAATAGAAAAAAAATTACGTTTTTGCAAATTCTACATTTCTGCAATTTAGTTTTAATGTTTGTTTTTTTTTAGCAAGATTGTCCTTGATGTTTATCATTCATCGGTTTTTAATGGGCCCAATGATCCAATTCTATTTTTTTACAAATTGTGAGGCACCATCTTTTGTAGGTTGTTCAGGAAGTTAATGGCTCCACCAACTCGAAACAATCTGGGTTTTAACAATAAATCCGAAAAAGTCGTTTTATCTGTTTCATCCAATAATTCAGGAAGAACAGTTGTCCCAAAAACCTCAATTTTTGTGTTGCCAGCTTTGGTCACTTCACATATAGATAGGCCATATACGATAATAAGTCTTAAATATATGGGAAACTCAGGTAAACCCACTTCCTTTAATATTTCATCCTATCTTTTGCATATCCCCTATTTTTGGGTCGTACAACACGACTACAAAGTTTTTTCGTCGGTTTTTCCGGATTTTTTTTTCAATTTTCCCAGTTGTACTCTTCCAGCGTGTAAACTTCAACGATCTCGAAGAACGAAATTAAAGCGACCATTCTTAAGAAAGAAGTTGATAATCCGATTAAGGCCCGAATTCATTTTATCTTGAAGCACAGTGATCTCTTAAGAAAGAGCTCCGATATTTGCAGTTTCCAAGAGTATTGTACTAAGCTCTGTCTCTGCCAGGCTGGAGAAAGTCCAAAGACTGGCTAATCGAAAGACTACCGAAGCAATGAAGATTAAACACATCTTCAGCATAGCAAATTGCCCTCCAGAAGCACAGCCACACATCAATACAGATCATATACACCAGTTTTAGTCGTTCTTTCTAGATTGAGCAATACTGCCAAACTAGAACTTACCTTTGTTGTTGGTCTTAAAATTTTCTGATTGTTAGTCATTTTTTTCAGAATTGATCGATATATAACAATCGGTTCTTCATGGAAGCGCTTGAAAAACTACCGAATCAAGTTGGAAAGTTACTACTGTGTAAGCGCTCTTTAATGCAGGAATTCGCATTTAATTTTTGGAACGAATGAGATCAAACCTCTCAAATCGCGATCAGGATGTCAAGACTGAATGAAGAAATTACGATCCATGAAGCAACTCATAATCATAATTTTGCTTTAGAGGGCACGACAGTGAACTTGGTTTTGAGGATTTTTAGTCTTTAGACATGAGGGTAATATTAGCAGCGGTAAAGTACGTGGTGGAGAAATTCTCATAGTTATAAAGAAGGGGTCGAAAGCCAGAAAGAAAGAAAGGATGTAGCAGAGGGTGGGATGGAGCATATATTCAAGAATATGTCACGAATATTTATGGCTATCAGAAAACTGTATAGGTACGTCATTGGTATGAATCGATCCAGAACACTGAATTGTCAACTGGAGATAAATTAAGTGGACATCATAACTTGTTCAAAAAGAATTATAAATTTATTTTAAAGTATTTGTCTCTTAAAACTAATGGTACCCATGTTTCCGTTATTAAAATGGCGTAGGTGTCTATATATTTAAACATTCATATCTGCAACAATTGTTCACTCATTCTGCTAATTGCAGTACGTACGGAAATCGTTGTGTATTTTCTTCCGAAAGCCATCGGAAATCATATCTGAAATCCTTCCAAAATCTTGAAATCACATCCGAAATCTTATTCGATATCCAAATGTATTTCTCGAAATCCCTAGTGATATCGCGTCGAAATTCCTGTGATAATATAATTATTTTTTTTTTTTTTTGGTAATTATTAGTATTAGTGTGTGGACTGTTTTTTTTTTTCGATTCTTTTTGCATTTTTGGGTCGGTAGAGCACGAATCCAATTTTTTTTGTCGGTTTTCTGGAAAATAGATTTTCTATTTACTGAAACTATCGCCGATCTTGACGGAATTTGGCATCATGGCATATTTTGGGCTGCTCATCACGAATCTGAAGTCAGTTTGATTGGGCGACGTTTCGTTCTCGAGATATTCATCCTCAAATTTGAAAACCGTTTTCGTGCTTTTCCCTTGTTTAAAATAAATCAACACATTTCACATTTTAAGCCCTTCATCAATCGTATAAAGGGATTCAAATGTATTGGTTTCAATTAAAAGAAAGGAGAACCATAACAAACGGTTTTGAACTTTAAGGATGAATACCTTGAAAACCCGATCGACTTGCCTTCAGATTAGTGACGATCGCATCTCAAAATCTACCATGATGCCAAATTTCGTCAAGATCGGCGATAATTTCAATATTTATAACTGTCCCATGTGGTGCACATGCGCGAGAATGTTGTGCGCAACCATCTGATTAAATTTGGAAGGTATTATCGCTTAGTAAATTGCAAAGGGTATTCGGTCGTCTATGGAGCGTTTCTGTTCATGCAAGCGTGGTTTGGGTTGCGGCATTCCAGTGACACCGTGGAACTACTTATACCTAGGTTCTAAGAAACATTCTTGCTTACCTCTAAACCTGATCCAAATTTGTAAGAGTCTCTATTTAAACAATAGGTATGGGCCTGGTTACAAACGCGATTAAATTCGCATCCCAATAATTACCACACAAGACTAACCTTCAGCAAGAGTATCAGATGGCCCCAGCTCTAAACCCCGACGTCGAGGACAATAAGCTGTATCGTTGACTGATCTTAACCAACGGCTGTATACACACTGATGAAAACTTTTAAACATAGACAGAACAGATCAAGCCAATTTAAATGACTTTTAACGCCATTAGATGATGCAGTTTTTCTTTATGGAAATATAATATAGTTATATTACTGAGATTTTCAATTGAGTGATACTGAATATTGACAACACTATAGATTCTCACCAGTCGGGAATTGAATTATTTGGCAATCTAGTTTTTTGATCATTAAATAATCCGTTTGATTTTTATAGGGGCCATTAGATCGGCCGCAGGAACACAATTATATGCGGGTTCAAATAAAATGGAACGAAAAGTTTGAAAAAAATGTCGAAAGATGCTAGAGATGTGATAAAATAAATTTTATATTTCTCATATGCATGATTTACAATAAATAAATATTTATAACGTAATAAAAATAATTTTAATTAAAAAAATATTGTATTTACAAACGATAACAATTTTTGAAACTCATCTAGTTAAGGTATGTAATATATTAATTTAATATTCATGCTACACAAAAAAATATCTCTGGTTCTCAAAAGCGCCTCACTCATTCCCCAAACACATATCACAACCAGTACATACAATTTCTGTTATTGTTTCCTAACATGTACGGTGTTATTTTTCAAATGGCTGCTCGTATTCCAACTTTTAATTCCGCAGTGTTTTCAAAAATTGTACATCTGTCATTTACGAAGATTCTTTGCTTTTTTTAGTTAGTAGCCAGAAAACTCGATTTATGTTGTATAGCTCTCGAAGGCTTTACTCTTTGCTGATGATTGTAAGCTCTTTTTAGTTGCTGGTTGTCTAGATGTGATTAATTTGAATGTTGTAAGTGTTTCTGTATGGCTTAACTTGCAATGGTTAAATTATGACCACAGGGTGAGTGATTTGCACAATTTGGATATGGTGAATAACCAACCTGATTCGGAAATATTCGAATGTATCATTCATTGAATTTTGAATTGATAATGAGGATCCAGGATGTACTGAGTGATGGGTTTTGTGGTCAGAAATTCTAGACCCTTTAGTATTGAACTTAGTCTTAAGTTATTCGATGCATATATGTTTTCCAGGACGGAGTATTGGTAGTGTAATATGGTCTCCGCTGTAGAACATCTGTGTGAATCATTGAGGGGGGTCCAGCGCAAATGCTTAAAGCATGTATCTTTAAAAAATATATGGATATTGCTCTCAACTCGGTTGTGAGAATAAATACTTTTTGGTCATTTTTAACCGCATGTCATTAAAAGACCGCAAACAATGGTATATTATTTTATATGGAGGAAAAGTAATACTTTTCATGGCGCGCTCGTGTTTAACAGCCGAACGGAGTGAGGCTGGTAATAGAGAGCAAGCCATGAAAAGTAACTTTTCCTCCAAATAAAATAATGCAATTAATGCAAAAACGTCTCTTTTTAATAGTAATAATAATTATTATTAAAGATAAGTGTGTTCGCAAGGCGGCTTAGACCGGTGCGGTGAATAGGCTCAGGTTGTTGCTATAGTAATGTAACATAAAGCTGTCGGTGGACACTGTCAACAATAATTATATTTTTAAAATTACGTCTTCGATTGCATTTTAATTCCGTATTGATAAACAGTTATTGAGTAATTTGTTCCTAAATTAGTGATTTTTAGAAATGCAGTCACAAATTGAGTGATAAATACAAATTTTAGTTTAATAACTCTTGAGTTGTTGACGCTTATTTTGTTGTCTGTTTGTATTGTATCTATGTTGCTATGACAACACTTTTACCTCCGCCGGCGGAAAAGTGAAAAGTAAAGGTGCGCGTCCACTTGTTCGTACCGGACGAATCGGCCGCACCTTACGCATCTCATTATTTAATTCTTTTTCATGGTTTAAATATAAATGCGTCCACTAACTCACAACGGCCGCGTCGAACTGCCGGAATGCGTCTACGTATTTTCGAGATAGAATTCAAAGCCGGGCTGGTCGGTGCGTGCGGCCGACGTAATCAGTAAATACGTACAAATGGGCGCATCTTATGGGCGGTTTTTGAGGAATCGTTTAATATCGTGTGGCGTTCGGTTTGCTTCGATTATACAGCTCAATAATTGTTGACTAGGCTCTAGGGATAGCGGCGCGTAATATGTATTGAATGCAGTGGAATGTATTCGCGGAAACACATGCAAGCTGCTGTATATCCACTATAATACAGCTTTTGTTAAATATATCCTGGTTTTTAGTTAGATAAAGCAAAATATATCGTAGAAAGTGTTGACTAAGTACGGCCACGTATTACAAGAAGTAATTCTTACCCTGGAATTGATTGCCTTTGGCTCCACAAATGATTGAATTTTGTTTGAATTGTTATAGAGCCACTTCGGCCCCGGCTCAAGGATGTAAACTGCACAAGTGCAAGTTTAGTGACCCTAATGAAATGTGTACCTAGTTTCGTCGATTCGGTGTCTAATCGGACACCGTTTTCAAGAGAAGCAAAAAACTAAAAATGAAAATGGTTAGCAAATACAATAAAACAGTAAAAAGCTCTTGCAGATTGTCAGGCTTTAAACTGACTTTGACAAGATGACAATTATAATGCCATATTTAATTACTGGGTAACTGGTATTTAGTTTGATAATAAGGTGTTATTTGGTAAATTAATTTGTTTATGAAGTTTTATGCACCCAAAATCTATGACGCAGTGGTCTACATTTAGTTCGTGCTTTTTCTTCTTCATCTGATAATAAAGTAGCGATCAACACTACTTCTTCAGAAGAACTCATTGTTCTACCAACAAATCAAAATTACTAATCTAGAATTTTCATTTTATAACCTGTTGTCACCCAGTCAGTCGAGCCAATTGCGATCCGATGCGGATAAGTGGACGAATTCATTACAAAAATCTGATTCGATTCATGCGGCCGATTCGTCCGGTTCGAACAAGTGGACGCGCACCTTTAAGCTTCGGCGGAGGAAAAACGAAACTTCGCGGCCGCCTACACAGTTGAGTAATGACGGATTTACTGACGTTTGAAGAAAAAAATATGTCTTTGTACACTCTTTAATAATAGTTATCTGATATCGGTATCGAGCCATTTCCAAAGAGGACATTCAAAAGTAAAAAATAAGTGCAAATGACAACTTAATCCGCTCGACAATAAATCCACAAAAACACCATGTGGAAAATAATAAATAGTCAAAGAGGCAAAAATAAAGAGTCTCCCAAAACTAATATCACTCCTAATGATTTCAATGTCTATAGCTGGTGAAATTGTACGAAATATTACCCATTCGGGTCATGACCTGCTTGATTACCTCAGATTTTGCAATGCCTGCCAATTCTTTCTACTTTGGTGAGGTAACGTTGTTCGATGCAATAAGGAATATTTTTAATAACCTGAAGGACAAGAAGAGACGTGACATATATGGTTTAAATATAAAAGTAATTACATCAATAAAAGAAATTATAATAATACCTTTAACAAAATTGGTCAACCAATGTTTAAAGCAAAATGCATTTCCGGAAGTGCTCAAAGCGGCTATTTTTACAGCAATATTCAAAAAAGGAGATTCCTCCCTACCAGAAAGTTATAGGCCAATATCCCTTCTACCAATCATCTCTAAAATTGTCGAAAAATGCATGGCTGTTAGAATAGTACATGATTTTGAAACGAATTCTCTCTTTTCTCAGTATCAATTTGGCTTTAGGAAACATAAGAATACAGTTCTGGGAATCATAAATATTGTCTCAGATATAATAGAAGCCTTTCACAGTACGGAGTACGGCTCGGTCTTGTTCTGTGATCTCAGCAAGGCTTTCGACTGCGTCGACCATTATATCATTTTGAAAAAACTCAGCTGCTACAACTTTAGCACTGACAGCATATGACTCATCGAGTCTTACCTTCGATGCCGGTACCAGACGATCCGTTTAGCTGGTGTGGCATCAGCAAACAGCGAAATCAACATAGGGGTGCCTCAGGGATCTATTCTGGGTCCCATTCTATGTTTGGTATACATAAATGACCTTAAAACTTTGGCAGGTTTTACTCTTTTTGCCGATATCACAACAGTCTTATTTAATACTCGGCTGACACATTAAGAGAATCACTTGCTGGATCCATGGGAGTACAGGGCAGAGCCAATAGATGGTTCTGCTCAAATAGGCTTTTGCTGAATGCAGATAAGACGAACCGAGTCGTGTTCACCATGAGAGAGCTTTCAGAATCCCGCGAAGGTACGTTTCTTTGGAGTAGTTCTTGACATATTGACGTTCTTTCGGGAAAACTCGCTAAGGGCCTATCTGTGCTTCGCAGCTTAAACCAATGTGTTTCAGCTGATGTATTACGAACATCTTATTTTGCCATTTTGTTACAATAATGTTTAATATAAAAATTGGCAAAGATAGCTAGAAATAATTCTTCTCAATTAACAATGCTAAAAAATGCCAAAACAAACTGAAGGAAGAATTATATTTAATTAAATATGCCTCCGCCAATTTGCACAGAGTTGTTTCTGTAGACAATAATTATGTTTTAAATTAAACAGTTAACAGATTACAAATAATAAATAAAATAAATAGCTATTTAAGCTAAGAAATATAGTGATGAACAGTATTTAAAAAAAAACAATTACAAGGTAAGCACAAAAGTGAAATCAATAAATTTAAACAGGTAATCAGAATTCAGTTATTGCCTGAAAGCTACTTTTCAACTCAAAAATCAGTTTAATTCAAAATAAAGGTACATAATGACAAATTTAAACGGAAATAGAGAAATAAAACAAACAAACAATTATGATCTTGTACCGACCACGGTCGAGAACGGCTTGAGAAGGTGTTCTTTAAATAACGAAATGACGATAAAATGCTTATATAGGCCGAATAACTACTAACTAAGCTTAACTCTGATTCCCTATAAAAGTTAGACTGAGTATCCCACACTAGAGACAGTTTTTGTTATTAATTTCAAAAATGCTACCTCTAACTAGAACCTAAATAATGTGAACCCTACAGGCCACTTTGATCGATTCTTTAGTTATTGGGTTGCTAAACTAAATCCGAAATTCAATAACAATGCTTTTGTAGGATCAAGTCCTTTTTTCCTCTTATCCAAGAGGCTTAAGCTCCAAAAAACCACTACCCCACATATGCCCTACAGACAAAAACACACCCACGGCAAAAGACAACGTGGTATGTGAAACGATAGTAGACAGATATCAGATATTCCCGAGCTTATTTAACATACACACGGCAAAAGACAACGTGGTATGCGAAACGATAGTAGGCAGATATCAGAGATTCGCAAGCTTAGCAGCTTAATTCGATATAGAAAACTTGAAATAAAAATCAGATAACGCAAAAAATAAAGCAAATGTCAAGCCTACCTTCTCTCAACCTCTCACTCTGGTCATCGGTACAAGATAGGTCTTAAATTCCTGTCCTACCCTTTCATCAGAACCACATCTCAAAAAAAGTTAAACAGACGTGCAGTCGTCTCAAATGTTTCACCTTTTTCCACCGTACGAAGCGACCGATCTTTAAGCATAAAATCTAAATTGCATATTTGAAATTATTTATCAATTTTAAATAATATATTCTACTGCTCTATTTACGTAGATTCAACCCATAATATTAATTTTGGTTTTATATTAACTACATAATTATCGACTGATATATTTAAAAGACAAAAATTAGTTTTAAATGAGCTTGGTGGGCAACATAAGAATTCAGTATTTATTAATATTTTCGTACTATTTAATGTGGAATTTTCCAAACTGTTGCTACCAGGTATAGGTTCACACAGCAATTCAAAATAGGTTGAAGATGAAAAGTTATTATTTCAAACCAAAAATAAATACAAGCGAACTCGGAACAACCTGATGTTACGGAATTGTTAAAATCACCGTAACAATTTTTCACTCCCATCTTTCATATGAGATACTTGCGTGGGGGCATTCGGCTGGGGTATTAAGGGTATTTGGGCTGCAGAGGAGAGCTATGCGGATTGTGAGTGGAATGGGATACAGGGATGGTAGTAGGGAGGCATATGTGTGTTTGCGGGTGTTGACTGTGCCTTGTATATATATTGGACTGCCTACTGTATGTTAATAGCAGAATTCGGATCTCTATCGGGTTCATGAGGACATACATTCCTATAGAACCCGTGTCAGACATATTTTGGTGCCTGCATGTTGGCGCCTGAGAAGGTGTCAAGACGGTCCAGGATACGCTGGGCAATTAAGTTTTTTAATATTTTACCTGATAGTGTCAAGTCTTTTAATTTTAAGCATTTTAAACCGAGGGTGAAGGAGTATTTGTTACACAGGGCTTTTTAACTCTATTGACGAATATTTTGGATCCAATTTTAACTTGGCTTTTGGCCCTTGAACGTTTTAATTTTGTATTCACATTGGTGAATATTTCTTTTCTTAATAACTATGTAAAATTTGCTTGCAACTCTGAAAAGTATTGTCTTTTTTATAATTGGACTTTGTGTAGTGGATAATCCCAATTTTTATCTTTTTTTCTTCCTGACGTGTGTAAGCTATTGTATTGACATGAATAAAGTATTGAGTATTATAGTCCGAGAGGCGACCGTCATAATAGTGTGGTGTCTGATCTGTCAGAATTTTGCATGATAAAAAATATTGTTTAGTTGGGCCGAATAAGAAACCGCGTTGGTCGGTCGAGGCTGGTCTTGACCAGTAATTAATTATACAGGGTCATCAGTTCGCATCATATGGGAAACTTTTTTATTATTGATTTCACAAAAAATTATATTCTTGACAAAAGTTGACGCTTAGAATATAACTAATTTTCACGATGCTAATTTAAGGATAAGTTATACAGGGTACTTAAAAAATACAAAAATTAAAGTTAAAAAAACAAAACCTTTGGAATAATATCGAAAAACTCTACAGAAAAAATAAAGCTTTTATTAAGATAAAAATAAAAGTCAAACACTATTTTTTCCAAAAGTGTATCGTTGCTGAAAAATTAAGAAAAAGAGGGTTTTTTTCAATAATTGTCATGAATTTTCTCAGCAACAGTGCACTTTTGGAAAAAATGACATTTGACTTTTATTTTTATCTTAATAAGAGTTTTATTTTTCCTGTAGAAGGTTTTGCGATATACCCAAATTTTTGTTTTTCAAATTCAATTTTTGTATTTTTTAAGTACCCTGTATTAACTTACCTTTAATTTAGCAATGTCAAAGTTAGTTTTTTTTTCAAGCACCAACTTTTATCAAGAATAAAGTTTTCTGAGAAATCAATAATAAAAAAGTTTGCTGTATGATGCGAACTTTTTGAAAGTCACTATTCGCTCTGTGCGTTAGGGTAGTGGGAGAAATGACGAACGATCGTGCGCGCGAGTCGGAGAAATTTGGAACTTTATTCTGCTACTATACAATATTAGAGATGGGAAATACCGTTCCCCTACGATACCGTTCCAAATGATACCGCGACAGAAAAATACCGCGACAAAATACCGTGACAAAATACCCTACGCTTGTGAATTTTATAACTGGCACCGTGAGCCTCCGTACCCTCGGTTACTAAGGCGCCTTCGCGCCGCTGGCCGCTGGTATTTTCGGGAACGGCTATTGAAGTGTTTGGTATCTTGAGGGTTTGGAACTAGAACGAAAAAAGTAAATATAAATAACGGATTGTGGAAACATGACTGGTGATGCTTTATTCAATTGATGAGTATTAATTTCATTTGTTTTGTATTTTTGGTTTTGGTTGTTTTTATTGTTACAAAGCTGTGTTAATAAATATTAGAATATTATTATTGTCGTTCCTGGCGGTCAAGAACTCAAGAAATTTCTCAATGAAAATAGATTTTTATTAGCTACTGACTTGACTGCTAAATTGTGTAAACTTTTTGCAAGTAAGTAGCGTGACTAGCAGTAAAAATTAATTTTCGTTCTTCGAGAATTGATTTTAAATAATAATTTTACAAATGTGTGACAAATAAAATATTATTTGGGTATAGCGCAAATTGGAGACTTGATAACTGTCAGTATATTTTGGTCAGCTTTAAACGATTTCCTGGCTAAACGGTATGCTGTGGGTGATAATGAAATTTCACTTTAGTTACATTTCATTTAGGAAGGGTTTGGTAATAACGATTAAAAGCAACAAATTATTCCGTAATAAAAGTGTACCTACCGTCGATGTTTCTAATAATAAATAGGTACAATTATCGAGGTGCATTGTTCCAATTGCTACATGCGTTTCATGTGAGAGAATATTTTATGAATCCGGACTTATTATTTCTGATAGAAGGTTAAGTTCCTCTAAAGTTAAACAGATATTATTTTAAAACACTAACCAGGAATATGAATTGATTTTTATTCTGTGTTGGGTAACATTATTTTGGTTTTCTTTTCATACAATAATTTTATTTATAATAAAATGTGTTCTGTGTTTCATATCAAATGTTAATTTATTTACCTACACCTATTATTACTAGGAAAAATTTAAATTCCATACAATAAAACATGATTTGATATCAGTGAAAATCGGTATTAATTAAAAAACAATCCATTCATATTAATTTTTATCGCGACAGAAATAATACAGCGGTCAAGTATCTTTTGCCTAATAATCGGCTCTCCCGTAACCCACGGTCACTTTCGTGACCGTAACCGTGTACATGGAACAGCGACAACGGCGCTCCTGGCGCCTGCTTCACATACCCGCTTGCGATATTAAGGCAGTTCCAATGTAACTGGTTCCTTCGGCGTGGAGCGCGATGCCGCGACGGTATTAAAAAATACCGCGACAAAGTAACTGTTCCACAGATACCGTCACACCACTATACAATATCCAAATATACACGTGGAATACATGGAAAAGGGTCTGGTGTCATATAAGCACTGTCGATTTTAAAGACTTTTTTGGGTTCAATGGAAAGATTACATCAAATGGAACACATTAATGCAAAAAAAATTGCGGATGAAGCACTTTTGACGCCAAAAATTGAAAAAGAAATTTCAGAAATGAGGCTGTTTAGTGACATTTGAATGCGAAAACTCTACCAATATGACGTTAATGATGACAATTTACTTGCAATGTTGTCAGACTTGGCTAACCTTCTTGATTTTCAAGTAAGCAAATTGCCAAGTCTAGGAGCATGTTTCATAAAGTAAAATAACAACTTGTGAAAGCAACTAAAAAAGCGCACACCGCGCGCTTGTTCCTTATATGCCTCAGACTAACCAAAAGGGCTCCCATTTGTCTGTTAATTAACCCAAAGTAACCAATAAAACTAATTCAGACTAATGCAAAATAATTCGAGCTAACCAAAACTAGTCCAGACTACCGTAAACTAACTCAAACTAACCCAGATTCACCAAAAGTAACCCATACTAAGCAAAACCAACCCTGGCTGTTTAGCTATACATGTATATATAAGTAATAAAAGTTTACTCACAGTACACTGTCGACCCTAGATCAAGTATATTTGTCATAAAATGAAATGGATTTAAAAGACAACCGCGCTACGCACGCTTGTCGTGAATCAACCACATCTAACGCAAAATAACCAACACTAACCCAAACTAGCCGGCACTAACCCAAACCAACCCAGGCTAATACAAACTAACCAAAACTAACCCAGGCTAACCATAATTAACCAAAGTAAAGAGACAAGCGCGCTTCGCTATTCCAATCTAAGCAAAACCAACCGAGCCTAACCGAAACTAACCCCTACAACCAAAACTAACCCAGAACAACAAAAACTAACCCAAGCTAACCGAGACTAACCAAAAGAAACCCATACTAACCAAAACTAATCCAGACTAACCCTAATTAACCAAAGTACAAACACCAGTGCGCTACGCGCGCTTTTCTCTTCGCTATCTCAAGACAAGCAAATTCAACCCAGGCTGACCAAAGCCAACCCATACTAACCAAACCCACTAAGCAAAAAACATCTCTGTGACGTTTGGTAACGTTAATTTAAAGAAACTTAGAAAACGTTTTTCCAAACATTCCAATGATGAAACAACAACGATTTTATTTAACGTTTAAGAAAGTAACATCGTAGATTTGTTAATTTTACTTACATAATTGTTACATTATTAACGGAACGTGTTAGAAATGTAACATTCATGTTAGTTTAAAATAAGTTTTGTTTTTAACATCGCCGATATGTTTTTATTTCAATTTCTTTGTTACGTTATGTACTAAAGTTTTAAAAACGGAAACATCTTGTTTTGTTAAATAACATAATATTGCGAACATTCCTGAAACGATTTTACTGTAACGAAATAATTACGTTAATGAAAACTACTAATAAAAAACGCCCTAAAACGTATCCTAAATTACGCAACAGTGTTGTTCTATAATTTTTAGCAATAACATACCAGTGCCGTTCTTTTTTCTTTCTTTTCTTGTTTGTTTTATGGCACTGCTGCAAGGCAATTTGCCAGCACGATTAGGGGGTGACCTCGACGTTGACTGGCTCTAAACCATATCGTGGCCACCAATCATATTGCATTAAACTCTTGCGTAACGCTAAAACTTGTCAACACTTGGTTATTATTATTGCTTTTAAGCTGACTAAATTGTAACGATGAGGGGGCTATATTAGTCTGGACAACACAACATAGGAGATTGGACACATATATAAACAGTACACATTGAGAATCTGGAAGCAAAAAAAGGATTACAAGTTGAGCATTATAATTTAATTTTATTATAATTCAAGAACTGAATGATTAAACTGGTTGCTTGTAAGCATGGTTTAGATATAATCCCATATATAGAAATTGGTGCAGGAAAGTGCATATTGATGAATTCATTATACAAGTTTAAGTTTGCGATGCTCCTAATAGGACATTCAAAAAATATATGATTAAGATCATCGATTCTACCGCATTCGCAATAAGGACTCTCTTTGAGTTTCAACTTATGCAGAAATTCTCCAGTCAAACAATGCCCTGTTCGCATTCTAATAACGGTTGTTATATGTCTTCTATCTACATAAGGCAAGCATGAAAACCATTTTTTGCATGGAAATTCCGATTGAACCTTTAAGTATCTATAATTTTTATTAAGCACCATTGCAGACCAATGTTCTGAAAATGTTTCTTTTAAGTTTGCTTTAATGACGTTAGTAATTTCATTGGGATCTAAATCCATCGCTTTAGGTACGTTCAAGATTCTACCAACATTGGCTAAAGTGTCCGCCTCCATATTTCCCGGAATACCTGCATGCCCTGGGATCCAGGCCAGCCTGATATCATACCCATTCTTATTCGCCTCCAAAATTAATCTTTTGGTTCTCAATGTCCAGAAATCGGCTTTAGCACTAAATAGGTTATTATTAATTTTTTGAATAGCACTTTTCGAGTCGCTGAATACAATAACTTTATTTATTCTTTTATTAATGATAGTTTTTATAGCTTCATGAATAGCAATTGTTTCCGCCTTGCAAATACACAAATTATCATTAAGCCTGGATGAAAATTTAAATTTCAATTCTGGAATGGATATTCCAAAACCCACTTTCTTATCTTTTTTCGAAGCGTCTGTATAGACAAAAGTATATACCCCTCGATACTTATCCATCTCCAAATTAAACCCTTGTTTTATCATTAATTCACCCTTTCTTAGATTTGTCGCTAAAAGTTTGACTGGTACTATCAAATTTTGAAAATCAATTTCAAAACAAGAAAAATTCGGAGTTTTGTGAAGTATGTTACCGAAAGGTAGAAACCATTTAACCATCTCAATTAAATAGGTCGCTTTTGATAACTCTAAAACGCCTTTCTTATGTAATATATATCTGCGACTGTTTAAAATAATATTCAGAGTGGGATGGTTTTGAATACTTATAATTTTAGATAAAAATTGTACAGTTAACATTCTCCTTCTCTGTTCCAAATCAAGCATAGAGGCTTCCGCAATCAACGCCAACCTTGGAGTAGATCTCATACAACCGAGACAGATACGCAGCCCTTCATAAAATATCATGTTTAATTTGTTTAGACTCCTATGACTAACTGGCTTCATAAAAATCGATCCAAAATCCAAATGAGACACTACCATAGTCTGAAATACTACCAGTAAAGTTGAAGGGTCAGCGCCCCACCAAACCCTAGAAATTGCCCTTAAAATGTTAAGAGCTTTCTTTGCTTTATTTGTAACATATTCTATATGTACATCCCATTTCAGATGTTTGTGTAGATATATGCCTAAATATCTTACTGAGGATTTAAAATTTATATATTGATTGTTAATTTTAATTGCCGGTGGCATTATCTTTCTAGGCCCTTTGGTAAACCACATTGCCTCACATTTATCCAACGCTAACGCCAAATCAATTTCTTTGAGGTATACATCAACTTTTCCGAGCGCTTCCGCCATTTTGGAAGACATGTTTTCTATATTTGCGCCTTTTAAAAACATCACCAAATCGTCAGCATAGCCCATTACAAGTACATTACCCAAATTGAGCTTAAAAATGTCTGCAATATAGATATTAAACAGAATTGTGCTTAAAGGCGAGCCTTGAGGAATTCCCTTTGTAACCAACACTGGACCAAGAAAGGCACCATCGTCTCCTCTCGTGTAGACTAGTCTATTACGTAAAATTTTATGTATCAGGTTGTTTGTTTCTACCGAAATTTTTAACGCTTTCATTTTATTATATAGTTTATAGATATTAACATTATTAAAAGCACCTTCAATGTCTAGAAATATGGCTAAAACTGAATCCGATGTCAGAAACGCATTGTGAATATAGGATGAAAGGTAAGCGACATTATCACAAATTCCTCTGCCCTTACGAAAGCCGAATTGTAATTTACTGAAATAATTTTTATGCTCTAATGACCATTCCAACCTATTTTTCAACATTATTTCCAAAATTTTACAGCCGCATGACGATAACACTATAGGCCTGTAACTCTTTGTTTGTTTTGGGTCCTTGTTTGGTTTGAGAAATGCTATTACATTGAATTTTCTCCAAGCGTCAGGAATGTTATCTCCCAATAAAAAACGATTATAACAATTGATTAATTCCTGCTTTGCTCTAAAAGGTAAATTTTTAAACATAATATAGGCAATATCATCCATACCAGGGGCCGACAGCTTTTTATTTTGCAAGGCGCTATTTAGTTCATGAATGTTAAAAGGTAGAAAGTCATTGTCCAAATTAGGTTGTTCCATCTGGAATTCTGGGTCAATATTGAACGACGCCATCCTATCCAGTATAGCGATTTTCAAGCTATCATTGATTATGTGGTCTTTAGAAGTATTTTTCGCGACATTAGAAAACTTTTTAATTTTATCCCAAACATATGAAATATCAGAATCTCTATTTAAAGACTGACAAAAATCAATGAATTTGATCCTCTTTTTTGACTTTAATTTCTTTTTGTGATTGCTATTATCTTTTTTGCTATAATGAAGTTGTCAGACGTTGGAAAATTATTAAAGTTTGCAATAGCCTCTTTCCTTTCTCCGACCCATGCGTTACACTCTTCGTCCCACCATGGGTTACCAGTCCTGCCAGGTATGCCGCAGCATTTATTAGGAATAGACTCAAGTGCCGCTGAGTTAAGAATCTCTATAAGTTCATTATAGTTGAACGTACCATCCTTTAATACAATATCAGTGAGCACTTTATCATGAAAAAGAGTCCAATTAGCTTTTTTATAATTTTTTAACAGGTAAGTACCTATACGAGAACCCTTTAAATGGCTAATATTATTAGTTTGTATAAAAAGAGAAGTAGGAAAATGATCACTGTTCCCATTATCGTATATGACTTTCCAGGTGGAACATATTGCTAACTGACCACTGGTAATTGTTAAATCTACTGCACTCTTCTTAGCATTGGAGTTTTGAAATAGGGTATTAGAACCATCATTCATTATAACGAGATCCTTATTAAGGATGAACTCCTCGATACTTTTCCCGCCCTTGTTGGCAGGTGCTTTATCCCATAAAGGATGATGTGAATTTAGATCCCCCATAATAATTATTTTTTGATCTGCCGTATTAGGAAGAAGAGAATATAAAAAAGCTAAATCGAATGTTGTATCAGAGCTACTATAAATGTTAATTATAAAAAACTCCCCTATTTTAATAGATATATATTGTATTGTGTCGGACAAAAATTTATTAACCACCGTGTAAATAACATTACTTTTAATGCAGGTTGCTACTCCCCCGTATCCATCTGGCCTATCCTGACGAATAATATTATAAAATTTTAAATGAAAATTTTGATGTGGTTTTAACCAGGTTTCGTTAAGCAATAGAATATCAGGATTTTCTTCCGATAACAATTTACATAAATTATCTCTATTTGAGTGAACACTGCGAATATTCCATTGAATAATCTTTAAGTTAGCTTTTTTTGCCATGAATTAATGTATAGAGTGGAGAGTGAAGCAAGCAAAGAGAAGAGAAAAATTCTTATATAGTTCACTAACATTGCTAATCGGATTCCGAACCACGATCCAAGTCCATATAGAACCCAGGTCGTAGCTCGGTCCGCAGCAGTTCTCTGCAGATCTGTTTGTTAGTTTCAGATGTGTTTCTAAGAAAATTCACAATATGCGTCAAATTAATAATGTTATGTTGTGTACTGTCATATAAACTTGTAGATGCACTATCTGTAGGCTTGTTTAAATTTGCATTTTTATGGTATAGTTGAGAAGATTGAATTGGTGATGTAGTCTTTTCCGTTCTAGAATTCGGAAAGAATAGATTTTCCTCATGAGCTTTACGGTCATATCCTTTTTGTATGACTCTTTTCTTGTTAGAATCTGAGGACACCACTTGTTGGAAAGATCTTTTCGTAGGACTATTTCTGAAGGAATGTCCACGCCTATCTACTGGATCTATAAATGAATCTGAAGTTCTTTGAGAAAAAGATAAATTGTTGCCCTTTTTTAAATTGGGAAAATTATCAGGATTATATATAAAATCCCCTTTAGGAATATAAGACTTCCTGCAAAGATTGCTTGCTTCGAAAAACGTAATATTCTCAAAAGCCATAAGCTCTTTAATATTTTTTTGCCTAAGATATTCTGGGCATTTCTTAAATGTTGTTTTGTGGCTATCTTTACAATAAAAGCAAAAAGGATCACACAGTAAATCTTCCCCCTCCTGCGCATGAATTTCCCCTGCACAATTAAAACACTTCTCCTTCCCTTTACAATTCTTACGCGTATGACCATACCGAAGACAGCGAAAACATTGCGTGACTGGCGAAATGTATACAGAAATTGGAAACTCAAGATAAAAAAAATTTACTGCCTTGGGTAGTCTTACCCCTTTAAAAGTAAACAACACAGTTCCCGTAGGCTCGTACGTGGTTGTATTATTGTTAACTACTTTTCTGTTCAGTCTTTTCACATTTAAGATTTGAATGTCATCATTAGTTCTACATGAATTTAACAATTCTTCCTCGGATAAATCAACATCCACTTTCCTCGCTATACCCTTTGAGGTAACAAAATTGAATGGAATAAAGATTGAATAACCCTTCTCTAACAGAGATTTATTATTAACAAATGCATTAGCTGCCTTATAAGATAAGAATGTAATTGCAATTCTATTTAACCCTTTGTTATATATTTTGCAAACATCGGTCAGATTTAAATTAAAAATGTCTCTTGCAATCTTAATATTATTAGATTTACCTATGTTAAATCCTACTTTATCAGTTGTTTCCAGGTATACAAAAAATGGACCCTTATCTGTAGGCGAGTAAAGAATGTTGTTTACTTTATCAGCTTTTTTTTCTATCTCTAACTGGTTATTAGTCGGAAAAGTGTTCATATGATTTACCGAATTTTCAGTAACTAATAAATTGGGAATATTGGGATTGTGGCCTGAAGACCTTACTGAAAGAACTAGGGGGGGCTCCACCCCCCCTGTGTCACTCATTTTATAAAACTAGCTGTTAAAACCCTCTATTAAACAAACTAGCCTAAAAGCAACCGAAAAAGGGCAAAATTAAACTATTAAGAAGCAAATCAAACACAAAAAAGCGAACCCAAATGCTCAACTTACCGAAAACCTCACGACACAACACAATATTAGGGGGATTGTGAACGTGCCCTTTAACTTTTTCGCTAAACTCGAGAAACGATGCTGTCCGTACAAGAGTATGAACAGGAATGTACCAGTGCCGTTACTTTAGCCACGACGCCACCATCATCAACATAACCTTAAAAAAATGTTTTGTTTGTCTTGTCTTTTGTCTTGTATTGTTGCAACGTACCGTGTTCTTCAGAGCTTTTCTTCTGTTTTTTTGTTAATAATAGTAATAATACTATTTCTTCAACAAGATGTATCATCATAAGGTAAGTAACCTACCTAGATTAGTATAATATAGGTATACTTAATACTAATTTATAAATGTCAATAATAAATTTGTAGAAATATTGTAAATTGTCGTTGTTATAAATAACCTATGGCCCATATCCACAAAACACAAACCCCAAGATCATACCCAAAACCCAATAAACTACAAACAGTATTAACACTAATATACCTATAAGTATAGGTATCTGGTCGAGGAAAGAATAATAACTTTAATAGCGCAACTATTTTAGATTTGATTTGTTGTGCTCCCAGATGTATAAGAAAAATATATTAAAATATTAAAATGGGGCGAAATACTATATCGGCAGTGTAAGCTCAGCTATATCAGTCTTATAACACAAAATAATCAATTTAGTCTATAATTTATATTATTTTGTATATTATGTGTATAGCAGCCTGTATGCTGTATGCAAGATACAAGGATACATGTGGTTTGTTGCACAATCAGTTGATCAATTGAATGAAGCATTGGATAAGGTTTTTCTTACAAAAAGAAAAACAAAAACTGATCAATATTACTCAGAAATTGCCATAAACAATAGGATATTGCTCTTCGATCAGCTTATTGTGCAAGTGCAACATTATGACCTGATTTAGAGATTATCAAGAGAATGAGTTTTAGCTCCGAAGATTATTAATTACTTCATCGGCTGCTTATTTTATTTATTTATCTATTTCCATGTTACATTTATGTTTCAGTTTTAGTGACAATATAATTAGGTATTATACTTTTGTGTGAAATGTTGACGAGTTAATTTAATTTGATAATATCACAGCCTCAGTTGAATCTTATAATTTTCTATAAGGAATTATCACATTTAACAAAAATAGTGACACAAAATTCTTTTGCCATTTTTTTCTTCAATGCCCTTTTTCTAAGCCTTTTTCTTAATGCCATTTTAAAATGTGTTTTTATTTATTTACAGCGTCGCTATACATATGCCATATTCCTCACCATTTTCTAAACGGCATATTTGGAAACTCATTAATAATAATCCTATTACTTCAATAAACAGAACGGAGCTAACGAAATGCATTCTACAAACTCAAGTCATGAAAGCAATTTAAGCAATAATTTAGTTGGCATTAATTGTATAAGGGCAAAACAGTAAAAAATCAGCTGCCAAAACTGACTTTTCCAAACTGCCAAAATTACCTTTGGAATCCATTGTCAGCAATCAAAATCCGTAAACACTTACGGATTTTGGTCAGCAATTTGGAATTTAAAGAGCTCCTTAGTAGTTTGAGTTGATGTCACTTAAAACAATTAGTAAGTATAGTAACAATGTCTAAGGTTTTAATTGGCAG
The DNA here is from genome assembly GCA_016904865.1 of Pissodes strobi. Lineage (NCBI taxonomy): Eukaryota > Metazoa > Arthropoda > Insecta > Coleoptera > Curculionidae > Pissodes > Pissodes strobi. The sequence continues at coordinate 355,107 of MU182302.1, forward strand.
TCAATATTTAACTATACAAGGTTGCATTATCAAACCAAATTAGCTTTATCTATAAGCTGTTACTTTAAATTTCAAAATTTTATAATATTTTTATTTCCAGAATAAAATTTGGCTTATGTGTAAGGGTCAAAATCACAAACTTATTATTATTTTTTTTTCAAAATCCTTTTTTACCTGTGAAATGGTAAGAGTTCTGTTTTTTTTTTATTTCGTATTCTTCATAACTAATGAAGAAAATTATTTTTAAAATGTGTCATTTTCTGCCTTGCTCTTTTTTGTGTTGATAAACTCAGCATATTTAAAAAAAGAACGTTGCTATGCAATCTTAATTATTGTAACATTATTACATTCTAATTCAATTTATATTTTGTTTCAGGCTTGGTTGCCAGAAGTTTTTTTAAAGTTTGTAAAAATGAAACGTTTTGTTTTTTTATTAATAAATTACCTTTTTACCTATTTAATTGATTTTTTTTTATTTGATACTAGATATCCCCAGGAGAGCAAAAAATATATGGACCAATGGACCAAGGTGGCTTTAAAATGTCAATTCTGGCAGAATTTCTATAGAAATTTCTATAGAAATTGTTTCAAAATTGACATTTTAGAGCTGCATTTATCCATATAAGTTTTGTGGTCTCGGTACTATAAGTGTTATATGCCTAATTTACAGTACGAAATAATTACGTTTAACGGCTTGCAAAAATATTACATTTTCAAAGAACGAAACTAATCCGTCACCAATGTAACGTTATTGTGCCGTTACAGTTTCAAAACAAGAACGTTTTATAAGTAACATAATTATAACATTTTGAAAAGTCTGTTCTGAAAACATCTCATAAACGAAACCAATTCGTTGTAGTTTCGAAGCAGAAATGTTTATTTATTAACGTAACTGCGATTTTGTTATGTTGGCGGACATTATCTGACTATGTTTCGAAATGGCGACGTAAAAAATCTTTTTTCTATAACGTAACAATGTAACGTAAAAACAAATATGTAACGAAATTGCGATGTTTTTTTGCTTACTTGCTTTGCTAACCCAAGCTAACTCTAATTAACCAAAGTAAAGAGACAAACGCGCTAAGCGCGCTTATTGCCTATTCCCTATCTGAAACTAAGCAAAACCAACCCAGACTAACCAAAACTAACCCAGACAACCCTGTATGTAACCAAAGTATATTCCAAACTAAGCAAAACCAACCCAGACTAACCCATACTAACTAAAACCAACCCGAACTAACCAAAAGTAAAGCAAGCTAACCCAGACTAACCAAACCTAACCGAGATTAACCCTAATTAACCAAAATAAAAAGAAAAGCGCGCTACGCGACCTTTTCTCTTCGCTATCATAAACTAAGCAAAACCAACCCAAACTAACCCTAATTAACGTATTCCAGATTAAGCAAAAATAATCGAAACTAACTTTAATTGGCCAAAGAAGCGCATTGAGGCGAGCGCGCTACGCGCTTGACCAACCACGCCCAACACAAAATCAAAATTAATTCAAAGTAACAATACAAACGCACTACGCGTGATACTTTCTTAAACTAATCAAAATGATCTT
>MU182302.1:356680-379917 GCA_016904865.1 Pissodes strobi
ACTAATCAAAATGATCTTTTAAATTTGTATCTATTTCAATAAACTAAATGAATTAGTTTATATGACTTATTATTAAAAGTGGCCCACTTCTAGCGTAACATCTAATTCTAGTAAATCATATATTCGAATTATTGTTATTTGATTAAACAATATATAAATCATTATTTATAAGAAGTTTTCGTCCCAGAGTACTTTTGAAACATATTCAACACGAGGCTGTTATATTTTAGAACTAAATAGAAATTACACTTGGCAACATTTACCCTTATAATAACCAACCGAGTCATAGGCATGTTGACGTTTATCTCATAAATATTATATAATGGTTTTAAAGTGCAAAAAAACAGTTTTATTTGCAATTTGGATGAAAAGAAGCTTTATATTATGTTATTATTAACCTTCTGCGATCATACCTTAGGACAAAGTGTACTGGAATTGTGTTTATTAGGAAAAAAATTATGTCAAATTTTAATTTTAATTTTCAATTTATTTTGAGAAAAGTGCTTCATCCGTAATTTTTTTTGCGTTAATGTGTCCCATTTGATGTAATCTTTCCATAAAACCCAAAAAATACTTCAAAATCGACGGTGCTCATATGACACCAGAACCATCAAGGGTAAAATGTCATAACCTGTGTGATATATTTTCGAAGCCGGTTCTTATGATTAGTGCAATGGACAGCACTAATATTGCCGAAAAATATATTTAATAACTTAATTTCAGTTTGTCTATCAATTTCCAGATTGAAATATAAATTATTCTAAATCGTCTTCATTCATTCTAAAGAAATTTCAGTAAAACTTCATGAATCGAATTTTTAATCGTATCAATTTCACAATGCTATTTTTGTTATTATGATATTCTCATGTTTACGCTTTCATAACCTACGAAGTTTTGCTGAATACACACAAAATTCATTATCGAACTTGGCTTTTTTCAGTCGAATCGATAAATATTCTCATATATCAACGTATTATCTGCAGAACTAATTATATTGCACTAAAAATCAAAAATTTTTCTTGAATTTTCAATCGTTTCCGATATACTTGAAGTGTTGCGTAGCCAAGATATTCGCCACATTTTGTACCACCAGATGTCGCGTCGTGTAACGCACATAGCGGGTCGATGGTAGGTTAGACGTTTCTGGAGAACCACTCAACGGATCATTCTGAAAATTTGGTCGTTTGCATAAATGAATATGCTCTACCTTGCTAAAATATTTTCGACAGTGCAGTGTTGCCGCTTCTACTAAAAAGTAGTAGCAACAACAGTCAAATTTTAAATGGAACACCCTATATATTATTGCATATTTGGATTTTGCCCAGAATTCTAGACATATTACATAAATAATGTCTTATACCTATCTGCTACTGTTTTTAAAATATTGACAGTTGAAAATCGACCTTTTATCAAGTTTGACAGCCTGTAAAATCTAAACGGCTAAAGATAGAGCAAAATGGTTTGGACTTTCCTATCTTGGTTTTTTATAAGCTATCGTTTGACACTAATTTTAGATTTAACCAGAGGTTAAATTAAACTGGAAATTCTTAAACTCTGGATAAATAAAAAATTAGTGTCAAACGATACTTTATGAAAAGCCAAAATAGGAAAGTACAAACCGTTTTGCTCTATATTTAGCCGTTTAGATTTTACAGACTGTCAAACTTGGTAAATGGTCGATTTTCAACTGTCAATATTTCAAAAACAGTAACAGATAGGTATCGAACATAATCACCAAAATCTAAATATGCAATAATATATAGGGTGTTCCATTTAAAATTTGACAGTTGCTACTACTTTAGAAGCGGCAACACTGCACTGTCGAAAATACTTTAGCAAGGTAGACTATATTCGTTTATGTAACGACCAAATTTTCAGTATGATTTGTTGAGTAGTTCTCCAGAAACGTCAACCTACCATCGACCGTGAATCACCTTGTATAGTGTCGCATCATACGGTAAACTTTTTTAGTATTGATTTCTCAGAAAACTTTATTCTTGATAAAAGTAGGTGCTTGGAAAAAAACTAACTTCGACAATGCTAAATTAAAGATAAGTTATACAGGGTACTTAAACAATACAAAAATTTAATTAAAAAAAAAAACAAACATTATGGAATATCGGAAAACCTTCTGCAGGAAAAATAAAGCTCTTATTAAGATAAAAATAAAAGTCAAATACCATTTTTTCCAAAAGTGCACTGTTGCTGAGAAAATTCATGACATTTATTGAATAAAACTGTCTTTTTCTTAATTTTGTTCTTATTTTTTTCAACAACGAAGCACTTTTGGAAAAAATAGTATTTGATTTTTATTTTTATCTTAATAAAAGCTTTATTTTTTCTGTAGAAAGTTTTCCGATACTCCAAAATTTTTCTTTTTTATCCTTAATTTTTTTATTTTTAAGTAACCTGATAACTTATCCTTATTTAGCATAGTCAAAATTAATTTTTTTCTAAGCATCAACTTTTGTCAAGAATATAATTTTCTGAGAAATCAATAATAAAAAAGTTTCCCATATGATGCGAACTTTTTGAAAGACCCTGTATAAATTAATTGCAATACAATATTTTTTATCATGCAAAATCCTGACAGTTCTGACAACACACTATGACGGTCGCCTCTCGGTCTATTAGTTTTCAAAATTTTAAGAATATCGTAATAGCTTTTAATGGAATGGGGTTTAATTTTTGATATAGGTTAGGATAGTGTCTGTAATTCTTTTTGATACTGTGGATGAATAAATAAATTAATAAATACTTGTCTTAAATTCAATATAATTTCACTCAAATGAAAATATGCGTTTTTACCAAATTCAGGTTACGAGTGTATTTTTTAATGAAGAATTTATTTTTTTGAATAAGACAAAAACGCAAACTTCATATAATTGAAACAGTTCACTAAAAACCTAATGATTTAATTTTTTTATCTATTAAATCAGTCTTCTCAAAGGTAAGTAGAAATTTTAATTGAAACATGAATTTTTACCATTTTCAAAAACTATTGCTTCAAGAAAATTGAAATTTGATAAAAAAATATTATTTTTATTTGAATTGGCTTAAAAACATGGAAAAACTAATAAAAAATATACACAATTCTACAAAAAATCTTATTTTATTATATTATGGAATCTGTTACCTTACTCATTTGTTGCTTTATCATACAAAATCAGCTTTTCTATATATTTGGTAAATAAATCAATAAATTAAGGATAGAAATGAAACGTCCATTTAAAAATTGTAAACTTGAGTAATATATTTAATTGTAAAAATTATATTTAAAGGAAACAATTTTAATATGCTTAATAAGACTAAGATGACAATAAAATCATATACGTGAATAAAATTTAATGATCATTAAAACTCTTGACAACCAAGATAAATGAATCAAAATTTAATATTTTTTTTCACAATTATCATACTTTACTTAGTACGATACAATTTAAGCTTGGCAACAAATTCTAGATAAAGACACTCAATAATCAGAAATACAGGACATATTTTGTTTTTCTATCATATTTTGTATCTTTACAAGTTTTAAGTTTCTTTTCAGTATTGTGAAATGGTCTTTCGATCACATATTTGTATAGTTTTCAAATTCTTTAAAATATTGGAGCAACAGATTTAAACCTAACTATTATACAATAACGCTTGTCCAATAAATATGCGTAATCAAACATAATCAAAACCTTTACAAAAATTGACAAAGTCCATGACTCACATTACAGCTTACGCAGATCTAGAACAAAAACGCTTCCATCTGAAGCACTAGCACCCACTTTATCTCCCCTAGAATTCCAACAGACTTCAAAAATACCACCCGTGCCTTTATAGCTGTGTACTAGCTGTCCAGATTGAGTGGACCATATATGTACACATTTGTCAAAACTACCACTAGCTAAAAATTTGCCATCCGGACTAAAAGCCACGGAATAAACGGGTTCAGTGTGTTTAGTTAGGGTGTGCATACAAGCACCCCTTTCAACATCCCATAGTCTTACGGTGGAGTCAAAACTAGCCGAGGCTAGTATTAAGTTCATGTTCGGGTTTTGGGTACCGGGTCCCGTAGGAGACCACTTGATGGTATAAATTTCTTTGGAATGAGCTTGAAGATCATGTACGCAGTTGTCCTGTTTCATTGACCAGATTTTCAAGGTCATGTCATCAGAACATGAGGCTAAGAGATTTCCTTGTGGGTCCCATTTAATAGCGTTAACTTCGTTCTGGAACAAGAGAGGTATTATTCTTGATTTTTCAATAACTAGTTCTTATGTGCTGTGTTTTAGCAATGATGTTAATACAATTAACCTAAATAAACTCTTTGAAATGATACCGAACAAGAAATATTACTTCATTTATGACTTGTTCACAACATAATAAGTTGAACGTACCAATAAATAAATACATTTTAGTTCCTAGAATATATGGTTTATGATTTATATTTACATCTTTCCAGGTGCCCGAATAGGTCTGTACGTACACCTGTTGGTATTTATAATTAACTTCATTACATACCTACATCACAAGTATTATGTAATTCATAGGGTGAAACTGGTTAGTTGGTCTTGTAAATAAAATCAAATATCCCTTACATACTGCAATAAGATAGATAACTAAGTACAATGTGATTTCCTATTTACCAAGTCTCAATTTTAATATATGGTTTAACTGAAACCAAAAGGTAGAGAATTATATATTCTAGGAGCAATATGAGTTAAATTTACCGATTTGTTGTTGGCTGACAATTAACTTTTCAATAATCATTTTTAATTAACAAAAAATAAATAAAAGTTGTCTCAATTATAGGACATCGGACTTTCTTTATAAGTCTAATGTATAAAACTAATCTTTAATTAGTGAATAATAAAATTTGAAAAGTATGTGTTTGTGCTATTTGCCTATTATGCCAACAGTTTATGAATTGTTCCACTTCAACCTGATGTTATGGTTACGTTTTTCCCGTGGGTTCGTTCTGAACGAAATCACAACTTTTACTATTTTAAACTAATACTATCTTTATTCTTTATCAACCTATACAATTAAGCACACTAACCTACTCATAAGGTGCGTACAGCCCTGACGAGACGCGCGCGCGACCCGCCGCCCGCGCGCCTGCTACGCGTATGCGACAAGCGCGGTTGTCTCGCGCGCCTACTGCGAGCCATGTAGAAACACGCGCTCGCCACGAATTGAACTTCTTCACTCCAGGCCTCCATGATTTCTCGCGCGATTGCTACGCGCCTACTAGTACCCGTCCACACTGCGCCTCGCTCTTTCTTTGATCTTGACGGGTAGTGACGCACCTCGGACAGGCGGCGCTAGCGCCGCGCGCGCTCCCCGTCCACACCTAGGAAATTTAAACAGTCGCGTGCGTGTCGCGCGCGCGTCGCGTCAGGTCTGTACGCACCTTTACAACTCTGCAACTATTAGATCTTTACAATTCAGAACTCAATGATTAACTAACTGCAACTCGCCGCTATCCGCTATTTATATACAATCAAAAATCTATCGCGATCACTCGGGACGAAGTGAGGCCGCTCTATATTATTCTCGACCAGCCATCTGGAGAATTCCACAGTTCCTGAATCTTCGGAGCCCGGCGATGACTCATACGTAGACGCGACCAAGCTAGTTCTATAGCGTAGCACAAAAACACGAAAACAAAAACGGATGGTTGCTAGCCGTGACATTGCCTCTCTCTTAAACCTGATCGTCCCGATCAGTTACTTCATATTCGTGGTATGCTTTGAGCCTGTCGAGGTGGACAACTTTGCTTCTGGGGCTACGTTGAATTTTATACACTACGTCATTAATTTTTTTGATGACTGTATAGGGCCCTTCCCATACAGGCGTTAGCTTGGAAGATCTTCCTTTCTTCCGTTGTGGATTATATGACCAGACTTTATCATTCATCTGAAATCCCATAAAGTTAGCTGGCAGATCATATCGAGCCTTCATTCGGTTACTGGCAAGACGTTCAAACGGTAGTCCCACATCATTCTGTTTCATCTTTCCACTAGATCTTGTCTGGGATCCTTGACTTGAAGCACAGGTTGAACACTGCCGGCACCATGATTTCACATATTGGCAGTAGTTGACACAGTAAAATATTTCGCGGATCTTGTCAAGCGTTCATAACTCCGAGATGAGCACCAAACTTTCCATTATGTACTTCTTCCAGGATACTCTTTTCCTTGGTACCACTAACTGGTCTTCACTACTTTTCCATCGGCGCTTTCCCAGGCTTGTCTAGCGAGACCATTTTCAACTACCAGGGAGTCCCACTGAGCCCACAGAGATTTAAAAGTAAATCCCTTAGTTGAAATATATCTCTCCAGCTTGGTCTTGGTTGACGTTCTTCTTTAGCTTTAAGCAGTAGTGCTATTTCACTTTCCTCAAGCTGATCTTTCTTTAGTTGCTCTGTGGTCCACTGCTGATCTATTTTAAACTTGATTTGCCTAATGGGAGTGATTCCTTCTCGTTGGCCTATTATTTGGTAATGTTTATAATTATCCTCGCATGATCTTCTGGATAAAGCATCTGGTATTATTATGCAATCTGCCTTCCCTGTGCTTAGCCCTAAAGTTATATTGTTTTAACCTTTCCTGACTTGACTTTGAATTGATAGCGTCTCTGGATGGAGATATAGACGTAGTTGTACTAGACAGTCTCTCTTGAAATGCCCAGTCCTGCCACATATATAACACTGATTTTAAACATTTTGGTTACGTGGCCTATCTTCTAGTGGCTCCCGGAATCTTTGCACTTGACACTCTTTTTTGAAGTGCCCGGTCCTGCCACATCTATAGCACCGATTTATAGCATTTCGGTTACAAGATCAAGAAGATCAAAGGCAAGCAGAACAGGACCGGCTTCAGAAAATTTTGCAAGACCAGGAAGAGAAAAGGCAAGCAGAGCAGGACCAGCTTCAGAAATGGATGCTGGATGTAATTGTAGGCGAGCAAGGAAAATTACAGAAAATATTGGACGGACAAAATGAGAAATTTGAAAAAGAAGTAAACAATATTCAAAAAGAAGTTGGAAATGTACAAAAAGAAGTTGGATATGTACAAAAAGAAGTTGGAAATGTACAAAAAGAAGTAGGAGGCGTACAGAAAGAAGTGAAGAATCTACAAGCAGAATTTATCAGACTAAAACATCAAGCACCCACCGAGAGGGCATTCATCTCAGGACAAAACATCAATCCTCCAACGTACGACGGTCAAACATCCTGGACAATGTACAAAAGACAATTTGAAGCCGCTGCTGATGCCAACGGTTGGAATAATGAAGAAATGGCTACATCACTAGTGGTAGCGCTTCGTGGATCTGCCATGGAACTACTGCAGACCATTCCCATCAGCCAACAAGGGAAATATGACATCCTTGTAGCTCTCCTGGAGAGACGATTTGGAGACCAACACCGAAGACAACTCTATCAGGCACAAGTAAAGTCTCGGCATCAGAAGCCTGGTGAAAACCTGCAAGAATTTGAGGCAGACCTTAGACCTCTCATTCAATTGGCCTACCCGGGAGCGACAGAGGAATTTCAAGAGGAACTTGCTGCCCAATATTTCGTCGATGGTATCAGAGATCCAGAAACTCAGAAAATGCTACGCCTAGCCAAATTTGATAACAGCAGTGAAGCTTTGGGTCGAGCCCTAGAAATCGAGGCGGCCTGTAACATCTCCAAGCCAAAAATCAGGGCCGTATCCATCCAGGAAGAAAAGCCGACAAACAGCTGTGAATTAAATGGGATGGGTGAAATTTTGAAGAAATTAACGGAAGTTCTTCAGGCCACGGCGAGATTCCGGGAGCCAATCGAAGATAGGCCACGTAACCGAAATACATCAAATCAGTGCTATAGATGTGGCAGGACTGGACATTTCAAAAGAGACTGCCGAGTACAACTACGGTCTAGATCTCCATCCAGAGACGCTAGGGCCCCCAAGTCAAATCAGGAAAACTTCAATTAGTCAACATTGCGGGGCGGGTGTTGGCTAAAGAAGATAAAGCCCCCAGGATCGTCTCCATAAAAAGCCTAGAAAAAGCCGCCGACAGTCTAACAATTACAGGAAAGATCAACGGAAGAGCCATAACAATTACTGTTGACACTGGTGCGGCGGTATCTTTGATAAGGTCCAACAGAGTAAATAGAGTAGAAGTTCTACCCATATGAAAGAATGTAGTTTTACGTACAGTTACCGGTGAGACAGCTGAAGTACTTGGGGAAATGGATATCGAACTTCAACTGGGACGAATTAAATTACACCACACAGTGTTAGTCGCCGACATCGAAGACGAATTTATTTTGGGGATGGATCTCATCGGTCAACATGGATTCTCTTTTGACAATAAGCTTAATCTTCTGAAGTTTGGCACCGAAGAGTTCATCCTTAACAAAACCGACGATGGCACACCGACTAAAGTAGTGGCGGCATGTACTGTCAGAATAAGCGGAAATACCGAGCAGATAATTTTTGGGAAATTGGAGAAGGATTTTGGAGGCTGCATCGGACTTATCCAACACCACGATTTGCCTTGCAAACATCTCGTAGGCAAAGCACTAGTGAAAACCGACGGCGAAATATCGATAAGGATAGCAAATATTTCATCCAATTCCATCAAAATTAATAAAGGAGATGTAATAGCCACTTGCGAGCCGGTGCAATGGGTAACCAGTTGCGAAACGCAGTCAGAAGTAACACCCTCAACATCACCTAAGGAAGTTCTAGAACATTTCCATAAGTCGTGGCAACATCTGTCTTCCGAAGAACTGAAGAGAGCTACACAATTTATCAAAGAGCAGAGCACAGCCTTTGAAAGGAAAAATGGCAATACTGGAAGAACGACCATCATAAAACATAAAATCGACACTGGAAGTGCTCACTCCATACGACGGCATCCTCGGAGGCTACCAGTGACGAAGCAGCAAGAGGTTACCACATTAGTCAACAAGATGCTTGACGATGGAATTATTGAGGAATCATCGAGCCCATGGTCGTCTCCTGTTGTCTTAGTCACCAAAAAAGATGGGACTACCAGATTCTGCGTGGACTATAGAAAGCTCAATGACGTCACCAAGAAAGACAGCTATCCACTTCCCAGGATTGATGACACGTTGACGACACTAGCAGGTTCTCATTGGTTCTCAACACTCGATTTAAAGAGCGGCTACTGGCAAGTAGGCATCGACGAACAAGATAAGAAAAAGACTGCCTTTTCTACCGGAAGTGGTTTATATCAGTTTAAAGTTATGCCCTTCGGATTATGCAATGCCCCCGCTACTTTTGAGCGTCTTATGGAGGTTGTTCTACGAGGCCTCACTTGGAAGACATGCCTGGTCTATCTTGATGATATAATGGTAATGGGAAAAACATTCGAAGAGCACCTACAAAACTTGCCTGAAGTTTTTACTAGAATCAAGAATGCTCAGCTCTTACTGAATCCAAAGAAATGTTTTCTTTTCCAACAAACAGGTGAATTTCTCGAGCATGTTGTGTCATCAGAGGAAATCCAAACCGACCAACGGAAGATTACAGCAATCAAGGACTGGCCTCGTCCTCCTCGCGACAAACATGAACTGCGGAGCTTCCTTGGACTATGTACTTATTATAGAAGATTTGTTGACGGATTTGCAAGTATAGCTGCACCTCTACATAAGCTCACTGAAGAACGAGCTAATTATAACTGGGATCATAACTGCGATTCTGCGTTCAGGAAATTAAAAGCGGCTCTATGTTCTAGTCCAATATTGGGATATCCGGAACAAAAGGGTAAATTTGTATTGAACACAGATGCAAGTAACACCGGCATCGGAGCAGTTTTATCGCAAATACAAGCAGGGGAAGAACGAGTTATCGAATACTACAGTCGAACACTTTCGAAACCTGAACGTAACTACTGTGTAACCCGAAAAGAGCTTTTGGCAATAGTACGGTCTGTTGAGCATTTCCATCAATATCTATATGGGCAAGAATTTCTGATAAGGACTGATCATGCAGCACTTAAATGACTTGGATATGAAACAACCTGAAGGACAGGTAGCCAGGTGGCTTGAAAAGTTACAACAATATAATTTTAAGGTTAAGCACAGAGCAGGGAGATTGCATAATAATACAGATGCTTTATCCATTAGACCATGCGATAATTTAAAGAATGCCAAAGAATAGATCAACGAGAAGGAATTACTCCGATTAGGCAAACGAAATTTGAGGTTCATCAGCAGTGGACTACAGAGCAACTTAAAAAGGATCAGCTTGAAGATAGTGAAATAGCACTATTGCTAACAGCTAAAGAAGAACATCAACCAAGACCAAGCTGGAGCGAGATATCAACTAAAGGACTTGCTTTTAAAACTCTGTGGGCTCAGTGGGACTCCCTAGTGGTGGAAAATGGACTTCTTAAACGAGTCTGGGAAAGCGCCGATGGAAAAGTAGTGAAGACACAGTTAGTGGTACCAAGGAGGAAGATATCGGAAGTTCTGGAAGAAGTTCATAATGGAAAGTCTGGTGCTCATCTCGGAGTAAACAAAACGATTGACAAGATTCGCGACAGATTTTACTGGGTCAACTACTGCCAGGATGTGAAATCGTGGTGTCGGCAGTGCTCAACCTGTGCCGCAAGCCAAGGACCCAAAACAAGATCTAGGGGCAAAATGAAACAGTATAATGTGGGCCTACCGTTTGAACGTATCGCCATTGACGTAGCTGGCCCTTTTCCAGAAACGAATAATGGTGACAAGTACATTTTAGTGGCAATTGACTACTTCAGTAAATGGCCTGAAGTCTTTGCAATCCCCAATCAAGAAGCTGTTACCATAGCAGAGGTCCTTGTGAATAACCTATTCAGCAGATTTGGTGTTCCGTTAGATCAAGGACGCAACTTCGAATCCAAGGTTTTCCAGAAAGTCTGTGATTTACTCAACATCCATAAAACACGGACTACCGGCTTACATCCACAATCAGACGGCATGGTTGAGAGGTTTAACAAGACCATTGAAGAACATTTGTCAAAGGTCGTAGATGAACATCAGAAGGATTGGGACCAACACATACCACTATTCTTAATGGCCTATAGATCAGCAGTCCATGACACGACAGGACTAACACCAGTCATGGTTTTATTTGGAAGAGAACTCCGCTTACCCTGCGACCTATTATTCGGAACGCCAGACAACCAGGATATGGAAATTCAAGACTACGCGGACTCCCTTAAGGAAAAGTTACTATACATCCATGAATTAGCCAGAGAAAACACGGAGAAAGCCAGTGACCGAATGAAGACACAATATGATCTCAAAGCTAATTCTATGGGATTTCAGATGAACGATAAAGTCTGGTTATATAATCAATATAATCATGGGCAAAGGAAGAAAGGAAGATCTCCCAAGATAACGCCAGTATGGGAAGGACCCTATACAGTCATCAAAAGAATTAATGACGTTGTGTATAGAATTCAGCGTAGTCCCAGAAGCAAACAGAAAGTTGTTCACCTCGACAGACTGAAAGCATACCACGGACATGCAGTATCTGATCGGGACGATCAGGTTTAAGAGGGAGGCAATGTCACGACTAACCACCATCCGAACGTTTTTGTGCTACCCTATAAAACTAGCCGCCGCGCCGTGCCCCTCGCTTCTCTGTCTGTATGAATCATCGCCCGGCCGGCCGCGAAGTTTCAGGATCGCTGGAATTATCTCGATGGCCTCATCGAGATCATATAGAGTGGCCTCGGAATACTTCCCGAATATTCGTGATAGATTTGAGATTATATATAAGCAGACCTAAGGCGAATGTTAGTGAGTTAGTTCAGTTAATCATTGAGTGTTGAATAGATATTAGTGGTAAAGTTATAACACTAGTTTAGTGAGTTAAATTGTATACAGTGGTAGTGACTAAAGAGAGTATTAGTTGAAAATAGCAAAGTTGTAATTCTGTTAAGAACCCACGGGAAAAACGTAACAATATGTACTAAGGCGTCTCAAATGTATGGTCTTTTAGTTCATAACACAAGATTGTTTAATGATGTAGGATTTATTAAAACTTTGTATATAACATTTGTGCGCTCTATATTGGAATATGGTAGCCAGGTTTGGAGCCCCTTTTATCAATGTAATAAGTATAGCATGGAAAAAATCAAATGAAGGTTTTTCGTTACATGTATTATAAGGAAACCGGGACCTACGGTTTCTTTATATCCCCAGATAGATTGCTGAATAAATATAATTTAGCTTCTTTGGAGGAAAGAAGAAACATTGTAGACTTGCTATATTTGTGGAAAACCGTAAGAGGTGGTATTGATAATAGAGAATTTCTTGAATTATTGACTTTCAATGTACCAACATATATTGTGAGACATGTTGATATTTCTTATTTAAGTGAGGTCGCTCATACTAATTGTTTTCTTAATTCTCCAGCTTATAGAATGTGTAAGTTTTATAACGATAACCTACCAGACTGCGATATCTTTATAACATTAAGGGCGTATATAAACACCTTATCTGCAAATCTGTAACAGTACCTATTAAGCTGCTAATATGTAAATTTTAGACTAATGTTTTCTGTTTTGTTCTTTAAGAGTACTTTGTAATTGGAATGTATTCTGTTGAGGTCTGTAAATAATTAAATAAATAAAAACGCCATTCATGATGTTCAAGAGTTTGAGGGCTTTCTTGGTCAATGAGTTTGTTATTAATGTTAATGTATTTATCATTTATTGATATTTATGTGCACTATTTTGTCAGTAAAGAATATTTAACTCAATTAATATCTAACTCGTTACCTAATATCTAACTTTTGTTTTATATCAGATCTCAGACCTAATGTTTGTTTTTTACCCATATTAACATTTAAAATTTCAAACAACATTGCAAAAGAAAGTTGAATATCAATGTTAAAAGCATTTTTCTTTTATTCTTTTGAATGTATTTATCTTTGTTCAATGATCATACTTACAGGAATTATTATACATTTAACCTCCTATTTTATTGTCTGAATTTGGATCGATTTTTTAAATTCTTACCGTGTGTCCTTGGAACGACTTAATGGGCCTGTCCATCGATAATTTACATACATGGATGCACTGATCAGTTGAGCACGATGCAAAGGAAGTATTTGTTTGCCAGTCCACATCCAGAGCTGGTGCTGAATGAAAACTGAATTGTTGAGTACACTGTCCACTGGCAGCGTCCCAAATTATAGTAGTCTTGTCAACCTATAAAGAGATAACAGTTGCAACTTATATAATTTGAACATCGTTTGAGTGCGTTTTAAAAAAGATCAGGTTCTAATTTTTTTAGTTGCCACAACTAAATAGCTACTGGAGCGCGGCATTCGATATATTTAAATATATTTCATAACGGTTATTTTTAACTTGCCATAAAATAGTTGTCAGTGCGCGGCAGGCCTAAAAAAATGGAACACTATTTTGTGTGACTTAAATAGGTAAAAATTAAGTTAACTATTGGCAGGATACGGAGATTATAAAATAATTGACCATTTTACTTTTAATAATTTGCTCATTTTAACTTTATTTTGTTCCTAAACATCCTAAACTGGACTGTTCATAATACATAACTGACAAATGATTGACTCAAATAAAAAGAATTGGTACATGGGTTTTAATTAATATAAAGTATGGTAAACTGTCACCCCGAGCCGCGTACCAACCGAACCGTCGCAAATCGTTTTTACCAGCGCTGTTGTCATAACATCGAAAATGTAATCAAACATATTACATTTTATCCAAATAAGGCAAATTTAACGGGAAATATATTTTTTAACTATGACAAACATCGAAAATTGTATATAACACGCATTGTTCAGAAAAAAAAAGGTTCTAGGGAAACTCATTTTTATACCTCTCATTTAAAAATATCTCGGCCTGGATTTCATTTTAATGTTTAATAGAAAGCCTTTCAGCCTGTCAAGTAAATAAATCTCTAATATATTATATCGAAAATTTCATCAATTTTGCTCAAGTGCATAATTTGAGTTTTAAGGTTTTCAATATAGTCGTAGGTGCTCAAGCTACTTCAGCTCGCCTACGTTGTTTCGGCGAACAGAATCTTATGAACAAAGCTATATTAATTTATTGTCTATTATATTGTGTCCCGAGTATTTTGCCAAAAGCCTTAAATACATATGGTTTTTTCATATGTTAGATATTCTTAATTGCAGTTTTTGTGTATTGCTTATATTTAGGATTTATCTTCATTTATCCACATTGTTTTGTTTCATTAATGAATTTTGTTTAGTAGATTGGCTAAGTATGGAAATTAATTTATTTTGCTTGATAAAAGTTTGCTTACTTGGGTATTAAAATTATACTCAAAAGATTCAAAATATGCGCTGAAAAATTCAATAGGTGGTTTCATCTTCTTTGAAATATTTAAATTATATAAGGATTACCCACTTGAGTCCACATGATTTTCTCAGAATTTCACTAGTTTTAACTGAACATTTTTAGTCAGTTATCGCCCACACAAGTAGTTCCAAAGGCTTGATATTCCCATAAAAGTTTCCCCAATGTAAAATTAATTGAAGACAAGGCACCGTGAAAAGGGTATTTAAACGTTATATATCTGAAGAAAGAACACTTAAGCAATATTAATATAGAAGGTATTATTTTAGAGTAGTATTTTTTCAGTGTGTTAATATTATAAAGATATACTTTCCGAGTGGTCTCAAGTCGTAGCTTGGGTTAATAAATCACAAAAACCCTGTTGTTTCTAAAAACCAATTCTCAATACATTACAATAACCTAACATTCTTTAATGCAAAAAAAACGCGAAAGCTCATCCAATTCCGGATTCCATTATGGGACTAGGGATCGCCAGCCAATATAAGTACTTAATATCATGATTACAAGCGGACCACATAATCCCGGGTAAAATTTGATTATTGCCGCGGTTTAACGTCAAACCTATAAATGGCTACATCACTACTCGTAGCTGTCCTGGAGAGACGATTTGGCGACCAACATAGAAGACAACTGTATCAGGCACAAGTTAAGTCCCGACATCAGAAGTCTGGTGAAAACCTGCAAGAGTTTGAGGCAGACATTAGACGTCTCATTCAATTGGTCTACCCGGGAGCGACAGGGGAATTTCAAGAGGAACTTGCTGCCCAATATTTCGTGGATGGTATTAGAGATCCAGAAACTCAGAAAATGCTACGATTAGCCAAATTTGATAACAGCAGCGAAGCTTTGGGTCGAGCCCTAGAAATCGAGGCAGCCTGTAACATCTCCAAGCCAAAAATCAGGGCCGTATCCATCCAGGAAGAAAAGCCGACAAACAGCTGTGAATTAACTGAGATGGGCGAAATTTTGAAGAAATTAACGGAAGTTCTTCAGGCCACAGGGAGATTCCGGGAGCCAATAGAAGATAGGCCACGTAACCGAAATACATCAAATCAGTGCTATAGATGTGGCAGGACTGGGCATTTCAAAAGAGACTGCCGAGTACAACTACGGTCTAGATCTCCATCCAGAGACCCTAGGGCCTCCAAGTCAAATCAGGAAAACTTCAATTAGTCAACATTGTGGGGCGGGTGTTGGCTAAGGAAGATAAAGCCCCCAGGATCGTCTCCATAAAAAGCCTAGGAAAAGCCGCCGACAGTCTAACTATTAAAGGAACGATCAACGGAAGAGCCATAACAATTACTGTTGACACTGGTGCGGCGGTATCTCTGGTAAGGTCCAACAGAATAAATAGAGAGTAAGTCCTACCCATATCGAAGAATGTAGTTTTACGTACGGTTACCGGTGAGACAGCTGGAGTACTTGGAGAAATGGATATTGAACTTCAACTGGGACGAATTAAATTACACCACACAGTGTTAGTAGCAGACATTGAAGACGAATTTATTTTGGGGATGGATCTCATCGGTCAACATGGTTTCTCTTTTGACAACAAACTTAACATTCTGAAGTTTGGCACCGAAGAGTTCATCCTTACTAAAACAGACGATGGCACACCGACTAAGGTAGTGGCGGCACGTACTGTCAGAATAAGCGGAAATACCGGGCAGATAATTTTTGGGAAATTGGAGAAGGATTTTGGAGGCTGCATGGGACTTATCCAACACCACGATTTGCCTTGCAAACACCTCGTAGGCAAAGCACTAGTCAAAACCGACGGCGAAGTACCGATAAGGATAGCACATATTTCACCTAATTCCATCAAAATCAATAAAGGAGATGTAATAGCCACTTGCGAGCCGGTGCAGTGGGTAACCAGTTGCGAAACGCAGTCAGAAGTAACACCCTCGACATCACCTAACGAAGTCCTAGAACGTTTCCAGAAGTCGTGGCATCATCTGTCTTCCGAAGAACTAAAAAGAGCTACACAATTTATCAAAGAGCAGAGCACAGCCTTTGAAAGAAAAAATGGCACTACTGGAAGAACGAACATCATAAAACATAAAATCGACACTGGAAGTGCTCACCCCATACGGCAGCATCCTCGGAGGCTACCAGTGACGAAGCAGCAAGAGGTAACCACATTAGTCAACAAAATGCTTGACGATGGAATTATTGAGGAATCATCAAGCCCATGGTCGCTTCCTGTTGTCTTAGTCACCAAGAAGGATGGAACTACCAGATTCTGCGTGGACTATAGAAAGCTCAATGACGTCACCAAGAAAGACAGCTATCCACTTCCCAGGATTGATGACACGTTGACGACACTAGCAGGATCTCATTGGTTTTCAACACTCGACTTAAAGAGCGGCTACTGGCAAGTAGGCATTGACGAACAGGATAAGGAAAAGACGGCATTTTCTACCGGAAGTGGTTTATATCAGTTTAGAGTTATGCCCTTCGGACTATGCAATGCCCCTGCTATTTTTGAGCGTCTTATGGAGGTTGTTCTACGAGGCCTCACTTGGAAGACATGGCTGGTCTATCTTCATGAAATAATGGTAATGGGAAAAACTCTCGAAGAGCACCTACACGAAGTTTTTACTAGAATCAAGAATGCTCAGCTCTTACTGAATCCAAAAAAATATTTTCTTTTCCAACAAAAAGTTGAATTTCTCGGGCATGTCGTGTCATCAGAGGGAATCCCAACCGACCAACGGAAGATTACAGCAATCAAGGACTGGCCTCGTCCTGGCGACAAACATGAACTGCGGAGCTTCCTTGGACTATGTACTTATTATAGAAGATTTGTTGAAGGATTTGCAAATATAGCTGCACCTCTACATAAGCTCACTGAAGAACGAGCAAATTATAACTGGGATCATAACTGCGATTCTGCGTTAAGGATATTAAAAGCGGCTCTATGTTCTAGTCCAATATTGGGATATCGGGAACAAAAGGGTAAATTTGTATTGGACACAGATGCAAGCAACACCGGCATTGGAGCAGTTTTATCGCAAGTACAAGCAGGAGAAGAACGACTTATCGAATACTACAGTCGAACACTTTCGAAACCTGAACGTAACTACTGTGTAACCCGAAAAGAACTTTTGGCAATAGTACGGTCTGTTGAGCATTTCCATCAATATCTATATGGGCAAGAATTTCTGATAAGGACTGATCACGCAGCACTTAAATGGCTTTTGGATATGAAACAACCTGAAGGACAGGTAGCCAGGTGGCTTGAAAAGTTACAACAATATAATTTTAACGTTAAGCACAGAGCAGGGAGATAGCATAATAATGCAGATGCTTTATCCAGAAGACCATGCGCGGATAATTGTAAGCATTGCCAAAGAGTAGATCAACGAGAAGGAATTACTCCGATTAGGCAAACGAAATTTGAGGTTGATCAGCAGTGGACCACAGAGCAACTTAAAAAGGATCAGCTTGAAGATAGTGAAATAGCACTATTGCTAACAGCTAAAGAAGAACATCAACCAAGACAAAGCTGGAGCGAGATATCAACTAAAGGACTTGCTTTTAAAACTCTGTGGGCTCAGTGGGACTCCCTGGTGGTGGAAAATGGACTTCTTAAACGAGCCTGGGAAAGCGCCGATGGAAAAGTAGTGAAGACACAGTTAGTGGTACCAAGGAGGAAGATATCGGAAGTTCTGGAAGTAGTTCATGATGGAAAGTCTGGTGCTCATCTCAGAGTGAACAAAACGATTGAAAAGATTCGCGACAGATTTTACTGGGTCAACTACTGCCAGGATGTGAAATCGTGGTGTCGGCAGTGCTCAACCTGTGCCGCAAGCCAAGGACCCAAAACAAGATCTAGGGGCAAAATAAAACAGTATAATGTGGGCCGACCGTTTGAACGTATCACCATTGACGTAGCTGGCCCTTTTCCAGAAACAAATAATGGTAACAAGTACATTTTAGTGGCAACTGACTACTTCAGTAAATGGCCTGAAGTCTTTGCAATCCCCAATCAAGAAGCTGTTACCATAGCAGAGGTCCTTGTGAATAACCTATTCAGCAGATTTGGTGTTCCGTTAGAGCTGCACTCAGATCAAGGACGCAACTTCGAATCCAAGGTTTTCCAGAAAGTCTGTGATTTACTGAACATCCATAAAACACGGACTACCGCCTTACATCCACAATCAGACGGCATGGTTGAGAGGTTTAACAAGACCATTGAAGAACATTTGTCAAAGGTCGTAGATGAACATCAGAAGGATTGGGACCAACACATACCACTATTTTTAATGGCCTATAGATCAGCAGTCCATGACACGACAGGACTAACACCAGTCATGGTTTTATTTGGAAGAGAACTCCGCTTACCCTGCGACCTATTATTCGGAACGCCAGACGACCAGGATATGGAAATTCAAGACTACGCGGACTCCCTTAAGGAAAAGTTACTATACATCTATGAATTAGCCAGAGAAAACACGGAGAAAGCCAGTGACCGAATGAAGACACGATATGATCTCAAAGCTAATTCTATGGGATTTCAGATGAACGATAAAGTCTGGTTATATAATCCGCAAAGGGAGAAAGGAAGATCTCCCAAGATAACGCCAGTATGGGAAGGATCATATACAGTCATCAAAAGAATTAATGACGTTGTGTATAGAATTCAGCGTAGTCCCAGAAACAAACTGAAAGTTGTTCACCTCGACAGACTGAAAGCATACCATGGACATGCAGTATCTGATCGGGACGATCAGGTTTAAGAGGGAGGCAATGTCACGACTAACAACCATCCGAACGTTTTTGTGCTACCCTATAGAACTAGCCGCCGCGCCGTGCCCCTCGCTTCTCTGTCTGTATGAATCATCGCCCGGCCGGCCGCGAAGTTTCAGGATCGCTGGAATTATCTCGATGGCCTCGTCGAGATCATATAGAGTGGCCTCGGAATACTTCCCGAATATTTGTGATAGATTTGAGATTATATATAAGCAGACCTAAGGCGAATGTTAGTCAGCTAGTTCAGTTAATCATTGAGTGTTGAATAGATATTAGTGGTAAAGTTATAAGACTAGTTTAGTGAGTTAAATTGTATACAGTGGTAGTGACTCAAGAGAGTATTAGTTGAAAATAGCAAAGTTGTAATTCTGTTAAGAACCCACGGGAAAAACGTAACAATATTATGCTCTTTTTAAACAGGTTACCGAAAAAATTGACATTTTCTCGCAATCGTTTACTAAGAACGACTACATTTTAATTTTCGCAGGTTTTAACAACTTGCTAAATGGCAAAAGCAAGAAGCACTGAAGAAATTATACTCTAGTTCTAAGTATTGTACTCACACTTAAGTCTTGAATCCGAAAATAATCGCCCTATGATTTCAATAGTAACTTTAAAATTATTCTGTTTAATCTAAGTAGGTAGGTATATGGAAGGACTCTACATTTATTCATATATTGATATCAATATCTATAATGTTACAACAGAATGTCAAATTTTATTGGAGATTAATAAATTGGCATGTCGCAACAATTGAAAACGATATTTCAATTTTATTTCAAAAAAAGTATCAAAAATATCACAAAATTCTACTCGAAAGGTGTGTCCTTTTTCTATTAAAAACTCTTTTAAAATCTATACAAATCGTTTACTACTTTGACTTGTGACATTATTGCCCTGAAGGTAAGTTTAATTTTAAAACACATGAATACTTATTGATTTGTGGCATTACTCAAAATAAAAGTCAAGGGAAATCGTTAGTTTGTGGTGCAATATTTTCAGTTGTCTGCTGCGTCATTCTGTGTCTTATGTGAATTGAAATTTATTTTTCATATCTTTTGAAAATTTTTCTTGGAAAAATTCAGATAAAACCAATGTGTGTTCTGTACTGTTCTGATAGAAAATAAGTTATAATATTAAATAGACGAAATAAAAAAAAGTCTGCACGTAGCACATTACTTAACAAATATATATTGTATACATTTTTTCCATTTTCCGAAACTGATACATTAATTGAGTTTATTATTAATTTCAGTCATGTTAAGTGTTACACAATTAATATTAAAATATACAGATAATTCAGTTGAGAACGGCATAAGTTTTGGAGATTACATAAAATTCCTTAATTAAGATTTATATTATTTAGTAACAGCAATATATGACATTTTTAATGAGATGCATAGTAGACGCAAGGATGGTCGAAAGCATTCAATATGGTGCAACATGACAATTTGTGGACAAAATTGGAGCATATGGATTACGGAATGATGCAATGGACTGCAGGGTTTAAGTCCAGCTGTCAATCTGTGTGTTTATGATAATGGTGAATGTGCAGAGTAAGTATCGTCTACCAAAAGAAGTCAGCTTAGGTGTTTCACGGGGGTTCAATTCTTGGACTTTTGCTTTTCAACATATATGTGTAACCTCCTAGCGCACCATGTTCTCCGAAAAGATCGTCATGTAGGCAGAAAACCTTAAGGTTAGGATAGAAAATGCTCTTCAGGCAATAATAGGCTGGTTTAAAAACAATTAGTTAAAAGTAAGCTATGATAAAACAAACTTGATTGATATTTAAAAACATCCTACTTTTTGTCACAGAATAATATGTGCAAGTT
Source organism: Pissodes strobi (assembly GCA_016904865.1). Lineage (NCBI taxonomy): Eukaryota > Metazoa > Arthropoda > Insecta > Coleoptera > Curculionidae > Pissodes > Pissodes strobi. The sequence goes on from MU182302.1 coordinate 377,635, forward strand.
GCTCTGGCATTGGACCTGTTGAGATTCGAGTTATGCCAACTAAGGGAAGAACTCTATTATTCATCTGTCCAGAGTGCATACAGAATTTCTCAATGATTCCCCAGGTTATTGAGATGGGAGCTAGGCTAGCAAATTTAGAGGCTTATATCCAAAAATTGGAAACAGCCAGAGAAACTACGAAGCCATGATAACCAGCTACAAGTGGATATCGCAACTCAGAAAGAAATTCATGGAGACCCTGATATTTTAAATAAGATAGTAAATGCCATTGATTGTCAAGTTGGAAAAAAGCTGGATTCTGTTGTGACAGCAATAAAGGAAACAAATTCTGAGCTTGTAAGATTTCTAACTCAAGATCAAAACTTTGCCAACCAAGCAATAAAACCGGCAAGGAAGATTGTAGCACCCCAAGAAGAAAATGAAGACACAAAAATAGGTACCCAAACAACTAGTGATAAACCAGCAAATCATCGAAATTCCTTGAGTTATAGCACCAGGGTATCTGCAGTTGCACGAACAGCACAACAGGTCAAGGTCATAGGGTTCAATAAAGATGGAAGTGATGTTGCAGCCTCTGAAAAATATGGCTTTATGTGACGAAGTACAAAACTACATACACCGAAGATCATTTGAAGGAATATCTGTCTAAGAAATTCCCAAAACATGAATTTATATGTGTGAAGACCAGTAAGACAAATAGTCCTCATAATTCCTTCAGAGCTGCTGTAGATGCTCAACTCAAAGAAACAATTCTAAACTCAAACTCTTGGCCAGTAGGAATTGAATTATCTGAAGATTTTTTTCCAACAAAAAAAGGCAATTTCCGAAATAAACAAGGCAGCTACAAGAGTTTCAGGCAAAGGCAATAAAATCAACTCAGCATACTAAACTTAAACGTTAGAAGTCTACGATTTAAGGCCAGTGATCTTGAAATAGTTTTGAAATTGGAAGCTTATCCTGAGGTGTTGTGCATTTCAGAGACATGGCTAGATACAAATGAAGTAAGCACTTTCAAACTGGCAAACTACCAAATGGCAGCAAGTTTTAGTCGTCAGACGTCAAGGGCTGGAGGAGTGATGGTACTGATACGGGAAGATATGCATGAGCACTGCCCTCTTGATGTAAGTCATATAGTTATAGAAAAGTCATTTGAAGCAGTTGCGGTAAAATTAACACTAAGTAACACTTGTAAAATAATCGTCTGTTGTATTTATTGTTCACCTTGTTCATTGTATACCACATTTTTAGATTCTTTAGAAAAACTACTCAGTCTTGCTACGAAAGGTAACCATATATTGTTCGATTGTGGGGATTTTAATTGTGATCTTAACTCGAATGTAAGAAACACAGTAAATATTAAAAATATGTTTGCCTCATATGGACTTTCACAAATAATGGAGGGTTATTCTAGAACACAGGGAAGTTCTAAATCTCTTATAGATAACATTTATACAAATAAAGATATTCAGTCTGACTCTTGTCGAACGGTCGATGTACACTTCTCTGAGCACCGGGCTCAGATTGCCTGCTTCAGCCTTGATGGTGAGAGTGAGGTTGTGCAAGATAATAAACAGACTAACGGCTCATGACAGTTTTTTCGGCATGATCGTTTACCGTCGGCCATTCGAATTTTTGTCTTTCATTGATCTAGTATTAATGCGTGATGTCAAAATTGGAGCTCCCTTTCGTGCAGAAACATTCGGAATGTTGATGCGAAAGTGTATTAAAAAGTTGCGATTTGGCATGATTGTTTACCGTCGGCCGACTGCTTTAGACGATAGTTAATGACAGAAAAGTCCAGTGGACAATTATCTGCCGACGTTTCGCATGGTTATAAATTGGCCAAAAATTCATTTGTTATTGCAAAAAAATGGTATTATGGTATGATCGTTTACTGTCGGGCGTTCATGGCGATCGTCTATTTATGTTATGTGGTAGCGAAAAATATCAAAGGCCGACGGTCTTCACAGTTAGAAATTTTTTTTGTGATAAATTCAAACTGCAATTTTTTTTATGAATATGGCATGATTGTTTACCGTCGGGCGTTTGACAATGTTATTAAATTTCGATGAAATATGGATGATTATATCACTGGCCGACGTTTTTGACGGTTGTAAACATTCGGCCGACGCAATTTACAGTTCAAAGAAACGCATACAATTTGGACTGTTTGTTTACCGTCGGCCATCAGTTTCATTCAATTGATAATGTTGCAAAATGAAGATGTGCACATGGACCGACGAATCGGATGGTTAAAACACCTTTTAAACAAATTAAAAAGAT
>MU182302.1:379927-411500 GCA_016904865.1 Pissodes strobi
CGTCGGCCATCAGTTTCAGTAAACTGATAATATTGCAAAACGACGATATCTACGTGGGTCGACGAATCGGGAGAGTAATTTAAATGCTATCAAATAATTGAATATAACAATTAAAGATTGCACAACATATAGGTAACTAATTTTGAAATATTATACATATAACATATTATCTTTCGGCATATTTAGAGCAGGAATGCCAGCAACAGATGTAACAAACGCACGACAGTCCCTTATTTATTTTCAGTTGCCAGTTTATAAAGAGGCGTCGTCGTGGGTGAATGGTCGCAGTGGTTTTAACGTCGAAAAATCGGTAATAACGGCAGTATTACATGCTAAAATATTCTGAAAATGTGTAAATAGTCGATGATCACTACAATACGTCGACTCTTATAAAAATAGTTCGTGAAACTTTTAAACTTAATCAGCAAAAATTGTGGCAAACTGCATCAAAAGATTATCATGACCGGTTCAAAAGGGAAGCTGCTTACGAAATATTAGTGGAAAAAATTAAAGAAGTGGAGCCTTTGGCAAACAAAGATTGTGTAAATAAAAAAATTAATAATATGCGTAGCAGTTTTCGGAAAGAATTAAAAAAGATAACGGAATCGATGAGAACAGGAAGTGGTGCAGACGAAGTATACCAGCCAAAATTGTGGTATTTTCAACTCTTAAAATTCTTAAATGACCAGGTACTTTCCACAGCTAACAATAAACCAACAACAGCAAGAGCAACGTCTGTCGATGCCATCACGTCCAAAAACATGGACAAATTGGTACGCCTCGAGGCTGTCCGCCACATTTTCCGCAGTGTGTGGAGACCCCCTTCTTTTTATGTTCGCCTCGAGGTCTAGCGCCTCAAGGTTGGCCTTAGGTTTATACCGTTGCGTGTGGAGCCTCCTTAAGGATACAGTAACAACAAATAACAGTGGAATGTTCTCTTATCAGTGGTGATGCCCACAATTTCGTTCAACAACATACAATAAATAAACCGGTCGATCGGGTATAGTGCTGGCGCTGACCATAGGTTTTATGTGCCCAATTTTCTGAACAGCTTATTAAAGTAGGGGGTTACGGTTAAGAAGCGATCCCCTTGCGTGGCCTACAACTGCAAAGAGTATCTTCAGCTCAAAACTACGGATATTGGAGACAAGAACACATTATCTATTTTAAATCAGCTACTAAATAAAGGCTTTGAAGAGGTTAAAGGCCTTATCCTTAAAACCGAAAAATCAAATGAAAAGCTTTCAAAAACACTAGATAGCACAAACAGATTCCTGACCTCTTTCGAAACTGAGCAAGCTCTTGCGTCCAAATTGGATGTTTTATCCACGACTGTTTGTGACATTAAGAAATGCAACGAGGAACTTCAGACCAGTGCCAGTGCCACGACTCCACTCACGACAGGCAACGATCAAAAACAGCTACAAGATCTGCAATTTCCATATGAAAAATTAAAGAGCAACAAGCGGAAATACTGTGCCTTAGGAACGAACTAGGAAAAATTAGCACCAGCCTCAGGGTAAATCCCGCCGGTACCCAATAAAATTCTAGTTGCAACTCTATGACTGGAAAACAAAACCAATCTGAAAAACTAGCCAATACCCCATACAGTTCAAAAAGTACTGGCCTCGTAGGCCAAAAGAAAACTGACGAAACTCTCACAGCGGCTGAGCTAACTCCTCAAACCTGTATCATTTTCTCCAAGATCTCGGCAGTAATGGAATATTTAAAAAATAATTTTGGCGAAAGTGAAAAGTTCTATATTGAAAATATACCCGTTAAGTCGGGCGAATACAAAGCTTTTAGAGTGAAGGCCAGCCCCAAAATTGGCCTGAACATATAGTTATTAAAAAATTTCAGCAGATACAGCCATTTCGTTCCTAGTTTCCAAGCAGTTACAACAATCAGGGAAACAGCTAAAACCGAAGCTTCAACCGCAACAGCCGAGGCTTTAATCACCAATCGAGATGGAAGAGATAACTCTCAAACACACATTTGGAAAACCATCCACGTAAACACACAAGGCATCACAAACAAGATATCTCAATTGGAACTTCTGTTACAACAAGAAAATCCACAATTTTTATGTGTGTCGGAACATTGGATGGTGGAGGAGCAAGCAAAAGTTACTACCATACTAGGGTACCAATTAGCAGCCAACTTCTCGGAAAAAAACACTCTCATGGTGGTGTTGCCAATTACAGCAAGAATGAACACTTCAAAACCATGGACTTACTAAAATTCTCAACAGAATTAATTTTAGAATGCGTAGGTATCTCATTTAAATTTAATAATACAAGTATAGCTCATTTGTGCAATAATAATAACCTAAAAAAGTTTCAGCAGAGTCATAACTGCATTTAATGAAACACTTTGCTATATTACATCTCAACATCAATTTATTTTTTCTTCAAACGTCAGTAAATCCGTCCTTACTCGACTGTGTAGGCGGCCGTGAAGTTTCGTTTTTCCTCCGCCGGAGCTTTACTTTTCACTTTTCCGCCGGCGGAGGTAAAAGTGTTGTCATAGCAACATAGATACAATATAAACAGACAACAAAATAAGCGTCAACAACTCAAGATTTATTAACCTACAATTTGTATTTATCACTCAATTTGTGACTGCATTTCTAAAAATCACTAATTTAGGAACACATTGATGGTTATTATCTAATCGAATTTACTCAATAACTGCTTATCAATACGGAATTAAAACGCAATCGGAGACGCAATCTTAAAAAAATAATTATTGTTGACAGTGTTCACTGACAGCTTTATGTTACATTACTATAGCAACAACCTGTGCCTATTCACCGACATCCGGTCTAAGCCGCCTTGCGAACCCACTTATCTTTAATAATAATAATCATTATTACTATTAAAAAGAGATGTTTTTGCATTCATTTGTCGACATTTGAAGAAAAAACAGCATATTTTATTTGGAGGAAAAGTTACTTTTCATGGCTTGCTCTCTATTACCAGCCTCACTCCGTTCGGCTGTTAAACACGAGCGCGCCATGAAAAGTATCACTTTTCCTCCATATAAAATAATATACTATTAATATGCGGTGACCTAAATGTAAACTATTTAAAGGAAACACATGAAAAAAACATTCTCCCCGACTTGCTGGAAAGTTTTAATATACGGTCTATTCTACCACTTGAACCCATTAGGGATTCCCCGAATCATACTCCCTCCGCCTTAGATTATGTTATCACAAACCTCCTCAACTTTCAGGCCAATAATCTTGAGGCAAACATAGCGGACCATAAAGCACAAATCATTATCTCGGAAAGTAACAGCCTTAACAATGAAATTGTAGTCTCCAATAAACATTACTTTAAAAGATTTTATGACGCTCCTAATATTTTTCAGCTTAACTATCAGTTATCCAGGGCCGACCTCAGCCATTTACGATTATATACCCTCAAGACGTAAACGAATCATGGTTTTTTCTGGCACAATTTTCTTTATTGTTTAGAGGTTCTAAACACGTATTAAAAAATTAAACATAAAAACACTGAAAAAAATAAAGCATGGCTAAATTCGGATCTAATAAAGCAAAGTGAGCATTTAAAGGACTTATTTTGGCTTTCTAATACTCTCGGTACTCAGGAATCTAAACAATTTTACTCTCAGACAAAAAAATATTTCATGAACGACTAACTGTAGAAAAGCACAATTTCTTGAAACAAAAACTAATAGATACGGCAAACAACTCAAAAATTATCTGGCATGTAGTAAACACTAGGCCTGTATGATGTCCCAGTCTTTGTTTTAGAACAACTTTAGCATTTTAGCTATATAACCTAATTAAGTCAAGTCATCTTTAATTTATAAATTGTTAACGACTAGAGGCTCCAAATGACAAGCTCAAGTCTTGTTACTGTAAGTTTCTGTGAAATGTTTTAGCAAAATTTTAGCACTTAGTTTTAAGTTTTGTTTTGTTAACTATTCCTATACAACTTGTAACTGTCAAAACAGGAAGATTGAAATAAATAAATAAATGACTATTCATAGCACACTCGACGGAAAAAGTGAGAATCCATTTTCTTGTACGCTCTAGAGCGCAAAATAGGTTCCGCGGCATTCGGCGATTTTGCAATTTCATTTGAATTTGGTAATTAGTTACTTTGCGCGCGGCTGTAGAAAAAAAAATGTTAAAGACAAAGTCGGTTCCGATCAATATAATATGTTGCAGCCTTGCAGCCAGTCACAATGAGGTGAGGACGCGTGTCGCTTGGCCTGATGCAGTTTTTTACATTCCATTGGTGGAATGTAACTGTTCAAAAATTTCTGAATCTTTGAAAACTCCCTATTAGATATTGCTATCACCCGATTCATCGGCCCAGGTACATATCGTCGTATTGCAATATTATCAGTTTACTGAAACTAATTGCCGACAGTAAACGATCAGCCCAAATTGTTAATATTTTTTTTTAGAAATTTTAAATTTTTGTATAAGGTGTTTTAACCGTCTGATTCGTCGGTCCACGTTCACATCGTCATTTTGCAACATTATCAATCGAATGATGCTGATGGCCGACGGTAAACAATCAGTCCGAATTGTTCATATTTTTTTACAACATTTTCATTTGTTCATAATAGTTTATAACCACCTGAATCGTCGGCCATTGTTATAAACAACAATATTTCCTCTAAATTGAAGTAACTGTCAATATTTTACACGGTAAACAATTATGCCATATTCATAAAAAAAATTGCACTTTGAATTTACCACTAAACATTTTTCTAACTGTGAAAACCGTCGGCCTTTGATATTTTTCGCTACCACATAACATAAATAGACGATCGCCATGAACGCCCGACAGTAAACGATCATACCATAATAGTCGTTTTTTTTGCAATAACAAATGAATTTTTGGCCAATTTATAACCATGCGAAACGTCGGCAGATAATTGTCCACTGGACTTTTCTGTCATTAACTATCGTCTAAAGCAGTCGGCCGACGGTAAACGATCATGCCAAATCGCAACTTTTTAATACACTTTCGCATCAACATTCCGAATGTTTCTGCACGAAAGGGAGCTCCAATTTTGACATCACGCATTAATACTCGATCAATGAAAGACAAAAAATCGAATGGCCGACGGTAAACGACCATGCCGAAAAAACTGTCATGAGCCGTTAGTCTAAAATGGGTTCGCATTTTTTCTGAGGGAAATATAAATTACTTCAATTTTTTGTTATCCAAGGAAAGGTGGGTTTATGATTTGCTTCTGATTAATGATGATAATGTCTTAAAATTTACAAATTTCTTTTCTTCTTTCTTAAGCTTATTTAACATGGCTTTTCCTCTAATTTTACAAACAAAAAATAAGGACATTAAAAGAAAAGACAAATACTGGCTAACTCCGGAGTTGATCAGGGAGAGCTTAGAGGTGAAAACTCTTTATCACCAAGCCAAAATATCAAATCAAGATAATGCTATGTTTCTTTATAAGCAAGCATTAAAAAGCCACAGGAATAACATTAATGAAGCAAAGAAATTCCATAACTCCAGTAGGCTCATGAACTCTAAGAATATGTCCAAAACCTCTTGGGAAATAATGCGCTCTCATGTAAATCTAACTAAAACAAAAAAAGATCCTGGAATTGGTAGTATTGTTTTTGATGGTAAAAAAATTAACAGAGATCAGGAAACTGCCAATGCTTTTAATAATTTCTTCATAGGTTCTGTCCAATCATTGACTTAACATTGACACTAAAAATTCCACTACCATTCCTGGTCAAATGACATGTAATTCATTGTTCCTGTCACCATTTACTGAGGAAGAAATAACTAAATTAATAACTTCTGTCTCAAACAAAGGTTCATCAGGATATGATGATGTGCCCTGTAGTCTGCTGAAATCCTGCCAAACACAAATAATAAAGCCAGTGACATATCTAATTAACCTTTCCCTTGAAATTGGGTATTTTCCCTCTGAACTTAAGAAAGCTGTTATTGTGCCAGTCTATAAAAAAGGGGATACTAGTTGTTTGAATAACTATAGGCCAATAGCTTTGCTATCTGTTTTCTCAAAATGTTTTGAGAGGGCTTTTAAAATAAGACTGGTTCCTTTTCTGGAGAAATATAAACTATTAAATGATTGCCAATTTGGGTTTCGAGCTGGAAAGTCCACAGCAGATGCCATTGTTTCCCTATACTTGAACATATTAGAAAATTTTGAAAGCAAACTAAAAGCCGTTGGAGTCTTTTATGACCTCACAAAAGCTTTTGACACAAATGATCACTCCATCTTACTAAATAAACTTAATTTCTATGGAATAAGAGGTCCAGCATATAAATGGCTCGAGACATCTCTATCGGGAAGAACACAATGTGTCAAAATAAGGAGTAGTAAATGGTGTCACAGTTTCTGATCGCTTAAGTCTTGCCTGTGGGGTTCCCCAAAGCAGTGTCTTGGGTCCCATATTGTTCATCTTATTCATCAATGATCTTCCACTTTTTCTTAACCAGTGCTATATTATCCTATTTGCTGCTGACACATCCACAATCATAGCAGGTGATGACTTCAGCGACTTAAGCAATAGAGCAAATGCATGTGTGAGAGAGGTCTCTAGGAATGGACTAATTTTGAACTGCCAAAAAACTAGCATGGTTCTTTTTGCTCCTATCCGAGTAAACTATGACAGAAGTTTGCTTGTCAAAAGGGATGGTGCAACCTTTGTGCAGAGTGAGATTGTCAAGTTCCTGGGTGTGCAGATGGATGATCATCTTACATGGCAAAACCATATAGATCAGGTATGCAGCACTCTGTCCTCTAAGAATTATGCCATCATGCTCTTAAAAAATTTCGTTAATGGAGATACACTGAGGGTATTTTATTACTCATGCGTAAATTCTGTTTTATCATATGGTTTGCTGGCTTGGGGAAACTCAACACATATTGAGCGTGTTCTTATCTCTCAAAAGCGGATAATCAGGAATATGTTTGGTCTGGATTGGAATAGTTCCAGTACGCCCAACTTTAAGAGTGAATGTATACTAACAGTGGTTAGTTTGTACATCCTACAGAGTGTCTGTTATGTCCATAAAAATAAAAGTTCTTTCCACCTGTGTGGTGATATAAATAGTTATGAAACCCGAAATGCGAATGCCCTCTACATTCCGCAGTCAAGGCTGACCCAGGCGGCTAGAGGCCCTGGTATTATGGCACTAAAGCTTCACAATCATCTTCCCTGGTCACTTAAAAACTTGCCAAGTCCTTCACAATTTGAATCCCATACCAAAGCGAAACTAATGAAGTGTTCATTCTATTCTCTAAATGAGTATTTCTCACACAATTTTTAAGTGTCTAAAGAACAATTTTGAGAGCAATATGGCTTTATGTGGTATAGCTTTAGTTTTTCTCTTAATCTGTAATTTCTAGATAATATTTTTGTATGACAATTCCTATGCATTTTGTATGTCTTTATCGAAATAAATTTGAATTTGAAAGAAATTCGAAAAAATAGAACAAACAAAACAAAGCGAATTTAATTTTGAAAATTAGGTTCAGCCAGAACTATGGCAAGTTGAAAATCAAAGCATGAAGCTATACAGTGTGTAACAAAAATATGGAACACTCTAATAATGAGGGTGATCCATATGCATTTGGTAATAATCTAATTCGGCATCTCTTCCCAAATGAACTACAACTAAGTCCCAGATAAACCCACACCAGATGCGAAACCTCCCACCTAACTCATGAAACAAGAATTCGTTTAAAGCTCCGCCTCCTTGGGATGGCCAGCCATCCCAAGAAATAGTCAGGGTAAGCTCTAGTGTCATTCTAAATGCGAGCCACGCGAGTCTTTTGGTTTAGTCGGAGAGTGATACGAAAAATAATTAATCTTTATTTTATTTTTGTTAAAAATGCCTTTACTTCAATTTTTCTACTGGAAGCGGTGGCTAAAAATCATTATTTAAATTACGCCGCGATCCTTAAGGTATGTATAAATGTTGTTTAATGCACATTCCAGCACACTTATTTCCAAAATTATTGCACATTCTAAAATCGAATGAGCACGAAATTCAATTATATCTGAAAACTGGCAGATACAATGTTATAGTTAAATCTTTTTTAAATCCAAATAATGTTATACAGTATCCGCCAGAACATTGGCCACATATGGGAATTTGTTTTATTATTATTATATCGGAACTTTTGTTTTAACCAATCTATTCTGCATGTCTGGCAATCTAAAAATGCATTTTAACCTGGAAAATGTTTCTGTTTTTCTAGTATAGGGCCTCAAATCGTGAACAAGTGCATGCTACATTTGCCACATTCATAACGTCATACGCGTGAGAGATCGTGTTAGTTTGTTTATTTAAACCTAAATTTGATTATAACGTATCGGAATCGGTTCAAATGACTAAAGTAAATTGGAACTAACTGAAACTAACCGAAAGTTTATTAAACGACTAACCAAAACTAACCAAAAGCACCAAAACGGGCTAAAACGTATCGGAACAGGTTACAAAAATTTAGTTAAAACTAATCAAAACGAACCGAATTTTGGCGACTAACAAAAACTAACCGAAAACATTAAATTTGATTATAACGTGTCGGAGCCGGTTCAAATAACTAAAAAAAATGGAACTAAGTGAAACTAACCGAAAGTTGATTGAACCACTAACCAAAACTAACCATAAGCGCCAAAACGGGCGAAAACCTATCGGAACAGGTTACAAAAATTAAAGTAAGTCAAAATTAACCAAAACGAACCGAATTTTGGCGACTAACGAAAACAAACCACAAACATGAAATTTGATTATAACGTATCGGACCCCGTTCAAGTGACTAAAATAATTTGCAACTAACTGAAAGTAACCGAAAGTTGATTGAATGACTAACCAAAGGTAACTAAAAGCACCAAAACGGGGTGAAACTTATCAGAACACATTACAAATGTTAAGTTACAACTAACCTAAATTAACCGAATTTTGGAGACTAACCAAAACTAACCAAACACATTAACATTACTTATAATGTACCGGAACCGGTTCAAATGACTAAAATATAATAAAACTAACTGAACTTTACCGAAAGTTGATTGAACGGCTAACTAACCAAAAGTAACCAAAACGGGCTAAAACGCATCGAAATAGATTAAAAATATTGAAGTAAGTTCAAACTAACCCAAATTAACCGAATTTTGGTGACTAACCAAAAACATTAAAAATGCTTATAACGTCTCGGTACCAGTTCAAATGACTAAAATAGATTGAAACTAACTGAATTTTACCCAAAGTTGATTGAATAACTAACCAAAAGTAAGTAAAAGCATCAAATCGGGCTAAAACGTATCGAAATAGATTAAAAATATTAAAACTAACCCAAATTAACCGAATTTGGTGACTAACCAAAAACACTAAAATTGTTTATAACGTATCGGAACTGGTTAAAATGATTAAAATAAATTAATACCAACTGAAATTAACTGACAGTTGATTGAACGACTAACCAAGACTAACCAAAAGGACCAGAAAAGGCTAAAACATATCGGAACATATTAAAAATGTTAACCGAAAACTGATTGAATGACTAACCAAAACTAATCAAAAGTAACCATAAACACCAAAAAGGGCTAAAACGTATCGGAACTAATTAAAGGTATTAAAATAAGTAACTAACACAAATTAACCGAATTTTGGCGAGTAACTAAAATGAACCAAAATATTTAAATTGGTTATAACGTATCGGATCCGGTTCAAATGACTAAAAAATAAATTAAACCTAACTAAAACTAACCGAAAGCTGATTGAGTGACTAACCAAAACTAATCAAAAGAAACAATAAACACCAAAATGGGGCTAAACCTATCGGAACTGATAAAAGGTATTAAAATAAGTAACTAACCCAAATTAACCGAATTTTGGCGACTAACTAAAATGAACCAAGATATTAAAATTGGTTATAACGTATCGGATCCGGTTCGAAAGACTGAAATAAATAAAAACTAACTAAAACTAACCGAAAGCTGATTGAATGACTAACCAAAACTAATCAAAAGAAACCATAAACACCAAAAAGGGGCTAAACCTATCGCAACTGATAAAAGGTATTAAAATAAGTAACTAACCCAAATTAACCGAAATTTGGCGACTAACAAAAATTAATCAAAAACGTTTAAATTGGATATAACGAATCGGAACCTGTTCAATTGACTAAAATAAATTGGAACTGGCCTGAAAGTAATCAAATGTTGATTGAATGACTAACCAAAACTAACTAAAAGCACCAAACCGGGCTAAAACGTATCGAAATAGATTAAAACTATGGAAGTTAGTTAAAGCTAATACAAATTAACCGAATTTTGGTCACTAACCAAAAACACTAAAATTGGGTATAACGTATCAGAACTGGTTCAAATGACTAAAATAAATTAAAACTGATTGAAAATTAGCCTTTTTTTGTGCCTTTGTTTACTTTTGGTTAATTTTGGTTAGTCGTTTAACCAACTTTCGGTTAATTTCAGTTAGTTTTAATTTATTTTAGCCACTTGAACCCGCTCCTACACGTTTTGTTTTGTTTTTTTTTTTATTTTCCTCAAGAAAAGACAATTTACAATTGTATCAGGAATAGTCAAAAATTGATCAAATTTAACACTAAAACTAACCTAACTTATACAGCTAATCTTAGCTGTAAAATTTTGTTAAAAACATAGAAACACTACAAATGAAAACACAAACATCTTAAAAGTCAGCAATACTATACAAACATTTTAAAGCAAGATATTCCTTCAATTTAATCTTTAAATTATTTATTGGTAATTGTTTTATTTCATTTGGCAACAAATTATAAAAACAGCGAGGACCAGCAAAATTTGGTGATTTGAATGCTAACATTTGTTTTGCTAGAGGAGCATGTAGCAAATTTTTATTTTTTTGTCTAGTGTTTACAGTATGATAGCTATCAACCGATATAAACAAATTTTTATTTTTATGAACATATATACACATTTCAAAGACATAAAGACTGTATAAAGTTAAAATTTTGTATTCTTTAAAATATTTTGAGCATGACTCTGTGCTTTTTATTCCAGCAATACTCCTTATTACACGTTTTTGGGACAGAAACACATTTTCTACATTTGTTGACCACCCCCAAAAACAATCGTTTTTGGGGGTTACCGATTTTAGTTTTTTTGGTTAGTTTTGGTTAGTCATTCAATCAACTTTCGGTTACTTTCAGTTAGTTCCAATTTATTTTCGTCATTTGAAGCGGTTCCGATATGTTATAAACAGTTTAAATGTTTTGGTCAATTTAAGTCGCCAGACTTCGGTTAAATTCAACTTAATCTAATATTTTTAATCTGTGCCGATATGTTTTAGCCCTTCTTGGTGCTTTTGGATACTTTTGGTTAGTCGTTCAATAAATTTTCGGTTGATTTCAGTTAGTTTTAAATTATTTTAGTCATTTGAACCAGTTCCGATACGTTATAACCAATTTTAATGTTTTTGGTTAGTTTAGGTTAGTCGCCAATATCCGGTTAATTTGGGTTAGTTTTAACTTACTTTAATATTTTGAATCTGTTCCGATACATTTTAGCCCGTTTTGGAGCTTTTATTTGCTTTTGGTTAGTTGATCAATCAGATTTCGGTTACTTTTAGCTAGTTCCAATTTATATAGTCGTTCGAATCGGTTCTGATATGTTTTAATCAAATTTAATGTTTTTGGTTAGTTTTGGTTAGTCCTTAAAATTTGGCTAGTTTTAACTTATTTTAATGTTTGTAATCTGTTCCGATACGTTTTAGCCTGTTTTGATGCTTTTGGTTAGTTTTGGTTAGTCGTTCAATAAACTTTCGGTTAGTTCCAGTTAGTTCCAATTTATTTTAGTCATTTCAACGGATTCCGATACCTTATGATCAAATTTAAGTTTGATTAAACAAACTAACACGATCTCTCACGCGTATGACGTCATGTGACAAATGTAGCACGTACTTTTTCACTATTTGAGGCCCTATATTAGGATAACAGAAACATTTTCGATGTTAAAATAACCTTAAATCGGCATACAATAAAGCGTATTAAGGGAATTTCTGTAAAAAAGTCAGAGCAGTCGTAAGAACACAAGATTTCCATCACCGCCTGTTGGGAAAAAAGAAAGTGAATGGCTGGGTGAATTTTTATTTTGCCTGAACCAGTTCACCAACAAAACATGTTTTCATTTATTGGTGCGGACCAACTATTTTAATTTTTAAGAACAATTCTATAATCATACCCAGATTATTTGATGCAGGCCGCGTATAGCCGCCACATCAAGGTTAAAGTTGACTGGCGAGGAATTTGGAGATCTTTTACATCTGGTGTGGGTTTATCTGGGACTAAGTATCTAAAAAGCTAATTTTATCGAGGCATTGCGTTATACAACTTATTAACAATAACAACGAACATCACTTCATTAAATATCAATTAATTAAAAAAAAATACATAGATATATAAGTGCAAGACGCCTTTTACGATCTAAAAGAATTTAAGACTCTCTTGAGCCAAGTTTTGCATTCACAGATATGGGTTTATGGATCGGTTTCTGTATGCATATAACTTTTGCTTTTATTTTGACTTTACCTCTGTCACATTTATGCATATTCTTATCTGTGTTTTGACTGTGTTATTTCAACCGAGATTTTAACTCATCTTTCTTTTTAACCGATGTGTATTAACCTGTACTTTATAGACTTTTCCATTGCTTTCCTGCTATAATATATGATTATACCGTCAAAGTTCTAAGCCAACCTACGAAATGAACCATAAAAAATGGTTTTAAATTGTGAACCTACATACTGACTTTTTTAAAAAGTTCTTTTAAATGGCTGTTGATTTACATTGGAAAAAAGGTATATTTATGATTATTCAAGCTATATTATAACAGAAATAAAACTGAACTCAAACTAAATTTAGAGTCCCCCGAGTTGTATTTTGACAATTTTACGCAATACATTTAAAAGCACCGCGATATTATACCACGCCAATAATAAAAGATCATGTTGAATAGTATCCTAGGCAACGCAAACAGAGGATGAATGATGCGAAAAATACTTACACCAGCTGATAAAATGTAGTTTCCTTTCTTATTCCATTTAAGAGCAAATATAGGACCTTTATGTTGCCCTAATGTGCTTGCAAGCATTCCACTTGTGTTCCAAATACGGGCATACCCATCATAGCTGCCAGTCGCTAAAAGACTTCCATCACACTATAAAATGAGAAAAAGCTACAGAACTATTAAATGTCATGACATATAAGCACAAGTTTGCTTCTTCTTTAACACATATAAAATGATCAATTTTTCCAAATTTACATATACTGTATTCTTGATTGTCTTAAAGGTGTAGGGTGAAGTAAAAAGAGGCAAAATAGCAGAAATAAGAGAAGCATTTCTGCTGTTTGTAATATTACATAATTAAAACATTTCAATCAAACAAAAGCAAAAAGCCAATTAGAAGCAAAATGCACAATGTAAATTATAACGTTAAAATCCATTATAAGATTGTAAAATAAAATTAAGACAATAAAATTCAAACAATAATATTAAAACCATAATAATTTTAATTCCTACATGTTATCCAGTATAAGTCTGCTAAAGTTTCCATAGAAAAGCCTTTGGGACTTTTACAAAAAACTTTTTTATATTGGTTACTGTTCAGAGAGCTTCAAAAGGCCAATCATAAGAAAATTAAAAATGTAATGTAATTTTAAAGTGCATATTTAACAGAACAAACAACATAAAACAAGCAAGGGAATCCAATATTGCAGTTAATAAACTCAAATTAGTATACACAACATGTATTAATAAAGAAACTACCTAAATAATACCAAAAATATATCAACTAGGTTGGGGTGTGGAACCTTTGGCAAAATGCACAACACACGCCGAAACAACTTTTGCACTAGACGCGCGTTTCGCTAACCATGTTAGCATCATCAGGGGTTGATTAAAACTAACCTACCTAACTCTATTTACACCAACTACTGCAAACAACTGAACTGGGAACAAAAAGGAATTAACATAAATGGCAGATACCATAGCCACCTTCGATTTGCCGATGACGTAGTCCTGATAAGCAACAACCTGGAGGAACTTCAACAAATGCGAAGCTGAAAGAATCTTCGGAAGGGATAGGACTGAGCATGAACCTTTTCAAAACTAAGATACTTTCCTCAGACGAAGCAGCGATATATGTCGGGGGAAACCAAATTGATAAAGTCGAAGAATATGTATACCTAGGCCACCAAATTAAACTTGGCAAAGAAAACCAACAGGCGGAAACGAGTAGGAGGGTGAGAATGACGTGGGGGGGCACTGGAAGATTGGGATACATTCTTAAGAACCCGGATATTCCCATAAACCTGAAAACAAAAATAATTAACAACTGCATCCTTCCGGTAATGACATATGCAATGGACACCACCACGTTGACTGTTAGAGCAGCCAAAAAACTTCGCAGCACGCAGAGAGCAATAGAGCGAATTATGTTGGGATTATCACATCGAGGTCATGTACGAAACGAAGAAATAAGACGACGCACTAAGGTAGAGGATGTGATAGCACGTATCGCCAATTTAAAGTAGACTTGGGCAGGATACGTCGCCAGAAGGAAAGTACAAGGTGGACAAAACACATTCTACAATGGAGACCTAGACTCTTCAAACGAAGCATCGGACGACCACAAAGAAGGTGGATTGACGATATAAGAGAGAAAACAGGAAGAAACTGGCACCGCCCAAGGGATAGGTTGGAGTGGAGAAGACGAGGGGAGGTTTATGCCAGGAGCGGATCGAAAAAGGCTGCCAAAGAAGAAGAAGATCTGCTTAATCAAGCGAAACCAAACAGACCCTATTCTGGGAACTCTACGCTAATAGGCTGGCGTTTAGAAAAATCATTTTTCTTAATCAGGACGAATTACTATACTAGAGAGCTCTAAAAAGTTTTTAGGAACATAGATTTAAAGGAAAAAATTGAAACATTGAAAAAAGTGACTGTATCCATCAATATGCTAGGCAAACGAGACGACCATACAAAGCAGATTTAAAGAACCCATAGCTCATTTCATTTAGAGCATGGTTGAACATAAAAATTAAGGATTGACGAGCATGCTTTTAAACAGAATCATAATTAAAATATGGAAATTAATTCAGAGTATATTTGGCAGGAGATCGTTAGACGGATACGATAGCATTGAAATGTATTCAACGTAAGAATAGTTGTTTAAATAGAGGTAGAGGGCCTATCCCGCATAGTCGTCCCTTGTGCTGGTTGATCGAGCGTAACTAGAAGAACATGCTTAGCATCGAGTACAAAAATTATATCTCAGTATTGAGGATAAAACTGTGTTGTAGTAAAAATATTTTGTTCTGTAACAAAACCAAAAAACTGATACCATAATATAATCATTGAAGCTGTGCGACTCTAAAAAGTATTAGATGACTACATTATGCATCATTTCGAAAATTTCATGCAAAATAACATTTGCTGCTTTAAAACATTAATACATACAAAATATAAAAAATAAATTTTTTGAAAAAGATCGGGTTTTAAATCCTTTTTTCTCCACAATGGAAAACACAGTTTTTTTATTACATTAATATTGGCAGGTGATTGTATATTTTTACACTTTCGTAAGTGATGATTTTTTGCTATATTTGTGGTTGTAATTACAGAAGAATATTGTGTTGATAATAGGATTGAATGACGATCTTTTCTAAGTGGTTTATTTCTCTTTTTTTACCCGTAACAGGGTATGGGTAAAAAAATTATCACCTTTTGTCTTCAATATGTTTACATGGATTAGCTCCACAGTCAAATCTAGTGGGCCATTTTTATTTACAAAAAATCTGTTCAGCTAGTATTGATTAGATGTAGAAAATATTGTAATTGTTTGATTTTCCATTACATTTCAGAATATTCTGAAAAAATCCACTTTGAGTTAGATGGTACATACAGAAAATAAAGTATCTTCACTATAAGTATTATGAATATTCCAAATTAAGATAACATTTTTAGCTTCTTATTTTTTTAACATTTTAAAATGTTGACCAGATTTGCTACCATTATTTCATGTATGTTCTAGACTTAAATTAGTATTTTTTTAATTAATTTTAAACATTTTAATGTAGAGATAAACTATTTTCAGTTTCTCAGTTATTAGTTTAAGTTTAGTTAAAATATATATGGGTTCCCAAGTAACAATTTAAAAAATGCTAGTTAGATTTATATCAGCTTTAAAATGGTTTTAAAATGGTCGGTAGAACTACTGGGTTTTTATGAACACCCTCAAACATGCTAACAGATCTTAAAGCCCATTTATTCTTAAAAATAAGTTTTAAAGCAGCCTTGGCAGCAATAATATTAAGTGTCCATGGACTTGAGACTGGTTACTCTTGTGTTAGGTTTAGCAAGGCTTTTGTGTAATCAATCTTAAACCTTGTTGATCTTCTGGAGCGCTATTCTGTACACGCTTCCGAGAGCCGTCGGTATCGGTAAGTGTTAGTTATCGACAGCCGTCGGTAAGTCGTATTGTGCGGCATTCTATATGCTCTGTTACCGACCGATATCGCGAATTCGAGTCGACGAGGATCGGTATCTCTACCGTGCCCTCGTCAACCCCACGGTGAATGCTACCGATGTTTGTCGGAATTGTCTTTCTGTGTAGATGTTGTATTTTGGTAGGAATTGCGGATTATTTAAGTGAATTTGGACTATTTGTAGAGTGATTTTACAGTGTAGTGTCTAGCATTGAGTGGCTTTCCATGTATTGGATTAGATGATCCCTCTGAACGATATTATAACGCTAAATTTTGCTGAAAGAACGAAAAAATTATATACATATATCTTTGAAACTTAAAAAAAAATTTAAACTCTTGCCCCATTTTTCAATGCAAGAATTGTTTCGTCAACCTACTGCTTAGTATCATGAATCTTAAAATACAGAGGGTATTATTACATTCAGATTCGTTTTAAATTTGTGAGGCACTGCAAAATTGTGAGATTTTATACCTATCGCCTAACCGAACACTTAACAACAGAAACAAAGGACATCATCATAAAGTAAAGACTTCTAAAAGATGTGTCACTATCTACTATCTTTGTGTAGCTACATTTTCAGTTAATTCGCGCGTCAATTGCAGCTTTAAAGTTGCAATTTTAGACGGCGGGCGCCGCGTAAACCATTTTCAATGACTCATTTTTTTGTAGTGCCAAAACTATGTATGGAAAAATGTGGTCTTCTTGTTCCATATTATATACTTAGGTATACGTATATAATTTATTAGTATGTAAATCCCACATGTTAGTACTTAATAGCAAGCCACGACATAAGTAAAAAAGAAACTGGAAGCACAGCACAAATTACAAATGAAGGCAAAAATTTAAATAATCTCTCCTCGTTCACGCATATTTGTTGACAAATCTCAACGGCTTGACAGTGACATTCACCTGATTCACCTCTCCTCAACGCTCATTGGCTGAATGTTCCGAATCGAGTGACGTTTAAGAGGCGTCATTTGCGAACCGATATTTGTCGGTTGCATTTCCGAGAGTCGGTAACAGTGGCATACAGAATAGCGTCGTCTTGATCCCGTCGGCCGCGCAACCGATGCCTGTCGGTAGCATACCGATACCGACAACTGTCGATGCCGTGTACAGAATAGCGCTCCTGGAGGGTTTAAAGTATCTTTAGTTTTAAAATAATATGTCTTAAGACTATAGCTTTAAGTTGGATTTAAAACATATTCTTTAAGCATTTCATAAAACCTGCAGTTTTATATAAGATAGCAATAAAGCTCAAGTCTTAGATTGGCTACTTAAAAGCCTGAATTAGGATTACTGGGATAATATATTGCTTCATTAAGGCCATATAATCTTTACAAAATCCTATTTGACTTTTCTACTGCTTTCTAAAAACCATTACTTTAACTCCTACCGCCTAGAGCTCTTTTAAAGCGGCCATCTTGTCATTCTGACTATCTGTCATGATTCAGTAGCGGTGTTCAATATAATTTCCTTAAAAATGGAAAATATTTAACAAGAAATGGTAATTTAAAAAAAAAAGTTAAGTTGCAGTCTTTAAAGATAATAAATAAAAATGTAGATCAACATAAAACTGGACAAACAACTTGAGATTATGGTGATCTAATTGGGTGCGGAAAACTTGATCGCAGCGCTAGAAGACTTATGCGACGCCGTGATAAGGCCAAGTAGTTTTATGAGCAGGCCGAGCAACCTTGTTCAAGACTAAGAAGCTTTACTCTAAGGAACAGTTAGGAGTAAACAGATTAATTACAGTAAATAAAAGGCTATGACAAAACGAATAGGACGTATGCCTTCTTTCTAAGAAACCTTGAGGTTTTAAATGATAAGAAGCCATATTTTTACAAACAGCACAAGCCTCCATATTGGAAATATTTTAAGGACGTAATATTATTCAATAGTTTTATCAAAATTTCGCAGTTCCTACCTTAAAAAATACGAGGATTTTAACAGTAATACAATATAAGATTACACGCAAACATTTTTAAGCTTGTTTATAAGAATTAAACCTCGTTTAGAATTGGTCAATAATAATTTAATTATTTAAAAAAGCAGTAAATTTAAGGCGCTTTAATTTTTAGAAGGTATCTTTCCATATTTCATCGAAAAAGTCGACTGCGTTATAATTTTTGTCTCCCATTTCGGCGAATTTACCAGAATTTGGTATTGCATTTCCTCCATGTTTATTCTTAGGAGTTGGAATGCATCACCGACTAGACGACATCACATGACGGACATTTATTTGATGTAACTGGTTTACAGGTTATGATAATTTTATCTAAAGATGTTATAAATCTCAGAGTTCTTAAACTCACCCTAATCTTAGATCACTATAAATCCTATGGTTTTAAACGACACTTGCCAAAAGTTTTATGATTGCCTTGAAGGCAATGATAAGAGAATCGATTTCAATGCAATGGTTTTAAACAAGCTTTAAGATTTGGTCTTGAGACCCTCATAGGAGTGGGCCCTTTGGCTGTAAGAGAGCCTTTATCTTGCCTTCAAAAGGTTGTCTGGAGCAGAAGGTTTTAAGTGAGTCTTATTCATTTGGCTGTAACAACATCTTGAAAACCATCTTAAAGCTGGTTTTGTTACTTGGGTTGATACTTTAGTCAGACTTTGCCACAAATAAATGCATAAATAAACTTATCTCATTATGCTTAAAAAAATTGAAAATGTGGCATTCATAATTCATGGTTGAGCTGGTTTGAGTTATCTCGAGGGCCAAACCAAGGTAACTAGGGTTGGCAACTCTGTGTCACAAGAAAGCCATGGCAGGAATACCAAAGGTTTCCTATTTTATTTCTGCTTTATTCATCAATGACTTGGGTTTTAAGCACTGTTGATGCCTTGGGCTTTAAGTACCGTTGATACATTTTTTCGCTGAAGACCTAAAAACATATCGCATTATATCCAACACAAACGACTGCCCCTCACTGCAAATTGATATCAAGTACTTGAGCTCATGGTGTATGGCAATAATAGAACGGAACTGAACATTTCAAAGTGTAAAGTAATATCATTTATAGGAAAAAAACATCATATCTTCAAATCCTGCTTCATCAAAGGCTGCATGCTTGAGCGAGTGAGAACAGTTAATGATCTTGGTATTTAGCTTGAGGGTGAACTGAGATTTGTGTGTTCCATTGATTGGGACATTTCTAGGACATATAAGATTCATCATGAAGCAGTGTTATGAGTTGAGAAACCTGGAAGTGTTGAAAGCACTGTACTTTTCGTTGGTTAGAACTTAGGAGCCATCTTAATTACTGCTGCGCAGTATGGTCACCATTCGATATAACACATATTGCAGCAATTGAAGGGGTGCAAAGGTTTGTCAATTTTTTAATCTTCTAGTTTAATACTGACAAATCACATCGGAGCACTTACGAGTGGTTTGCTTTCAGAAACCTCTTGGTGAATCTGATCGACTGTTCTGACTTGGTGGCACTGTTGAATTTCAGGAGGCATAAATAATAACCACTTTATGGTATCATAAGTATTTACTTACATATACATTTTGACTTTAATACCAGTCCATTATCCTTTAAAAGCTCACTAAGACGGCTTCCCGATACGGCTGTTATGTCCGCGGACATCCCTGTCCTGCTATTGTTTTAACAAATTATGCTGTTCATTAATTTTGTTGTGTCTAACATATTTTATATTTGATTTTATATTTGTTATCAATCTTATGTATTTAATCTTAACATAATATTGTAACATTTGGAACTCTGTTATATTGCGGGCGAATTGAACAAATACATAAATTATAAATAAACTAACAATGAATTATAAATTCCTAATATTAGTAAATAGGTACATACAAATGATTTACTTTTAATCCAGTATGCGAGTGTAAGTGCTGTAAAAACTAAAATTTAATTGATAAATAACATGCAAAGCCATTTAAGATCAAAATAATTACTTACATTCCAATCAAGTGATGTAACATCCTTATTACTAGGCACCTCACTATCCCCTTTTCTTATGCAATGTCTTAAAATAAGTTGGGCTCTATCCTTTACTCCAGCATTGTCACTCATATCCCAAATCCTGGCGGTGCTATCTCCAGATCCACTTGCTAATAGATCTCTTGTTGGGTTCCATGCACAAATGAAAACTTCTGATTCATGCCCTCTTAAAGCCGTAGCTTTGGAAGGTGGAATTTCAATCGACGTATCCACCTCCATGGTTTCATTTGGAGTGGAAGCAACAACAGCTAAAACAAGAAATGCACTTAAAATAAACTATAGTGAAACGGACCAAACCGGGGTCAATAGTTTAGATATTATTTGATATATTTAATTAATGATTCTAGGATACTTTATCTATTATTACGGCAAGGTAAAAAAAATAAAGGAATATGGTAAAGCAAAATACATTGGCAATTCAGAAATATTTAAATCGGCTGTGTTAAAACTGCTAAAATCATGCAAACGCATAAAAAAGGACCAAAGTTTGGTAGAAACACTTAAAAGCCCACACGCAGGCCGATGTTTCTTCGCAATAAGGGCGAGAGTCGCAGGGCTAAATCGAATGAGGGGGACTTGGCCTATAAATACGCGACAGAATTTGATATAGACTCACTAATTTTCTTTTAAAGGTAAAAGGCGTTACGCTGCCAGTTTGTTCATAGGTCACTTATTTTATTTGGAAAATAACCGAATTTTATAGAAAGTAAAAATAATTTCAAAGTAAATTAAATTCATAGGTCACTTATTTTATTTGGGAAATAATGGCATTTTAGAGAAGTTAAAATAATTTTAAAGTAAATTAAATGCATAGGTCACTTATTTCATTTGAAAAATAATCGCATTTTAGAGAAGTCAAAATAATTTTTAAACTAAATTAAAAATGGTTATTGCGGCTGAATTAAATAGTTTCCTGGGGTAACATTACAGTAATGTTGACGCCGGGAATTTCCAACGGTGCCCGACTGTATGTAATCCCAAGGAAGGTATAATAAAGGCCGAATTGTTGGATATGTTTATTGTACCTCAATCGCCTTGACGCCGATAACACGGTGCCGGTGGATTGGGTTACAGTGAAAAGTAGTCCAATAATTTTGTATTATCCGACATACTTTTAGCGTAATGCTGTATGGGTTTCGACGCCGAAGTCTGAGCTACGGTTCACTGACAGCTATAGAAAAGCTGACAGGCGTCCCGGCCAGGCCTCACGGTGCCAATCTGTGCAGGGTTTTGCTCTAAGTTGAGATAACGACAAAAATAACCCGAGAAAGCCGAATTGTTGGATCCGTTTATTGAACCTCAATCGCCTTGACGCCGATAACACGGTGCCGGTGTATTGGGTGACAGTGAAAGGTAGTCCAATAATTTTGTATTATCCGACATATTCTACTTTTAGCGTAATGATGTATGAGTTTCGACGCCGAAGTCTGAGCTACGGTTCACTGACAGCTATATAAAAGCTGACAGGCGTCCCGGCCAGGCCCCACGGTGCCAACTTGTGCAGAGTTTTGCTCTAAGTTGGGATAATGACAGAATTAACTCGAAAAAAAAAACTAAAATTAAATTCAAATAAAGAAATAAATTAATACGGGGACGGGGTTTAGATTTCATTTCTGGGCTAAGGGAAATTTGAACAATAAGGTACGTTTCGGCACTCACTAATTTTCTTTTAAAGGGAACGCTACTTCAAGCAGCAGACATCGAATTATCAATAATTAAGATTATCCAAATGACGACCAGGGCAAAATTGCAAAGAATTGGGGGAGAAAGAACCAAGAATCAAAAATGTACAGGTGAGAATCTAACTATGGGGAATTATACAAGGGTTTTAATAATATGGTCACTCTAAATTCGACCCGTCATAATCCTTTGTTAAAAGCAAAACAAGTACCATCAAATAATAATATAACGGCATTATAGCCATCTGTAAAATTTCGCTTCGGCACTAGATTTATGGGTCAGAACAGCCACATGTTCCTATTTTTAAATGGATTCTAAATTTGGATCAATTGGTCAAGTAGTAGTACTACAAAAAGAGATTATTATTACTCGTAATGTAATGCCTACAAAAGGGTATACTGACTGTTTGGAAGGATAACCGTGACGGGGATGCGTGTTGAAGGATGCTATGTATGTATGGTGTTGTATGAAGTATGTCTTTTGTGCGTATACGCGGATAATAATATGATAGCATTGGGGCGTTAATAAAAGTTGTGCTGTGGGTCAGAGTATGGTCAATGTTTATAACCCATGTCGTATGGCAGGAGTTGTTTGCCTTGGTGCTCACTCACTGGACCGTTGTCTTCCATCTTCAAGGGGTTATAATTTCGAAGCATCATAACTTGATACCCATTTTATAACTGACGTATTATTTGTGGTAAGTGACAGGTACCACATTTAAGTACCCTAGACTAACATTTTATTATCAAAATTAGTAGTCAATAATAAAAGGTATAAGGTAAATAAGGTTAACAAGTACTACTATTGACGTGCTTTTGATCACAAGTAAAGCAGGGTCTTTAAGGAATTTTGGTATTTTAAATGTTTGGTTGGTTTCATTTTAGTAGGCATTAAGTTTGCTATGCTAAGTTTAAATAAATGTAAATAGAGATAAATAAACGAAATTGCGACTACAAGGAATTTGTAAATATTTTATTTTTGAAGTATCAATATATGTATTAAAGAGTTTCTGTTGTTTACTTTACTAAAGAGAAAATTAAGTTTAAGAAAAAAAGAAATATGAAAGAATCTTACGATCCCAAACTCTAAGGGAGCTAGGTACTACGAAAAAACACAACGTAACAGGATGGGTCTGAAGTAGGTTTGTATAAGCTGACGATCACGAGTCTGACTACCGACTTTCAGAAGGTAATACATAGACTGGGGGTCGGTATGTTTCAATATATATACAGTTCATAAAAACTAAAATCAATATTTATGACTGAGAAAGCAACAGGTTGTTAGTAATCTCATTGCAATATGATAGATATATATTTAGTATAAGAAGCTGGGCTTCGCCGGAATTAAAATGACTTCATCTTCCCACGTGTGAATAAGACCCAACAAAATATAAATTAAAAGTCCATATGATTCCTCACAAACCCTGGAATAACATATCACACTACACCAAGAGCACCTTCATATTTTAAACATCTATTAAGAAACGTCAAAAACGTATGAAATGTTGATTAAGCCTCCACAAAGACGAAGAAATAAAAAAACCCAGTGAGTGCAAGGCTTTAGAAGAGCGGATGGAGCCAAGACCCAATTAGTGGGGCCTAGCTCAAGACGTATGACATCAAAGGTTGGGAGAGCCAAGGGAGAGGAGTGGGGGATCATGAAAATGGGGGTCCTCCTCTACTGTGGAGGGTTATAATGATTTAAGAGAAAAGAAAAGTGTTGAACAGGTTAATTCTAATTTCGATTATAACAAAATTACTGAATTCTATTGTTCCATAGCTGAGCATTTAACTAATAACACCTCCATGGTTTCATTTGGAGTGGAAGCAACAACAGCTAAAACAACAAATGCACTTCAACTGAACTATATATACAGTTCATAAAAACTAACATCAATATTTATAACTGAGAAAGCAACAGGTTGTTAGTAATCTCATTGCAATATGGTAGGTATATATTTAGTATAAGAAGCTGGGCTTCGCCGGAATTAAAATGACGTCATCTTCCCACGTATGAATAAGACCCAACAAAATATAAATTAAAAGTCCATAGGATTCCTCACAAACCCTGGAATAACATATCACTACTACACCAAGAGCACCTTTATATTTTAAACATCTATTAAGAAACGTCAAAACCTATGAAATGTTGCTAAAACCACCACAAAGACGAAGAAATAAAAAAAAAGTGAGAGCGGATGGAACCAAGACCCAATGAGTGGGGCCTAGCTGAAGACTTGTGACATCAAAGGTTGGGAGAGCCAAGGGAGAGGAGTGGGGTATCATGAAAATGGGGGTCCTCCTCTCTGGATCTCTTTATCTAGTTCGCAAGAACATTTATAAATAAAAAGATATTTTTAATGTCATTTTAAATATAAATTCATTAGATTGGGATGAAATGGTACTTGCTGAGGGAATCAATTATTCTTCTGAATCAGGACCCTTCCCATCTTGCTTGAAAATGGCAACAGGAGTATATACAAGGGAAGTGACTGATTTAGGCCTATATCTTTGATTGTCCACTTTGGCTAAACTTGTGCAGTTAAGCGGCGAAATCTTACCTGAATAAGCATGACTTGCTTTGCATCGCCCAGTTTGGTTTAAAAAAATCGATGGACATAAGTGAGCAATTTTCTGATTTCTTGAAACCTTGTAGTTGAATATGAATTATGGGGAGATGGCCACAGCTTAGTTCGGTGATTTATTAAATGCATTTGTATGTGTCAATCACAGAATTCTGCTTTGTAACCTGAAGGGATATGGGATAAGGGTAAACTCTCCGGAATGGCTCAAATCCTGTCTAATAGCACAGTCAGCGGGTTAATTTTAATAGTAAGAGATCTGGCAGAAAGAGAATCAGTATGTGGTGCTCTTTCTGGTTTACATTCATGGTCTGATGGTCGGACTACTATTGATATCAGGGATAAGTTCACAAGGTTTGCAGATGTCTTAACCATATTTTGGATGAGTGCAAATACCAATTATTGGGCATGAGAACTGCGTTAATAATGATATCGCTAAAGTAAAACTGTAATGACGTAAAATTTGTGTTCCTAAATTTTCGAAAATAAATTTATTTACTTTTAAGAGTTTTAAGTATTTTATCGATGACGATGACGTCTGGGAAACCAGACAGTGGCCAAGGAGAATGTTGAATGTTTATAAATTTCTAGGCTTATATACTGACAAAAAATTTAGATTTGAAGTGCACATAACAAACGTAAACCTGACCAAAAAACTGTCATCCAATGTGATTAAAATTATAGCGAATAGTTTGGATTTGGAAACAGTGAGGAGCTATATTTTTCGCAGATAGAATCTCACCTTAATTAGATACGGCATTTGTTTTTGAGGAGGTTGCTCTTAGTATTTGTTATTATTCTACAAAAGAAAGCAATTTATATTCCATAAAACTTTAACATTGCCTTGTCTAATTTAGTTAGTCATCAGGGATGATTCATAAGAAGTTCTAGAGTGAAATTAATTCAGCTTTGGTATACAAACCCACTTCTAGTTAAAGCAAAAACTGGAAAAACTCTATTGCATACAAGAGTAAAAAAGATATTTAATCAAATGCCATTGTGAATTCAATAGATTCATTCTGGTTTGAAAGTATATTATTATGTAGATGAATTGATTGACTTTTTTGGCATGTGATATGTATCTTCGTTCCTATGTTATACTTAAGTACAGTTTACTGTATTTAACACAAGTTGTTTTATGAGTAATTATAATAATTGCACTTGTTGTATTATGCATAGCGTACCTTGCCTTACTATCATAATTATTATTAAATGGCTATAGATATAGTAAATAATGAACTATCATGCATTATCTGTAATTATAACGAATGTATATTTTTATAATAACATAATGCATTTTTTAAAATAAGATGTATCAAAAACAGATAAAAATATTAAAGAAAATATAAAGAATGGTATAATGATAAGTTGACAGTTATAAATTTACTATGGACGAGTTCTTCTCAGATCCTCGGATTGCTTTATTGTTGTTGAACTGGCTTTGTTCAGCGGAATAATATTTGTAATGCGTATTGTAATTTTACTATATTTTTTTTTGTGGCACTTTCTTGCATTATTAATGTGCGCTGATAATTTTATTGCTTTTGCCACAGAAATGAGTGTTACTGATTCTTATGAATCAGCGGCGTAGCGTGGATGGATGCGAGCGATGCGTCGCATCCCTTTGAAAAATCTCAAATTCCACAATATTCAGTTATCTTTTATTTTTATTTCTATACAATAAATTTCCATCCATTATGCTTGTTCTGGAATTCTTCTGCATAGTATATACCAAATACCTATCGAGAACAAATACTTATATCAAATGGTAACGTAACCGTGGGGACGTGAGTTTGTTTACCTGTCGATTTAGTGTGAAAATATCATGTTTTTCTGATTTTTAAACTCCCAAAAGCTCAGTCTGTGTAGTGTAGTTCAGTGTTTTTTCTTGGCACACATAATAAAGTTTTGTGGAAAATAACCAACAATAACTCATCAACAACTCACATTGGAAAACAACAAACGATTTTCTTTTTTTTTCTTTACATTTTTCCCGCCAAATATCAGGTGACAGTCTTGACAGGCGACGTGCTGTAGTTTCTGACGTTTGTAATAAGCGGCTAGAGACAGAAGAAACCGCGACGTTGCCCAATTTGTGGGAGTGGCTAATGCCCAGTGACAGACGCCATTGGTAGGCCAACAACCTCTCGGCAGTTGAGTTTTCACATACGTTGCTTTTTAAATAGGGTTTACGATTGCGTTATCGTGCGGCTGTTTGTACTCTTGTGCCCTTATATAATTGACTAATTGATTTAATAGATTTGATTTGCCTAGCTAAAATGAATAAAAGTTTTAAATGCTACAGAAACAAAGAATTTGCAAATTATTGCTGTGTTATTTGCAATGGGATTTTTCACCCCAGTTGCCCTAAACGCTCCCAAGAAGCTCAAAAATTAGGGGGATATAGAATATATTGCTGGGACAACTGCAAAATCCGAGCAGCTGAAGATGAGGAGAAGGAACAAGACCTCATGGGTGAAATTTAAAAACTAAAGGGGGCCGTACGAGATAAAGATAATCACATTATTAGAATTCAGAGAAGTAGCCAAGTATTTGAGGAGAATGTCACAGAACCAGAAGAAAAATTCACATCACAGCTGAATAAACTAAATGGCTGGATAAAGAACCTTGAACATAACAAAAAGGAACTAAAACTAAGCAATGAAAAACTTATTATAATGGAAAGTCAGGCTGCAGAAAAAATAAAAGAGAAGCTGTCGAATGATATAATCGAATTAACATCACTTAACAAAAGCATGGTAGTCTCAATTCAACATTAGAGAGAGAAAATGAAAAGTACGAGTGCGACATTAAACTGCTTAATATAAAAATTAACAAGCTGCAAACAGCCTGTAAAGAACATTGCAGTTTATCACCACAATATTTAGAAATAAAAACTAAAAGGAATCCCTCTAAAAACTCAGAGGTGATAATATCAGAAGCCATAGAAAAAACCATAGAAAAGATAGGAAAATCACAATTTGTATCCGATAAATATAAGTCTAGAAAGTCTAAATCTCCAAATAGATGCCATTGGTCAAGAAAAAAAAGTAGCTGAACATCAATCTAACCCGACAACTCAGCAGAATTTAAATTCTAATAAAGCATATGGAAATTCCCAAAAACCTGTTGACAAAATTACTTTCTAAACAAAAAAGCGACAATATCTTCATATATCCTGCACCAGATGCGTCTACTGCATTGAGTTCTAAGCAATAGTCGACAGCAACAGCTCAGACTGCTAAGGGAAAGGAGAGCGAATATAATGACCAATTAGTGAGCAACCAGCAACCGCCATGATGTTCCCCGGTAGACCCATCGCTCTGAACCCACCGCGGATCCAAGTATTGCAACGCGAAATAAAACGACAA
Source organism: Pissodes strobi (assembly GCA_016904865.1). NCBI lineage: Eukaryota > Metazoa > Arthropoda > Insecta > Coleoptera > Curculionidae > Pissodes > Pissodes strobi. The sequence goes on from MU182302.1 coordinate 408,080, forward strand.
TCCTAACGAGAGGTGGAAACATCACCAGTTCAAAGGAGAACAGCCACATGATCTCCATACAGCAAGTATCTGCAGCAGTGGAAGAAGCGAATCAGATTAATAGAATGAATCAAATTCAAAATTTAACTTCCATAAACAGAAATCAAAACATTCAAAAAATAGTGGGGACTAGTAAACAGGATGCAGATGTGGTAGCAAAGTAAAAATTCTGGTTGTTTGTATCTAAATATCGGCCAACATACACGAAGGAAAATTTATGTAAATTTCTATCAGATAATGACTGTGTGTGAGCAAATCCAAAAATCGACAGAGAACGTTTAACTCATTTTGGCTTGATGAGGATACTGAACTGAGGGATGAATTGCTAAACCCCTCTTTCTGGCCACAAGGGATTGTAGTGGACAATTATTTTTTTCGTCAATCAGCATTCAACTGCAACAGAGGATACAATTCACTCTCCAACAAAAATAGGTAACCTCCCAGAAACCAGTCAGGGAGCTACTGAAGGCTGTATTAGGATCTTTCAACTTAATATTCCTAGTGCACATCTGAAGAGTCTGGAACTTGAGCAACCAATACTTGGATAAATTTCAAATCTGTTCGGATTATTGTCGTAATTCTCTAAAGGGTGGAGAAACCTTACTGCTCAATGCCACTTCTTTCTCTATGACACCATTAGCCAGCTCAGTTGACAACATAGACCAGACTTTTCAACATTGTGTAAGTAGTTTTATAGTAAACAATACAAAATATTATTATTGTAAGTCTCTATCGCAGCCCACAAGCCAATTTTTCCATTTTTGTGCTGAAAATAATTAATTAATTAATCTCTTTATTCATTAAGTAGGCAAACCTGATACATTGAAAGCTATAAAATGCACACATAAATATACATTCAAAAAAATATGCAATAATAAAACAAAAATGCAACAATCCATACACTAGTCCCACTTTGCTATAGCCCACAACAGAGGAATCCATTACTTCAAAATCTTCATCAATCAGAGGCGGATCCAGGGGAGGGGCGCGGGGGGCGCGCGCCCCCCCCCCTGAACGAAAAAAGTTTATTAAATTTAAAATTGTTTTATGCAGACGACTTTAGAAAAAATAACAATAACTGTCTGTCTAGATATATTCTAATTTAAGCGGTTTTAAATAAATCCAATTATACAGCTTTGTTGATACTGTCGTTTAATTACTATTCTGCTATGCTATTATTTCTCCTTGCTTTAATCTCTTAACCTTTCTCTATCGAAATCTCTTACAGTAAGAAGTGTTACACATAAAACCGGTATTATTCAAGAAATCGTAACTTTTTTTCAAGCATCGTCCAAAAGAAATTTTGTTTTAAAAAAATATCTAAAACGTAAATTATTAAGCCCTGTCAGACAAGATGGATAGAGAGGCATGCCTCTATCTTACAATTTCAGGCGGATTTGCCTCTGATAGTAAAAGCTTTGAAAGGCATATCGGGATGGGATTATAGTACTTCTTCTAGTAAAGCAGGTATTCTTCTAAAATCTGTTTGTGACTGTATATCCATTAGCAGATATATTTGCACTACTCGCGGATGCTGTGACAGTATCGCTACATTCCATGCCATATTTCACTTTTCGAATGGCCCTCCGCTCGCTACCGCTCGCTACGGGGGCTCAAGAAAAGGAAACTAACCAGGTGCTAACCCAATCTAACCCAAGACATACCCAAAAACAAGAAAAAAAAACAGTTTAGAAATATAACCTTAAAAAAAATTAAAACGCCGACGGGGTTTGAACTCGAGTCGCCGAAGTGAAGGCTAATCATGCAAACCTCTAGACCACCAGGGCACTTACAAACGATTGGTTGCATCACGAAGACATTACGCGCAGGTGCGCGCGCACGCATGGAATGTAGCGATACTGTCACTGCATCCGCGAGTATTTGCACTTACCTTACCATATAGTAAATATTTGCAGACTAAGAATATTGATATAGAGTCGGCTAAGCCAAAGTTAAGAATTTTAATTGACTCTCTCCATTAAAAAAGAGCGAACGTGGATTCTTATTTCAAACTTTGTATATTTAAAAAAGCTGAAAATGAACCATAGAGCTTGACATAGAGATTCAAATACCCCGGCTAGCCTCAACACAAACACGCAGTGATACTTTTTCCGATAAAGATAGCCTGTTACCAGAAAACTATTGGAAAAGGGTTATTTTTATACCAATTTTAGATTTTGTCCTAACTTATGTTAAAAGAAAGGTTTTCAGAACGTTTAATGAGCGTTTTTTTTTGTTAAATTTATGTATTCCAACAACCCTTGAAAAATACGACCCGCAGAAAATATCAGATACGGTGTCAAAAATTATAGAAACATTTAGCTCCGTTTTAAACAATCCTTCGCATACAGTGTTAATCGTGGAATTCACATTGTTTAAACACGAAACTATAAATAGTAAGTGTGATGACGCTTTAACAGCTTTGCAAATGTGTAATAAAAGTGACTTTTCGAACATCTACAATGTGCTAACAATTATTTCTTCTCTTCCTGTTTCTGTTGCTACTGCCGAAAGAAGTTTCTCAACTCTGAGACTTTTTAAAGGCCTACCTTCGATCTACTATAGCTGAAGATAGACTAAATGGCTTAGCACTTTTATGCATATACCGATCAATAAAGTTGGATCTAGAATCTATCCTAGATAGGTTTGCAAAGGGAAAAGGAAACTTAACTTTGCAATAAGATTTAAAATAGTGTTTTATATGTTCAAGCATTTACGATAAATTTGTTTGCACGTATTGTTTTATTTAATGTTTAATTTATTTAGTATTTGTGTTAAAACTCATAAGGTTACGCAACCAGATCTTGTTCCTCGATATGTGGTTACTCACATACCAAATTTGTTTTTTTTAGTATATAATAATTTATATAATAAATGACTGCAATTAGTGCAATTGTGCAGCATTCTTGCCTCATCTGTGTAAAGTTTTGACCGAAACGTGTTTTTTTTGTTTTGCGTAAAAATTTGGGCGTGGCACCCCAAAATTTTGTGGTGGAGAGTGGAGCGGTATGGCCCCACAAACGTGCGCCCCCCCTGATAAAAATCCTGGATCCGCCACTGTCATCAATTCACTTTTAAATATGCCAATTGATTTTGCATTCTTAATTAAAACTGGCAAACTGTTATACTCATTCAACCCTTTAAAAAATAAGGTATTCATTACCCTCTTAGAATTAGTTCGGTCAATATGAAAATTGTTCCTACTTCTAGTAGAATATGTATGTATCTCTCTATTATATTTGACGGTAACAGTTTACTATCCGAACGCACACCCATTTTTAAACTTTTTGGGGCAATTATCATTTTAGCTGGTTAAAAATAATGAATTTAAAATGAATCCAGTGGCGGAGGTTGCAAATTTTAAGTGTTGGTAAAAATATTA